>LLKO01000013.1:93600-209076 GCA_001513895.1 Graphilbum fragrans
GGGGGGGGGGGGGGGGGCGTGTTGGAATGAATTCGGGTAACGATTGGAAGGAGAGGAAGAGAAGAGAAAGAGAGGAGGGAGGGGGAGAGGGGAAGATGGAACGGTAACAGCCTTGCCATGCCAGTCAACAGCGACCCCTACCGAGCAGGGTGCAGGGTGCCATTAGGATTTGCGCGCTGGCGTGAGACGGCAAACACGCCGCCGGCGTCCACCTCGGCGTTCTTGGCACGGCCTCACGTGGACTGAGGCTCAGGCAGATACGAAATGGGGTCCGAAAACGGGTCCCTTATCATCGACTCTGAAAGCAAACACGCCGCGGCAGCCCTGCGAACATGGGCTACGAACTCGTGACACTCACGACGGCGAACCGGGACGCGCTGCTGGCGGCGGCGCTGGACGGCATCCGGCAGCGCCAGGCCGAGGCGCCTGGCATTCTGGCGCGGCTCGGCGAGCTGAACCCGGAGCTGGCCCAGCAGTTCCGTGTCAAGCAGCATGCGCTGACGGACCTGACGCTGCGCATGATCCGGCCTCCGGGGCGCGCCCAGGGCGCGGTGGCGTCCTTCATCGCCATCAGCTACTGCTGGCACGGCGCCGAATGGCCGCTGGCGGCGGCGGCGGCGGCGCAGCCGGCGTGCCCGGGCTGGGAGATCTCGCAGCCCATGGTGGAGGCGATTATGAACGGGGCGGACATCCGCGCGGGCCCGGAGGAGGGCGTGTGGCTGGACAAGCTGTGCATCGACCAGACGGACCCGGAGGACAAGGCGACGGCAGTGGGGGCGATGGACGTGGTCTACCGGTCGGCGCGGCGGCTGGTGATGCTGCTCGAGGACGTGCAGCTGGACGCGGACGAGGAGGCGGCGGCGCTGGCGTACGCGGGCTTCTACGCGGACATGTCCGCCGAGGTGCGGGCGCGCGGCCTCGAGGACGCCGCCGCGAAGAGCGCGTTTGTCGACGCCTACTTCCCCGCGCGCGAGGCCGGCTGGACGGCGGACGCGCGGGCGCGGGCGCGGGCGGCGGCGGCGGCGTTTGGCAACAAGCTGCTGAGCGCGCGCTGGTTCGAGCGCGCGTGGTGTGCGCACGAGAGCCGCATGGTGGTGCACCGCAAGACGAACAACCCGCTCTTCCTGTGCTTCGGCAGCGGCGGCCGCGTGCTGCGCTTCGAGTTCCGCTTCGTCCACTACCTGTGCCTGGTGCTGGCCAAGGCCGGCGAGGACGCGGCGCCGACGCCGCCGAAGAGCTTTGAGGGCCTCAACACGGCGGACCCGCAGACGCTCTGGCAGCGCTGGAGCCGCATGCAGCAGCTGCTGGGCGGCATGGGCGGCGGCCACCAGGCCCCGATGCAGCGCATGGTCAACATCCTGGCGTTCCGCTGCCTGCACGCGGGCGACCTCCTGTCCATCGCGCTGAACACGACCGAGATCCCGCTGACGTTCCACGGCTCCGTCGACCACAAGGACGCGCTGGTCTGGATGATGGCCGCCGTGGCCATGGCCGCCGGCGACGTGTCGCCGCTCCTGCTGACGGGCCGGAAGCTGCGGCTGCCGGACCCGCGCCGCGGTGGCGGCCAGACCCTGGTGTCGTGGATGGTCGATCCGTACCGCAGCAGCGCCGACGAGCGGCTGCCGAGCAGCCTGGCGGCCTCCATCCACGCCGTGACCCGCGACTACGTCGAGCTGGACCTGCTCCTGATGGCCGGCCGCCCGCTCGTGGCGTCGGCCGCTTCCATGGACAAGGCAGCGTCCCTGCTGGCGGATCTGCCCAAGACCGTGCTCACCAGCGCCAGCGACATCCAGCGCCTCGCCGCCATAGAGACAGCGACGCGCCGCGCTCGGCCCGACGGCCCCGGGGGGACGGCCCTGGAGAGGTGCACGCAGGTGCTGCTGGCCCAGGCCCTGGACTGCGGCCTCGACTGGATCCTGCGCTTTCCCGACATCATGGACGCGGACTCGGACGGGCCGGACGAGTGGCTGCACGGCCGCCTGGGCGCCGACAAGGACAGCCGCTACGCCGCCGCCGCCGCCGAGCTGCTCGCGTACCTGGGCCTCCCCGCGGACGACAGCCGCCACGTCGCGTCTTTGGAGCGCGCCGTCCGCTTCGTCACCTGCGTCATGGACGACCGCATCAAGTTTTTGACCCTCTCGCCGCGGCGCATCCAGACCGGGCCGGCCGACTGGGGCCTGACGGCGTCGGCGAGCAACCGCTCTCATATGGCCGTCCCCCTGGCCCTGGCCGGCCAGCACATGTGGGTGCATCGCATTTGGGCTGTGGAGCCGTTCGACCCCGAAGCCGAACCCGAGCGCCCGCACCACCACCTGCCCAACGTGCAGTGGCCCATCGCCCCCGACGCCGTGCCCGAGGACGTCTTCCCCGTGATGACGTCCGACAATGCCGACCGCCGCCAGCCGAGGGACGACGCGAGGGCCACGTGGAGGCGCCGTGAAGAACTGACGCTGTACGGCTGCCGGCCGCTCGTCGGCGAAGCCAGCGGCCCCGTGGTGCTTCTGAAGCGCCAGAGAGTGTATGGCTGTGAGGACTATAACTGGCCCGAGATCATGGAAGCAATACGGGAAGTAGAGGCCAAAGCGGCAAAACAAGTGGCCATGGAGGCAGGGCAGGCGGCTGATCTTTCGTAGCAGGGTAGAGCTCATGGCTCGGGTGCCCTCGGCCCGGAGAACCTCTGCTATCTAACGCTGTGAATAAAATGACCATAGAATGAAGCTACAATGGCCGAATAAACATAAACAAAAAAACGAAGCAATACATCACCAAACCAACAACCCAGCTTTTCAACAAGAGCCCATTTCATTCCACCCTAACAGCTTTCCTGCCACACCTCATGAAGCGCTACTAGATAACAAAGTATGGCACCGCAAGCCGAGGAGCAGCCGCAGAGACTCCTGCCACAGCCTGGCGTCGCCCATCTACTTCCGGGGCACAGCCGTGCAGTGCCGGGTCCTGTCCGGATATGGTCAGGCACCTCGACTCCGGCCGCCACGGGAGGTTCACGAGCTAGGAGCTCGTACTGAAGGGATCGTCCGCGTTGCCCAACTCCTCGAGCCCGGAGAGTGGTCAGAGGTTTGCTGCTCCGGCACCCCCCGGCATCCTCGACGGAATCGTATGGGAATTCTTTGCACTCTGCTCGTCGTTGATTCGCCCAGAAGCAAGAGTAGAGGAGAGCTTGGTGTGTATGGGCGCGCGTCCTGCTGCCCACGTCATGGCCGGAGTCGGTAGGCTTGTCACAGGCCACCGCTTTCTTGGGTCGATGGTGCTGCCGTACAAGCTGCAGCGGTGCCAAAGGCTGACAAGACGCGCAGATGAAGACCCAACCAGGTTTCTTTTCTTTTGCAAGGGCGGTGTTCCAACGCCTTCACACCGCCTCTCTTGGAGGCCGACATCCCGCGCACGTCCATGTTGTGGCTCCCTATTTCTTGCGCTGAAGCCGGGCCGGGCCGAGTCCTTTTCGAATCTCATCCAGCTGCTGCAGACCGGATTGTGGCGGCAGGTTCATCAGTCTGCCCCGCTTGCCTCTTGTCGAGTAGGTGGCGTTGAACTCGTCCATCATTTGCTGGAAGTCGGGGCGGACCGACGACGTGGCGTTGGTCCGGACGGTCGACACCGCCGACACCGTTGTCTTGTCGCTGGGGCCGCTCATGTCGTAGTGCTTGGCATAGAATACCTCGAAGCGGTCATCCAGCAGCCGCTGGTGCTCTGTGCGCGGCAGGTTGCCCGACGACATGATGGAGGACACGCCGCTCGAAAACAGGTCCTTGCGGCGTTTGCGCTGGGCTGTGGTGGTGGTGGTGTTGGTGGTGGTGTGCACCGACGACTGGATCTCCGAGGGGGCAGGCACGGCCATTCTCCTGGAGCCGGTCTTGGCTGCGTCTTGGTCCTTTTTGAACTTCTCGTACTCGCCCATCCAGTCATCTGTCGGCCCTTCTGGCGGGCCTGCCGCACTCACATCGACCAGTGTTGGGATGGCCTCGCTGTCGGCGTCCTCTTCGGTCTTGACGACGGCTCTGGGTGCAGATGTCGCCTGCGTTGCTGTCGCAGCTGCGGCCGTGCTGCTAGACTCGCCAGCCTTTTGTGTGGTATCGGACTCCCAGCCGCCCTCTGATTCCGGATAGGTTTCCTCAAACTCGTACTCGTCAATTTCCTTGCCGCCCTTGGACAGCTCTTGGAAGAGGTCATCGTCGTCGTTGTCGACGTATTCCTCGTCCTCCAGCGCCTCCAGTGCTTCCCGGAGCCGCGGGTCCATGTCGGGCTGGAACCCGGCAATGGCATCCGGCACGTTTTGCTGGTTCTGGTAGGTCAGGCGCTGCAGGTCCGTGCTGGGCAGAATGTCCTCGTCCAGCAAGGCTTCCGGCTCGTCGGCGATCTCCATGTCTTTGAGGGCATCGGCCAGCGTCTGCTTGTTCTTGCCCTTCTTGTCCTTGTCTAGCGCGGCCGTGGACTCGATAAAGACAGCCTCGCCGCCACCGGTGCCGATATCGCGGAGATGCTGCATGTAGTCGTATTCGGTGTCGTCAAAATACACGCCGTAGTTGGCGGCCTCGCCCTCGTTGGCCCGGATTTTCTGGGCATCGATGCCGAGCTCGGACGCGATGCCATCTAGGTGGTTGGACCGGGTAGCGTTGTTGGGCAGCTCGGTCGGGTTCAGGACCATGGCCGGAGCCTCTTCGTCGTGAATGCGAGGGTCATTTTGCGGGCGATGCACCAGAGTGAAGTGCGCCGCGGTCTTCTTGTCACTGAAAAGAGTCAGACAAGCGCGGGGTTGGGCTCACAAAGATGGAGGACACTTACATCCATTTGCGGCGAGCCATGGTGGCGGTGGAGGCGGCAGGGATTGCAGTATGTCGAGAAAATTGTGGTTATGAAATGTCGAATGGTCGTGGTTGAATCGTGGAAAGTTTGAGTGAATGTGCCTAGCTCTTGCCTAAAAAAGACAAAATGGCAGGCGCCTGAACAACCTGGCCGAAGGGGGTAGCTCGCACAGTTGGATGGTGACTAGCACACTATATTCGTACTGTGATGTCTTGCGCCGTTGCCGGCATTTCCGCTGACCACCCTCTAGGCACTACGGTGCGCAACTTCTCCGCCTGGCGCTCGTTGGAGCCCTGGCAAGCCATAAGGTTCTGAAGAATATGCATGTCCCCTCCACATAGTGGAAGGCTTATCTTATCGGCTATGCCTGCATTTTTTTTGAGTTTTTTCTTTCAGTGCGGGGGGGCCAGGAAAGAAACAGGCAAAAAAAATCGCCCCTCACATTAGTCAGTCTGATACTGTAGGCTGTAGTGGCATTACTGGCAAAATCTCTGACGTTGGACAGCAAGTACCAATTCACAACCATATTTACCAAGCTTATCGGCGTCTCTCGAACCACGTTTGCACAGAGCGAAAGGTGCCTCGAGTTTTACCAAGACGGCGTATCGATACACACAGCAGGCTTATTCGGAACATATTAGCGACGCGTGAGGTGCTTCGGCAGCCAACATCAGACAAGATGCCTATGCCCAAATCCAAAAACGCCATCGGGCTCGGCAACACGCTGATGAACGATCGGTTCAACAAAGGCAAGGGCTCCGACCGGCGCAAGGGCAATGCGATTACGCGTACCAACCATGTGACGGGCGAATCGGTGAGTGGCTGATGTGCACGAGCCAACCTTTCGATCCGCATCACTAACATGGCCAGTACGTGACCAACGAACACGAAGAGGCGTCGTGGGTCAAGATGCGGTCGGTGACGGAGCAGGGCGCGATCGAAGAGTTCCTGGCGACGGCGCAGCTGGCGGGGGTGGACTTTACGGCGCAGAAGCTGAACAATGTCAAGATCATCCACGCGGACCAGAAGAACCAGTACCTGCTGTCGGCCACGGAGGAGCGCAAGGCGCTCAAGATCCACAAGGAGAACAAGGACCGGCTGACGGTGCCGCGGCGTCCAAAGTGGGATGCGACGACGACGCCGATGCAGCTGGACGGGCTGGAGCGGGAGGCGTTTCTGGTGTGGCGGCAGGGGCTGGCGGAGCTGCAGGAGAACAAAGACCTGCTGATGACGCCGTTTGAGCGGAATCTCGAGGTGTGGCGGCAGCTGTGGCGGGTGATTGAGCGGTCGGACCTGATTGTGCAGATTGTGGATGCGCGCAACCCGCTGCTGTTCCGGTCGGAGGACCTGGAGGACTACGTGAAGGAGGTGGACGCGCGCAAGGACAACCTGCTGCTGATCAACAAGGCGGACATGATGACGGCGAGCCAGCGGAGGGCCTGGGCGCTGTACCTGAAGAAGTCCAAGATTGCGTACAAGTTCTTCTCGGCGCACCTGGCCAAGGAGCAGAACGAGCTGCGGGAGCTGGAGGGCGACGAGGAGAGCGACGAGGCGGCCGAGACGGTCGCCGCACCGCCCAGCGGCGAGGACGGCGAGGACGGCGAGGACGGCGAGGACGGCGAGGACGGCGAGGACGGCGAGGACGGCGAGGCGGCCGCGGCCGGCGCGAGCAGCGACGACGACCTGGACACGACGATCCTGACCGTGGAGGAGCTGGAGGAGCTGTTCTTGCGGCACACGCCGAAGCGGGGGGAAGATGGTGGGTGCTTTGCGTCTCCCGGCCCTCTCGGTGCACAGGCTAACAGCGCAGAACCGGACCGCAAGCTCACGATCGGGCTGGTGGGATACCCCAACGTGGGCAAGTCGTCGACGATCAACGCGCTGATCGGGGCGAAAAAGGTGTCGGTGTCGTCGACGCCGGGCAAGACCAAGCACTTCCAGACGATCCACCTCAGCGACAAGGTGATTCTGTGCGATTGCCCGGGCCTAGTGTTCCCCAACTTCGCCACGACCAAGGCGGATCTAGTGTGCAACGGCGTGCTGCCGATCGACCAGCTGCGCGAGTTCACGGGCCCGGCGGCGCTGGTGACGGCGCGCATCCCCAAATGGTTCCTGGAGGCCGTGTACGGCATCCGCATCAACATGCGGCCGCTGGAGGAGGGCGGCACGGGCACGCCCAACGCCGAAGAGCTGCTGGCGGCGTATGCGCGGGCGCGCGGCTTTGCCAAGACCGGCCAGGGCCAGCCGGACGAGTCGCGGGCCGCGCGCTACGTGCTCAAGGACTACGTCAACGGCAAGCTGCTGTACTGCGCGCCGCCGCCGGCGCTGCCCGGAAGCGAGGCGATCGACGCCACCGAGTTCAACCGCGAGCTGTACGACCTGGCGCATCTGCCGGAGAAGCGGCGGCTGGTGCTGAGCAAGGCGATGGCGGCGCTGTCGACGCAGGACGACGGCAGCGACGGCGACCACAGCGGCGACCACAGCGACGGCGGCAGCGACGGCGAGGGCGAGGGCGCCGACCACGACGCGGACACGGCCGCGGCGGCACCGGCGGCGGCGCCCGGGTCCAAGTCCAAGGCCCTGGACAAGACGTTCTTCAAGCCGCAGGCGCCGCGCGTGGCGGCGCAGCACCGGCACGCAGGCCACCTCAACATGCCGTTCAGCCACCAGTACACGGAGCAGGGGCGGTCGTCGGGCAAGCAGCTGAGCGGGCGCAAGGCGCGGCTGGCGGTGGCGCTGGAAAAGGGCATCGACCCGCGCGAGGTGCAGTCGATGGCGGGCAAGAAGCATTTCAAGGGCGGCCTGCGGGCCAAGGCGACGAAGAAGACGCCGAGCAACGCCGAGGACTTTTAGGGGGAAGCGCGCACGGCGCGGCCGGCGAGGGCCTCGGAGGGGGTCTGCTGCAAAAAGGGGGTCCGCCGATGAGGTGTGAATGGCCGAGGTCCGACGATGGATCCGTTTGAAAAGGCTTGGGACTGCATTTACTCGGTGTTTGGGCGGGACGGCAGGTATTTCGGTCTTTTTCTGTTGACGACGCCTTGCGTACAATAACGATAGATAGCAGAATTACGTTTCTTGTGAGCTGGAAGGGGAGGTCGGCGTGTGCGTGGTCGCGGTCGGCGATGGGCGTGGTGAGGTCACGTGACATATTCTGGCACACGGCGTGTGTCAACTAGCGCATTCCGAGCATCGAGCTCCAGCCCAGCATCACCACTCAACACAGCACCCAGCACTCGCCCATCACCACCACACCACACACACACAGAGACCCCAGCTCGATGCGCGGCTATGTCGAACCGGTACGGCGGCAGCTACCGCAACGGCAACGGCTACGGTAACTTTGGGCGGCCACAGCAGACAGGGCCGGCGGGAGGACTACAAGGGGGCTTTCCACCGCAGCCACCACCACAACAGCGGCCGGCGTCACGGTCGCGGCCCAACGACGACTACGATCCGTATGGGGACGGGTACAGCAGCGGGGACCGGCTGGGGGCCGGGGGCGGCGGCGGCGGCGGCGGCGGAGGCGGAGGCGGCAGCGCGATGCGCGAGGGACGCGACATGCCGGTGCGCGGCAGCGCGATGAGCGCGATGGCGTCGAGGCGGGGAAAGAGCCAGGGGCGATACGCGGAGGAGGACGAGCAGCGGGACCGGGTGGCGCAGGTGCCGCCGAGCGTGTACGGCAGCGGGGGCGGGGCGGGGATGATGAGCAGCCGGCGCGGGGGCGAGCGGCAGATCGGGCAGGACGCGCTGGACCACATCCGGGCGGAGTGGCCGGCGATGTGCGAGAGCGACTGCGTGCCGGTGCAGATGGCGCTGCAGCTGCTGGACGCGAGCTCGGTGGGGCGGGCGCACGAGTACCGGGGCTTCCAGAAGACGCACCGGTACCTGCAGGACTCGCTGAAGAGCATTGTGCACGACTACCACCAGGGCTTCAACAGCTCGATCGGGACGTTCCACAAGATCCAGAGCAGCATCCAGGCGTCGCAGAAAAAGGTGCGCGGGCTCAAGGAGACGCTGGCGGCGGCCAAGGCCAGCCTGTGCCGCACGGACCCGGAGCTCAAGAAGCTGTACGCGTCGTCGCAGATGTACGACGAGCTGCTGCAGACGCTGCACGACGTGGACGAGCTGCGGCAGGTGCCGGAGCGTCTGGAGGCGCGCATCTCGGAGAAGCAGTTCCTGACGGCGGTGGACGTGCTGCAGAACGCGCTGCGCAAGCTGCGCAAGCCGGAGCTCGACAGCATCGGCGCGCTCAGCGACCTGCGCAGCTACCTGGCGAACCAGGAGACAGCGCTGATGGACATCCTGGTCGAGGAGCTGCACGAGCACCTGTACCTCAAGTCGCCGTACTGCCAGGAGCGCTGGCAGAGCCTGGCGAAGCACCAGGGCGCCTTCGGCGAGGCCGCCAGCGGGCCGGCCGCCGTGTTTGCGCCGGCCGCCCCGCGCGAGGCCGGCGCGCTGGCGACGCCGTTCTTTGCGCTGCTGGACGCCATGGAGCTGGACCGCGCCGTGCGCGAAGACCCGGCGCGCAACCCCGAGGGCGACACGTTCTACTACATCACGCTGGTCGTGGAGTCGCTCAACAAGCTGGGGCGGCTGGAGGCGGCCGTCGACCAGCTCAAGCAGCGCCTGCCCGTGGCGCTGTTCGGCGTCGTCAGCGAAACCGTGCACGAGGTGGACCAGAAGCACCCGAGCTCGCTGCGGGGGGGCCCGGCCACGGCGGTGGCGGCGGCGGCGGCGGGGGGGCCGGCCCGCGGCAGCACCAGCGGCCTGCACGTCTACGGCAGCCGCGAGACGCAGATGCGCGCCGACGTCATCTACGACCTGCTGTGGACGCTGTACGGCAAGTTCGAGGCCATTGCCGAGGGCCACCGCGTCTTCCACGAGTACATCAAGGCCCTGATCCGCCGCGAGGGCGCCGGCAACAACAGCGCCCTGCTCGGCAGCTTCAAGGAGCTCTGGAACCTGTACCAGAACGAGATCCGCTCGCTGCTGCACAACTACGTGACCACGGACGCCGACCTGTACCGGTCGTCGCTGGCCGGCGGGGGGGGCGGGGGGGGCGCCGCTGCCGGAGCAGGCGGAGCAGGCGGCCGGGCCACCGGCAAAAGCGCCCAGGCCGCGCACCGCGACAGCCTCTTCCGGTTCGCCGAGGCCGACGCCAAGTCGCCGGACATGGCCAGCGAGTACGACGAGCTGGACGGCATCATCCGCGCGGCGGTGCCGGGGCTGACGAGCAGCAGCGGCCGGGGCAAGGCGGCCGGGGCCGACAAGAAGCTGTCGGTGGTGGGCCGCAGCGGCGACCGGCGCAAGAGCAGCGCGTTGGAGGCGGCGGGCGCGGGTGCGGGCGGGCAGCCCGGCGACCTGCACAAGCCGCTGGTGGAGCCCAGCGTGTTCAACATGAGCCTGCTGCTGCCGCCGACGCTGGTGTTTCTGCAGCGGCTCAAGGGCATCGTGCCGCCCGGGTCCGACCTGGCGACCAGCACGCTGACCTCGTTCCTCGACAACTTCCTGGTCAACGTCTTCCAGCCGCAGCTCGACGAGACCCTGGGCAAGCTCAGCGACGCCGTGCTCGGCGAGCCCGACGCCTTCCAGCCCGATCCGCAGTGGAGCCGCCTGGCGCGCCGGCCCGTGTTCAAGGGCACCACGGCCTTCTTCTCCGTCGTCACCGCCTTTTGCCGCATGCTCGGCACCATCCCGCACGACCAGGCCCTCAGCGCCCTCATCGTCACCCAGATGCTGCGCTACTACGACCGCTGCTTCCAGTGGTTCTGCGCGCTCGTCACCAAGGCCGAGGAGGCCGACGTGCCCGAGTCCGGCCCCGGCCCCGGCCCCGGCCCCGGCCCCGGCGACGGCGACGGCGGCGAGCGGCTGCGCACGTCGGCCATGTTCGCGCTCGCCGACGGCGAGATGGCCGCGACGGCCAAGAAGCTGTGGGCGGTGGACGACCCGCCGCGGGCGCCGGGCGCCGAATCCGACAAGGCCGCGCTCCTCCGCCAAGAGGTCGCGCTGCTGATGGCCGGCGCCGCGGCCGGCAGCAGCGGCCGGCTGGCGCTGAGCGATGTGATTTCGGACCGCGACACCATCACGTCGCTGTGTCTGCTGTACACGAGCATGAAGTGGCTGGCCGTCAAGGTGCAGGGCCTGCGGCATATCACGCGGCAGGACGCGGACGGCGGCGGCGGCGGCGGCGGCGGCGGCGGCTCTTCGGTGTCGGCGCTCGGCAAACCGGAGAAGCGCCGCTGGACGCTGCTCAACGACCCGAGCAAGGCCATGGCCGACGAGGGGCCGGTGTATCTGCCGATGACGCAAGAGAGTGTGCAGTAAGTGCCGTGATTTGTTTTGTGTTTCGTTTTGTGTTTCGTTTTGTGTTTCGTTTGTCCACGGGCCTCGCTCACGCCCAGATCCTTCGACGGCATCGTCTCTTCCTACGAGGAACTGGCCACGACCGCCCTCCTCACGCTGCACTTCGAGGTGCGCTGCCGCATCGTCTACGCGCTCGGCGTCGCCCTGTCGCCGGCCGAGACGGCGCCGTACCTGCTCGACCAGGACGTCAACGAGCCCGACCCGCAGATCCTGGCGCTCAACGGCGAGCTCATCGCCTACGACGAAACGGCCGCCCGCTGTCTGCGCGACCGCGAGGTCGACTTTGTGCGCCACGGCCTCGGCCGCCTCATCAACGCCTACCTCGTCGGCCACGCCCACATGGTCACGCCCATGAACGCCAAGGGCTGCGGCCGCATGCAGCTCAACATCCTCGTCCTGCAGCAGAACCTCAAGAACGTCGAGGAGGGCGTCGACCTGGCCCGCGCCGCCAACTACTACGCCCTCTTCGACGGCGGGCCCGACGCCATCGTGGCCAAGGCCAAGGAGTGCAAGGAGCGCGGCGAGGCCGCCGGCGACGGCGAACCCCGGCCCGACGTCTTTACCTACGACGAGCTCAAGGAGCTCATTGAGCTCTACTACTCGGAGCCGCTGGCCAACCCGGAGCGCGGCATCGAGAACGCCGCCCGCCGGCAGATGGGCGAGAAGCTGATGGAGCTGGGGGAGCATCTATGGCAGATGTAGGGGGGGGAGGGAGGGGGGGGAAGAGGATGAGAGGGAAGAGGAGATGAGAGGGAAAAAGGAGGAGAGAGAGGAGATGGGAGGAGATGGGAGGGAAGAGAGGAAGAGGAGGAGAGGAGAGGAAGATATGAGGGGAAACGAGGAGAGGAAGACGAGAGAAGAGGAGAGGAAGACGAGAGAAGAGGAGAGGAAGACGAGAGAAGAGGAGAGGCCAAGTTGGAAAGACTACGATGTACATGAGCGTGCTTCCGAATACCGTACCTTGCTTACGATTGCCGACGTCAGTCCCTAGGGACCTCCGCATGAAGAAGAAAGATAACGACGGCCAGCGTGACGCGTTCCGCGATGGGCCGTCGCACAAGGCTGCAGCACCGGAGCCGACGAGCCGAGAATGCGCGCCGAGTAAACAGTGTCACGTGGAGCTACGTACCGTCCGGAGTGTGTATTGTCTACTACCGTCGTACGTCTACGGAGTATCTGCGTTTCGGGTGGGACTGCTTTCTTTTGCTTGTTTGGGGTCTCCGCTGCTGTTTTTAGCACGGAGCCGGCTGCCCTAAGCCGCTCCCCCATCGCTCCTTCCACTAGATGCGAAAGCAGGAAAGTGGCCACACGCTGAAGGATGCGGGAGATGGAGCACGCGGATACAAGCTGCACGGCGTTGTGCTGTACCAAAACTGGGCACAGCGAGCCCTGGCAGCGTCGCAGCCTACGTACAGTACTCATAGTTATTGCCTAGACCCCCTACGAGACTCACAATGGCTCTGATTGCGGCCGCTCTGGAATTCGTCCAATGGCTCTTGTGCCTATGGCACCCCAGCTAGTCAGGGGCCTTTGATTACGATAAGCTGAAGCATCTACGAGCAATACCCTACAACAAAGCCGCTACAAGTACGTACACACCACAGGCACACGTACACTATGTGCTCGCACACGCGTCCAGATCTCTCTTCTAGACGGATCTTGGGCCTGGCGCTTCTCCACCACACCGGCAGCCTTCGATTAGTGGCCCCTTGCTTTGTTTGGTCTCACACGCCATCCCAACCAGCAGCCGCGAAATGTAAATACGTGTTCTCCCGCACGAGCGCAGTCGTGGATGAACGGCGGACGAGGACATCGCACGTCGAGAGAGCGACAACGACAGCACGCATACTCCGTAGATCTCTGAGCACCCTCCACGCGTGGCGAGGACGCACAGCTGCGTGCCAGTCCATAATTAGGCACAGCCCCCGTAGCAGAGCCTAGTGCCCCGTCGCCACGCGCTACACGGCCGCCCTGTAATTTATCGCTGTGCTGCAGATACATAGCGCACATGCCACGGCTGCCCGCTGTACGAGTACTCTGTACAACGCTATGCGTGGCGCTATCCGCTCGTCGTGCTGCGCTGGCCGCCCACTCGTCGCCCCTTGTTCATACGCTGTGTCGCGCCTTCCCCTTCGGCGCCCCACGAAAGGGGACGACACCCAGAATACCGCTCGCTGTACGTCGCAGTGACCTAGGATACCGCTTTCCATTTAATTTAATTCGGCCTTCTCCTTTTCTCTCGTCGCCGCTGGCCTACGAACTACCACGAGTACCTTTTCTTCCTTGCTTTCTCCCCTCCCCAGCTGGCTGCTCCTCGACTCCCTCCGGCCTCTCCAACAACTGTCATCTCCAACTCGCTCTTTTGTTGGCTGCGCAGTCTTTTCCCCCTAGCCTTTTCTCCTCCCTCTTCTCCCTTCTCTTCGCCGCTCGTCTCCCCTCTTGTCTCTCTCTCTCTCCGTCTGCCTTCTCCCTCGCCGGCCTTCCCCCCTAATTCTTTTTTCCTTTTCCTTTTTCTCTTCTCGCTCTTTAGCTTCCTTTTTCTTCTTCCTCGACGGCTACGGGGCTACCTTCGTTTTTTTCAGCGGCTTCTTTTCCGCCTATCATTCTACCTCCTGAGTATCGCCAACTTTCTTCTCGACCGGCCTCATTTATTCTCTGCGCTTATCGTGCCGCCTCGAGCCGCCTCCATCCCACTCGTCTTACCGCTTCCTCGTGCACCTTGTCGCGTGCACTGCGCCTTCGTTTTACCCGGCGGCTCTCCCCTTTCTCGCGTTCGTCGTTTCGCCAGGCCATCGCGCACACTGAACCGAACACGACGTCAACGATCCGCTTCCCCCCTGTCCGTACAAAAACGTCACCCGCCTCTGACCGACGGGACCTTTCCACTCTTTCTCTTTCCCCCCGTTGGCTGTTCTAGCCAACATCCCCTTCTTCGCCAGCCATGGCCTTTACGTGAGTTGGAACCTATTTTGCGGCTCTTGTGCCAAGACAAATAGCAGACAGGCAACAATTCGTGATGTGCCCATGTCCATCTGCCCGTTGCTGCCCTTGGCGACTGAGGCTGTGCAAAAGGCCACGATCCGGCTCCGTCCACGTTTGTCAGCTCTGCTAACGTCTCTCGCCCGGATATAGGTCTGCTTTTAAATCCTTCTGGCATGCCATGACCAGCAATGACCGACGTATGTGTACCTGTATACCTGTATACCTGTATACTTGTATACTTGGATACTTGGATACTCGTATCCCCTGTTGCTTCTATCCACGGAACGCCACTAACAGACCCAGACTCCAACTACGATTCGCCCTACCGCACCGGCCGCCATGTGCCTCTCAATGAGGAGGGCGGCGGCCGCATGAGCGCCTTGGCTTCGGTGGCCACCGCCGGCGATTCCCGTGCCGACGTGTCGTCGCCTTATTCGGACGAGTACGGCCAGTCGACCATGGCCCTGAACCGCGTTGTCAGTGCCAACCGGCCACCGTCTGCTTCTGGTGCAGGCGGTCTGGCAGCCAACGGCGCCGCCCAAACCCCCTATTCTCCGGGCGCGCGGTCCGACAGCGCGCGGCGCCAAAGCCAGACGAACGACGGCTTCGAGGTGCAGAGCCCTGTGGGTGAGATCCCCATGCAGTCGTTCCAGGACGGCCTGCCGCCTCCGCCGCCCATTTCGCATTCCTGGAAGCGGATAGACAAATGGGCCGACGAGAACTACCCGGAGCTGTTCGACCAGCTGTGCGAGGGCTGCACCACCAACGATCTCAACGAGCTGGAGCACATGCTGGACTGCTCGCTGCCCATGGACGTCCGGGACTCGCTGCAAATCCACGACGGCCAGGAGCGCGGCGGCACGCCGACCGGCATCATTTTCGCCTCCATGCTGCTCGACTGTGAGGAGATTGTGCAGGAGTGGAACAACTGGCGCAAAGTGAACCAGGAGTATCTGCAGAGAGAGTCTGCCGCGGCCGCGGCTCAGGCCACAGCACCGCCGGCCACGCCGGCCAAGGCCGCTGTTGCGTCCGGTGGCCCTAGCGACGACGCCGACGGCAGCGACGAGGCGTCTTCGTCCAAGGCGGCACCACCGCCGGCCCAGCCATTGGGCAACCCCATGTGGCGCGAGCAGCTCCTGGCACGGCAGACGTGCGTGCCGCCCAACGCGGTCCAGAAAGCCTACGCCCACCCGGCCTGGATCCCACTAGTACGGGACTGGGGCGGCAACAATCTGGCGGTGGATCTGGCGCCCGGGCCCATGGGCCAATGGGGCCAGGTGATTCTGTTTGGGCGCGACTACGACACAAAGTACGTGGTGGCGCGGTCGTGGTCGGCCTTTTTGGCGCTCGTGGCCGACGACCTCAACAGCGGCAAGTGGTTCATCGACGAGGACTCCAACGAGCTGAAGCTGCGCGAGTTCAAGTCCACGCGCGTCGAGCCCGGCTACTTTGACATTCTCCGCTGGCGGGTAGATCAAAAGCACGGCCGCCGCGCCGCCAACCGCAAGTCCACCGTGCGCAGCGGCGCCAGCTCGCCCACGGGCTCCAGCTCGCCCTACACCAGCCCCACCGCCGAACCAGCCGGCGAGGCGCGCGGCCGTCCGCTGCAGCGCCTGAGCCTCAACTCGCCGCTCTCGAGCCCCAGCCGCCCGGGCTACAACAAGCCGAGCCCGCTGGCCCGCGTCGCGGAGGAGGCGTCCCTCACAGAAGTCGAGCTGGGCGGCCGCGGCGGCGGCAGCAGCTCTTTGCAAAACGGCAGCGCCATGGAGAAGCTGGTCGAGGTCGAGGTCGAGACGCCGCGCGTCAGCAACGACGAGAACAAGCCGCCAGGCATCGCCCCGACCAAGACAGCCAAGACAGCGACGACGACGACGACGACAACAGACGCGAACGCCAGCGTCAAGACCGAAAAGAAGAGCACTGTGGAAGACGTGGGGGACGTGGACGACGACGGGGCGATGAAGACGATTGAGATCTAGGAGCGGCAGCAGGCGGCGGCATTGCGTCTCTTTTACGGGCCCATGGCAACGGGGCAACGCAAGACATCAAAAGTGCAAAGGGGCAAGGTGACAAAGCAAGCCGGGAGAATCAAAGGGAGGAATTGGGCCATGATCATTGCTATACCAATCATCAAATCTGGATAGGAGTTCTGCGGCGTCGGGTGTCCTTGCTGGACGGCAAACGGCTGTTCTTTTGTGTTGCATTCTTCTTTTTTTCCCTTTCCATTCTACACTGGCACATAATGCATATCCACAGCATATACTCTTGATAGAAGACAAGGCATGGCTGGGAGGAGGTTTTGGCAGAGGAGGCGTCTTGGCCTGTTCTGTCATGGTTGCTGTTTCTTACTGTTTCTCACTAGTTTTTTCTCTTTCTTTTCCGTTTCTCTTCTCTTTAGAACACGCAGCCGACAGCCAGATAGCTGCCAAGATCTATTTCCGATGATAGGTGGTGCATGGAGAGGGTGCAAAGGGTGCTTTGTATCTTGTATGAGGATGACTGTCGTGTACGTACTATGTCTGCTCTGCGCAGTACACTGGGTAATTTAGTAGTATTTGATTCTATATGTCCCAAGCGAGCCAAGGAGTGTCTTTCGAGCGTGTTTCGAGCGTCCCAGCTGCACAAACCACATGCCGTGCCACGACGTACGAACGAGACAAACGAGCCAAGCACCCAACAAAACAACAAACCACAGTGTATAGTCACCTAAGAAAGAACGCCGAAACGCCCGTTACGTATATAGAGAGCCCGCCTGCTGTATACCATGCCCAACGCCGTGTGAAAGAGTGCCGTATACGCCGAAAAAGCCCAGTCCAAACATCGTTCTCACTCTTGCGGCCCCTTCTGTCGTCGCGCTCTCTCGGTCCTCGCACCTTTGACGTAGCTGTCCTCGCGCCCACCTCACGCCAGCTTCCGCAGCAAAATCCCCAGCAGCACAATGCACAGCGCCACAATCAGGCGGTCCAGCCATACGGGCACAGCGTCTTCGGCGGACCGGCGGCGGCGCTGGCGGGCCGGAGCCAGAGCCAGAGCCGGGGCCGAGCCGGGCGCGGCGGCCGAGGCAGCCGGAACAGCCGCCGCCGGCGGGGGTGTGATGGCGGCGGCCGAGGCGTCAGCGGCAAAGTCCTGGGGCCGCGGGATCGGGGGCGAGGGGGTGGTGGGTGTGGGCGCGGGCACAGGCGCACGGCCGGGGGCGGGCGGAAGCGGTGCACGGCCGAGGGGTGCTTGTGGTGAGGCCGGGCCCGGCGATGCCGTGGCGGAGGCCGTTGGTACCGATGGCGCGGATTCCGCGTCTGCTGATTCCGCTGATTCCGCTGATTCCGCTGATTTCGCTGATTTCGCTGATTTCGCTGATTCCGCTGATTCCGCTGATTCCGTGGATTCCGCGGATTCCGCGGATTCCGCCGACTTCGCGCCTGCCTCGAGATCGTCCCGGAAGACGAGGCGCAGCTCCGGCGGGGGCCGCTCCGGCTGGGCGGCGGCGGCCCCGGCGCCGCCGTCCTGGGCGCGCTGAGCTTCGGCGTCGGCGCTCTCCTGCAGAATGGCGGCGTTGGTGCGGGCGCAGATGGGACAGACAAAGGCGGCGGAGTCGGCGGCATAGCGGCGGCGGACGGCCTCGGGGGCGTCCTGGCCGCCGACCTGGCCCTTGGGGTCGGACTCCATAAAGGCGCGCAGGGCGAGGAGGGCGGTGCGGACGCCCCAGGCGGGCTGCCAGGTCTCCTCGTGGTGGCCGCTGATGGAGAGGCAGATTTCGCGGTTGGGCTCGAAGCGGCCGGAGGGGGTGAGGAAGCGGAAGGAGGGCGGGCGCAGGGGGTAGGTGGGCGGCAGGACGATGCGGCCGTGGTAGAGGCCGTCGGCGTAGACGGAGTGCGGGGGGCCGCGGAAGGTGAAGTGCCACTCAAAGAGGTCGGCCTCGAGGGGCGCGGCGACGAAGTCGGCCGACGGCGCCAGCGCGATTTCCTGCGCCTCGCGCACTGCGGCGGTGTGTCAGCAGGCATCGGGCGGCGGGGGCCGGAGAGGGGGACTTACAGATGCGCCGGATCGTCGGCGACTTGGTGTTGAGCTTCTTGGGGGTGGCCATGATGGGGGGATGCAGGCGAAAGCAGGAACTATCAGAGGTTGGACCGAGAGAGAGGAGGCAGCACGGATGGGAAGAAGGGGGGAATGGGACAGGAAAGAAAAGGCGGACAGGCAAAGCGGCGGCGGCGGGATAAAGAGGCGCAAAGAAGAGGCAAGAAGGCAGAGGGCGAGAGAGCGAGAGAGCGAAAGGGCGAAAGGGCGAAAATGCCACGATGGCCCGGTTCGAGAGGCGGCTGCGGTGAAATGACGGCCGAGGACGGGAGAGCGAGGCTGATTGGGGGGTTGGGTTGGTGCTTGGTTATAGCGCCTGCTAGTGGTTCTGTAACTTGGTACGGAGTACGGAGTACACGTAGGCCACAAGTGGGTCACAGCCTTATTAATCGGTACATGCTGTAGGTACCGCGAGAACTAGTTCTACGACCTACGACTTACGACTTGCGACTTACCATTGGCCACGACGTGACTTCATACGAGAGCGCGCACTCGCAGTGCCGAATCGCAGGCACGCAATCATGGCAGCACGGCAGTGGAAGAGAGAGAGAGGAGAGAAAGGAGAGGACAGAGGAGACGCCAGCCCGATCAAAGAGTGAATGAGCGGCTTTGTGACGCAGCGAGCACGGCCGCTCAAAACGGAAGGCACGGCTGCGTAGTGGGACCGCCTGCCTCGTCGTTTGTCGTAGTCTAGCTTTCACGTAGTTTCCTGCTTCGTGCTTTTGCTTTGCTTCGTGCTTTGCTTCGTGCTGTTTTCACATCTCGCCGCCTCTACACCATGGACGACGTCCACCAGTGCTTCGAGTGCCCCGACGGCGTGCAGGTCTTTGCGTCGGAGGAAGAGCTCATGACGCACAAATGGGAGCTCATCCGCACCAGCAAGGCCACTTCGCACATGAGCTGCCACGTGTGCAGCATCACTTTCCACACCTTTGAGGCCTTGGTGCGGCACTACCAGCTGGTGAGTTTTTCGTCTGTCCGGCCGTGTCGCTCGTGTGTCGCTGGCTGCGTCGTCTCCATGCTCACATCGGACAGAACCACCCGGCCAAGCAGTGCCTGGTGTGCCCCGGGTGCCAGGAGGTCTTTGCCCGCGTGCATCTGCTGATGCACCATCTGGAGGCCAACCAGTGCGCGTACATCCGCAGCGACAGCGTCGAGCGGCACCGCGTGCTCCGGGCGCTGGCCACGCAGACGGCCGTGGCCGACGGCGCGAGCTGCTCGGAGCTCGGCATCTTTGACACCAGCGGCGTGACCCTGGGCAACTTTGGGCGGTACATTGGCGTGCCCGCGGAGCCGGACACGGCACGAGAAAAGGGGGACGCCGGACACGGCCGAAGCAGCCCGCAGCCTCCGTCCGTCCGGCTCTCTCGGCTCTCTCGGCCCTCTCAGCCCTCTCGCCCCAGTCAGCCCTCTCGAGCCTCTTCGGGAGCGCATGCGCCCGCGGCCACCGTCCTCTCCGCCATCACGCGCACGGCCCGGGACTTCCGGCGGGGCGACTGCAAAGGCCCCGATCTGCTGACGGACGACGTGGACGGCGACGGGGAGGTGCCGGGGCGCGGCCTGCAGGTGTGGGCCGGCCAGGACATGCTGGCGCCGACGGCGGTGTCGGGGCCGTGTGCCGGGCGCGCGGTGCAGCCGAAGTCGCTGCAGTCGACGATGCCGCTGCGCGACGCGGTGTCGCAGGCGGTGTTTCCGGCGTCGCAGCCCGGCAGCCAGGCGAGCGGAGACCGGCACGCCAAGAGCCAGGCCGAAAAGGACATCCTCAACGCGTTCAACCCGCACCACCCGAGCCACCCGTACTTTGACGTGGGGCGGTACCGCAACAAGACCAACGGGCGCTACAACTGCCCGAACGAGATGTGCCGCCGACGGGGGTGAGTTGTGTGCTTGTGTTTGTGTTTTGTGTTTCGGGCGCCGCACACACCCGCTAACTAACAGCAAAAACTTCAAATCGGCCGGCGGACTCGTCATGCACCTGAAATCCAGCGAGGCGCACGCCACGCTGCGCATCCAGTGCCCGTCGTGCCTCTACTATTTTGGCTCGGTGTTTGCGCTGATGCAGCACTGCGAGTCGCAGTCGGCGCGCTGCCGCTTCCGCAATTCGGAGGAGTTTCTGCCCTTTATGGACATTCTGACCGCCGGCATTGCCGACATCAAGGGGCGCCACATTGACCTCACGCTGGGGTTTTCCGTGCAGCCAGACGCAGCAGCGCGGTTGCGCATGGATCCAGAGTCGCGTTGATTTGAGATACTGGGCAGATAGAAGATACTGTTCAGATACTAGCTAGGCGCTGTAGACGGGCCGCGACTCCACTAATACCAACCACTGCTTATGTACGACTCCTCGTAATCGTATCCGCTACCTGCTGGTTCAGGGGCTGCGGCTACGTAATGCGCAGCTCCACAGCCACTGCCAAAATCGCCGCTCGGGCGCAGCCCTTGGCGCCTCTCCCAGAAAAAGACAGCACAGCATCCAGCCTCCAGGAGACGCATCCAGCATCCCGCATCCGCACAACACGAGCCTCTGCAACTGCTCCCAGGCGATGCTGGCCGTGCCGTGCCTGGAGATACCAGCCGGCCTGCGACACGAGTCCTCTAGCACCGACGCGAGACGCCGAGGTTGACAACACGCACCATCGGCCACCTCGACCACCTCGACCGTCGACCACCCGACCACCACGGCCCCGGCGTCCACTCCGTATGGACCACAGCTACCGCGGCGCCGATCCCAGCCACGCGTTTGCCTTCCGCGGCCCCCGCGCGCCGCCCGCCGAGGTTCCGCGGTCCCGCCTCGACTTCGCCTCGATCTCGACGCCGCGGGCGATTTCGCCGTCCTCGACCGCCTCCGCCTCCGCCTCCGCCTCCGCCTCCGCCTCCGCCTCTTTCTCCCTGCCCCTCCCCGGCGCCATGTTCTCGCGCCGCGCCGCGCGCCGCGTCGAGCGCTACTGCTGCCTCTGCGCGACCTACTTCCCGCTCGCCTTCGTCTACGCGCTAACCTCGTGGGCCGTCTGGGTGGTCGTGCGGCTGGGCCTCGGCCCCGGCCCCGGCTCGGCCACCAAGACCGGCGACCCTGCGCGCTCGTCGTGGATCGGGCCCTGGTGCTCCGTTGTCGGCGTCGCGCTCTACGCCATGCTCAACTGGTGCTACACCACCGCCGTCTTTACGCCCCCGGGCAGCACCACCAACGACCAGGGCTACGCGACGGTGCCGGCGTCGGCGTCGGTGTCCGAGTCCGCGTCCGCGTCAGCGTCGGCGTCGGCGTCGGCGTCGGCGTCCGAGGCCGCCGCCCTCACTGTCAAGGCCAACGGCGCGCTCCGGTTCTGCAAAAAGTGCCAGGCCCGCAAGCCCGACCGCGCGCACCACTGCTCGACGTGCCGGCGCTGCGTGCTCAAGATGGACCACCACTGCCCGTGGCTGGCGAACTGCATCGGCCTGCACAACGCCAAGGCCTTTGTGCTGTTCCTCGTGTACACGACGCTCTTCAGCCTGTTCGCCTTTGGCGTGTCCGGCGCCTGGGTCTGGGCCGAGATCGTCAACGACACCACCTACGCCACCTACGCCGACAGCTTCATGCCCGTCCAGTACATTATGCTGTGCGTCATCGCCGGCATCATCGGCCTCGTCGTCGGCCTCTTCACCGCCTGGCACCTCGTCCTGGCCTGCCGCGGCCAGACCACCATTGAGTGCATGGAGAAGACGCGCTACCAGTCGCCGCTGCGCAAGCCTGACACCGCCGCCATTCCCATGCAGGCCATCCGCCACGCCGTCGGCCGCGTGCCCCTCCGCGACGAGGAGCAGGCCCCCGACGCCCCCTACGACCACGACTACGACCACGACTACGACCACGACTACGACGCGCCGCACCACGCCCGCACCCCCCAGCGCCAGCTCGGCCGCCGCTTCAACTACTCCCAGCTCGAGCGCTACCGCGCCCAGAAACGCCACCAGGAATACCTCGACGAGCAGGACAGCGCCCAGCTGCCCCACGCCTTTGACCTCGGCGTCCGCCGCAACCTGCGCCACCTCTTTGGGCCCCGCCCCTGGCTCTGGCTCGTCCCCGTCTGCAACACCACCGGCGACGGCTGGTCCTGGGACCCGAGCCCCAAGTGGCTCGCCGCCCGCGACCGCATCCGCCGCGAGAGAGACGCCCAGCTGGCCCGCGAGCGAGCGGCTGGATGGGGGGCCGACGACGACGACGACGACGACGACGACGACGACGACAACGACGATACGCCTCCCGCGATCACCACCACCGCCGCCACCGCACCTGCTCCGCCTCTGCTCAGCGGCCCGGGCTTGCGTCGTCCGGCCCCCTCCCCCTCCAAGGCCGACCGCGTCCTGGGCCGCGGCCCCGGCCAGTATGCCGACGCCTCGCGGTCCACGCCCTCTCCGCGCGGCCCGCCTCCGCTGTATGGCGTAGACGTGGACGACGACGACGACCTAGACCACACAAGCGAGGAGGAGAACGCCCGCAACACCGCGAAACCGTCCCTTCCGCCCCCGGCCACAGCGGCTGCCAACCGCCCCTTGTCGCCGCTGCACGCCCGCTGGATCCCCGAAGCCGGAGCCTCGGGGCTGCTGCGCTCCAAGACGGCCTCCTCTCCCACCGCTCCCACACCGCCCGCGACGGCACAGAACGACGACGATGTGGACTGAGCAACAGGAGAGACACGTAGATTCGATAGACAGGACGGATGTTATGACAAAATAGGCGCTTTTCTGTTTCCCCTTCTTTTTCTTCTTTTGTGTTTTTACTTGCTCCTTTTCCATCCTTTCATGCCCTCTGGCTGGCAAGCGCGAGTGTTCTGCTCTATTTGCATATGCTACTTACTTCTCTTCCAATACAAGCGATTTCACGTCTATCCCGTACAACCGATCCGACAAACAATACTGTCAAATGCCTCGTATTGCAGCGTGAGCTGCTGTTATGCTAATGTGGACTCATGAACCCAATGCCAAAATGACGTCAAAAATGCAAAACTTCAAATCGTAACCGTCCTCGTGTGCTTTCATAGACGCAATGACCAAACAAACAGGGAAAACAAAACACAAAACATCTTGGTCAGGAACAGAAAAAGCAAATAGGCCATCCATCCGGCCGAGTGTGGCAGACACGAATAGTCAGAGCAAATGACATCGATAAAAGGAATAAAGGAAATAAATGAAATGAGAATAAAAGGATAAAGGAATATAAATAACTCGAAAGAAGCCCATCACTGATGCCCTGGTGCCCTGCCGAGCTCCGACTCTGCACTTATGTGTGTCCTCCGTATATGTATCCCAAGTCCCATCGATGGCGCCTTCCCAAACATGTCCATGTTGGCACAAGCAAAAGCAATCCATGACAAATCATCCTGTAGTATAAGCTCCTATGCTCCCTTTCGTTCCATGCAGTTGTGCGAGTTGTGCAAATGCGAAAATGGCTGGCCCAGACACTCCCATACTGTGATCCTCGTCGTGTGTTTTCATGTGTATGAGATTCGGGCTTGCGCTCCATCATAAAAAACATACCCAGCAAATAATCATGCTATTCAAAACCCTCCTCCTAAATCTTGCTACTGGATAGCCATGTTGTTGTCGAGGCAATGTTGTTTATGGGAAGGGCTAACACCGGCCAACCAAACAATCCATAATGGGAAAAATACAAACAAACCAAAAATGACATGAAGAGCAACAAGCACAATAAAGTAAATATAATTCGATCCAAAATGGGTCCCATATCCAACTCCACCGAGGCCATGCTCTGATCCGTGTTACATGCTTTGTGAAAACGCTCAATCGGTCGTAAAGAAAACAATAAATAACACAGGCACGCTCAAACATATGAAAAGCAGAGAGCAGTCATCCAAGGGGTAATGAGAAAAAAACGATGCGAAACAAAGGGAAAAAAGAAGCAGAAAATAAAGAAGGGTAGAAAATAGAAAGAAGGAAAAGAAGAAGGGGAAATATATACTGATACAGGTCAAAGGGGTCATTAAAATCAAAATGCAAATGGGCGAAGATGAAACAAAACACAAAATGATAGGTGGTGCAACAGGAATACCCAGCCCACAACTCAAGAGCGTCCACTGTCAAAGCTGGACTTCGGGCTCACGTTGTTGGGAACCCGGCTGAAGGCGGAACGCAACGTCTTCGATTTGAGCGCGCCGTCTGTAGATTCCGTCTCCAGCGGTGCCGATGGCTCCGGAATCGGTTCACCGCCCACACTGCAGAGCAGAGTCGAGAACATGTAGCGATCGCCGTTGACGTCAAAGAGAGGAAAGATGCGCGCACCACTCTGCAAGTTCGCCAGCTTGACGGTGCAAGTCGCCATCGGCTGAGAGTTGTTGCCGACGCCATACTTGCTACTATCGCCAATCTTGACGTTCATGCGGAGGAAGGCTAGCTCAGGGTACTTGGTGTTGAACTTGAAATGGAACATCTCGTCGAAATGCGGATTGAATCCGTTGCCGGGCACCACCTTGGTTCGGTACGTCGCCGGAGTTGGCGGCCGAAAATCGATCGGAATCATGCCCTCGTCGCGGTCCCGCTTGTCATCAGCCACAATCAGCTCTACCTCGACAAACGGGTCCATGTTCCGCCGGTCCGAAAATGTCACCGGCCGCACGAGCTGCTGCGCAGAAATCACATGGATCGAAAAGTTGACATGCTTGCGCATGCGCTTCAGCTCGCGAGGCTTGGGGTCACCCGGTGCGTTGGGCACCTGAGCCACCTCGCGAGCCACAGCCGGCTTCAGCACGTAGCCCGACTGGGCAGAATCGCTGGCAAACATGGCGCTGTTGAGCTGCATACCAAGGTCGGACGTCTGCCAGTTCAGCGCAGACATCTGCACACCACGCCGCCAGTGTGCCAGCGGGTTGAAGTTGGACGAGTTAAGCCGAAAGGCTTTCGGATAAACACGCATCATGTAGCCCTTGTTGTGCCAGTTCACAAACCGTCTGGAATCGCGCGATCTAGTGATCTTCTCGAACCACCCTTCGTCACACGACAGGATGTGGTTGAAGAGCTTGCAGTCCTGCTCGTCAAACGACGTGGACTTGGGCACACCCAAGCAGTACACCGCGAGTTTCCCTAGCTCCGGCACAATCTTGCTCTGCTTCACCTTGATCGGCTTCTCGCTGCCACTATCGCCACACTCGCTGCCGCTGCTGCTCAACATCTCGTGCGGCATCTGTTCAAGCACCTCGTCCTCTGTGATCGTGTTCACCTTGGTTCTTGAGCCACTCGCCTTGCGCGGCGAAGGAAACGCTGTCGGGCTTAACACGGGGCTTGACTGCCCAGTGTACGACAGCGGCGACGGCACAGCTCTCGGCACATTGACCACCTGGATATTGTTGCCATTGAATTCTAGTTTCTGGAACTGGTGGGGCAGGCTGTTTCCTCGCCGGCGCTGCGTGAAGATTCCACTGTTGCTAAGCGCGCTGGTGTTGGCGGCTGGCAGAGTAATAGAGGACGGTGGCGGCAGGGGAGGCAGAGGGCCCAATGGAGGCAGATCTGATGCCATGGAAAGTGATGGCAGCGACAACAGCGACGGTAGTGCCGGCAGTGATGGCGTTGGCGGCATGTTGTTCAGGGACGACGGCACCGTCGAGGCAGACATTGGCTGCAGATGCGTGCCGTGGATCTTCTTGGTCTTGATCAAAATGCGGCCCTTCATCTCAGAGGGAGTGGGGAGGCGGTTAACAGCAGCGGGGAGCAACTCCGTCACCAGCTTCTTGCCAAAAATCTCAATCATGATCTTGGCCATCATTCGCTGCTGCTCTGGGTTGCAATGCACCTCCAGCGAGATCCACAAGGGATAGGACGACTTGACAAATGCGTACTTGTTGATGGTGCTGATGGCCTCGCGGAAAGAGATGCTGGTGGTAAATGTCTTTCCGTGGTTAACGGTCGGACCATCGGCACCGTCCCAGCAGTCAATCTCAATGCAGCGGCAGCCGCGCATGAGAGCAGCAATGTAGCCCTCAGTGCTTGAGGTGCCCAAGACCTGGCGTCCAAGCAAGTAAGTGTTGTGTGAACTAGAGATGTAATATTCATTCATGGGCCGATCGAATGTGTTGTCTTTGTGCCCACTGAAGAACACGGGGTTGTGCGCCGACTGAATATAACTGAAAAGTCCTTCCCACGAAATCCGCAGTGGCTCATGATTGTCGCCACCGAGGCTGGGCAGGTTGCTAGTGGCCACAGGCTCCTTAGACGACTTGGGCCGCGGAGCATATTGGTCGAAGATGCGGTTCCATTTAGAAGGATCTTTGGCCGTGTCTTCGCGCTGGTACGTTCGTAGAAAAGCCAAGAACTCCTCTCGCGTCATGCCCAGATCGGCTCTGGAACAGTGGCGGCCAAAGTGTTTTGCAAGGTAGCGATGCCGATTTAGCAGCTTCAGAAGCTCTTGGAAGCCGGCAAAGGTCAAAGCACCGGTCTCAGAAACGTCAACTTCATTGAAGCTAGAGTGAAGGGCGTCGTTGGGCACGTGAATGTTCAGGTTGCGGCAGATCCGCTCGATGCCGACAAAATCGATAGTTCTATCCTCGGGAGACAGACCAGACGAGCAGCTGTCAAGGGACTGCTTGTCGACTGCCTCCTTGTCTAGTAGAGACAGCTTGTCCAGAGACATCTTGTCGAGAGACATCTTGTCCAGCGGCAGCTTGTCGAGAGACATCTTGTCCAGCGGCAGCTTGTCGAGAGACTGCGACCGCTTTGCCAGCTCTTGTTCCCAGTATTCACTCAAAGCTTCGGTGTCAAAAGCCATGAGAGATGCCACCTTCTTGTGGCGGTATTTCTGGATGGCATCCAACGACGAAGTCCAGTCGTTGAAGAGCTCATCGGTGTCTGCGACAAGATGCATGATCTTTGTCTGCGTGGTGTCAGGCACGGCATAGATGATGGAAAAGAAGCGGTGTGCTTCCGACTCATGTATGCCGCAATCGCGGCAGTGCTGGCGAACGTCCTCGGCCTTGCGGATCTCCTTGATGTCGTCAATGTAGATGTGCTTGGACGCTTTAGCCCAGGACACCTTGCCAGCCGCGGGATCGAGCGAGAGCAAGAGGCGCTTGCTGTTCTTCTTGCTGGACACTTTGCGAATCTGCACACCCTGGATGAGGGACAGTGGAATGGCCGGCCCGACATGGTTGCCTGTCGAGGACGATCCAGAAGAGCATACACCAGTGGAAGTGGCTGCGTTGGCCATCGCGTCTGCGTGGTGAATAATTTCAAAATTGGACGACGTGGCAACGCTTGCACCATCATCGCGGTCATCCGATCCGAACTCGGACTCGGCGTCGTACGGGGGCCGTTCAATGACCTCGTACGAGGGCGTGGTGTTGTTGCTATCGCTTCGCCGGCGAAGAATGCCTGGTCCGAGACTCACATCGCGGCTGTTTGGGTGAGCAGAGGATGGCCGGCGCCGGCTGATGGCCTTGGTGGCGCGGTTCGACAGTCTCCGAATCAGGTTGCCAGTCTGCTTCGGGCCCATCACCTCTTGCATGGCACTACCGCCGCTGGAGTGCAGGCTGGATGGCGGCGTGTACTGGCGGAGAGAAGGCGAGCTCAGCCGCTCGCTCAGCATGGCCTCGGGCAGGTGAAATGCCGAGATGCCAATAGGTTCGAGCTCGCGGCCACGAAGGGCCTCGGGAGAGCGCGCCACAGGGCTGCTGTTGATACTGGTTGGGGCGTCCGGGAACATGACTGGTGATTCCTGGAAGGAGTGAGCCGGCATGTTGGCCAAGTAGGAGCTCAGAACACCGCTGGACGCCACCGTGTCAGGATGCGGTTGCGAGAACTGTGCTGTAGAGGTGGTTGTGAGAGCTGCAGGAGCTGCAGAAACAGGAAAGGGGTTGATAGGGACCATAGCGTCTGGA
The DNA here is from genome assembly GCA_001513895.1 of Graphilbum fragrans. Classification (NCBI taxonomy): domain Eukaryota; kingdom Fungi; phylum Ascomycota; class Sordariomycetes; order Ophiostomatales; family Ophiostomataceae; genus Graphilbum; species Graphilbum fragrans. The sequence goes on from LLKO01000013.1 coordinate 121,695, forward strand.
GACTTGGGGGGAGAGCGGCTCCGGTCCCGAGCCGGGCACGAATCAGACGACATCGTCTTATCTTTGAAAACAGCGCTGTGGTCGACGCTGGTGGCAGTTGCAGGTGACAGTGTTGGTGTAGAAGAGCCAGACTGCGAGGCTGCTGAGAAGATGGAAGAAGGCGGCGAGGAGCCTAGAGTAAACGCAGTCATGGTGCAGTGCCGGACTTGCGTCAACTCTGTGGAAAGGCAAGAAGAAAGAAAAAGGAGTTTCCAACTGTGTTGTAGACACAGGAGGGGACAATGTCGTTTAGGTAAATGGTTGTTGTTATAAGAGAACAAGCTCAAGAGTTATATGCACCGCATTGTAGTGACTGAATAGGTATGAAGCCGAAGTGGAAGGAGGCTTGACCAGAATAGTAGGGAGGAGAGAGAAGGGGGGGGGTCTCCTAGTTTATATATAAATATATGGGGGTGTGTGAGTGGGCGTGAGTGTGTTCCTGTGCGTGGGTGAACTGGAGGCTATGCTGCAAAAGAGACCAGAGTTATAATGAACCAGACCTGGGCATAAGCACAAGAGTCTCGGTATGTTGCTGAGAGAAAGAAAGTGGAGACGTTTGGAAGAAAAGAAGTTTCAAGCGAGTCCAGCCCACAACAAACAAGAACAACAGGGAGAGTCGGAGAAGCGAACAATCAGAAAGAAGAAGGGGGGAGTGCGGTTTAAGTGTCCAGCAGCAGACTCCCCAATTTTGGTGGTACTCAGTACTCGGTACTCGGTCAGGGTAGAGAGACCCTCTAGGGCCGCTGGGGCAGCACGTGTGCCCGTAACTAGTCTGCCGTCGTCAGAGACAGCTGGCCCTGTTGCATTTGGCAGGCGTAGTAACTGGTGCCTGGAATACTAGAATACTAGAAGAAGCTGTGCTGTGCACCTTTTTGGAGCTCGTGTATCGTTTCTGAGGGTCGGTCCGGAGGTAAATCCTGCGGATCTTTCTGAGAACAAGTCTGAGGGCAATTCTAAAAAGTCGGAGGGGTAGCTGCTTCTTCTATCAGTTTGCCGCCGAGAAATTGGCCAGCAGTGCTAGCGCAGACAGACGAAAAGCGAGGCTCGACACAGTCGCAGCGTAGGCGGGATCGTAGGTTGCAGGTATCTGCTGGTATAGGTACTCCTGGTGACTTGGGAGAAACCGTGTCCAGCAATTATGGATTTTTTGGCAGGGATAGGGCGGGAGTGGTCCGCAGCAGGAAGCGGCCGCACTGTAAAGCCACGGTAGGGCCCAAAAGAAAAGTAAAAAAAGGAAAAGTGGTGGCAGAATTGGGCGTGCGCGTAGCGTATAGATAGTAGGCAGCGTATGCAGGTCTCTGTTTTGGGTTACGACCCGAACAGCGTCCCACAACCCAAACCAGCGATGACAGATGTGGTATATCCAGGGCCAAGTGCGCTGTGCCCGCCCATGGCGTTGGGGGTGTTTGCGGGCGTTGCAGTGAGCGCGCAGGCTTTGCGTCCCTGTGATCGTGGGATTATGATGCTATTGCCGCTGCGTTGTGATACCACGAACCGTGATGTTGCGAAATCGGTCGCCTGCCAGCTCGCCAGCGAAATTCTCTTTCCCAGGCGGACGGCCAGCGAGCCAAACGAGCTGTTTGATTTTGAATCACAGCGCAGACTTGGGATGCAGTGGAGCAAGGCAAAGTGCCAGCCCGAATGCGCCTCAAAAGGGTCTGTTTGGTCGCAAGTCTCGTGTGGCGCCAACCTCGTGCGATGCGATGCAGTGCTGTTGCGTGCCGTGACGTAAGCTGCCAGCTGCGGGTTGACGGCGGGTTACGGCTGCAGGCTGCAGGCTGCAATCTGCTGTGCTGAAGAGTCGCTGCGCTAGGCCGTTGCGTTGCCGAATTGACGTGCTGGAGAGGGGCTGTGTTTTGGCGTTGGCAGCTTGCTGATGTGCCGTTACAGTGGAAAAGATGCCCACTGCGGAGGCGGAGACAAGGCAACAGCCAGGTGGTTGTGTTGTGGGAAGAAATCCGAGGAAGATGCAACAGCGCTGGCCAAGTTTGTCGTTTCCAGATCTTTCCAGCCGAGTTTTTCTCCCTTTTTCCCCGTCTTTTCTACAGACAAGAATGGCAGTACCACTTGGTAGGATCAGGTAGGTGCTGTGGCTCGAAAGTGCACATAGAGACGGTGGTAGTCCGGTTGTGCAAACAGTGTTGTGCTGAAATGAGGCAGCAGAGAGTGAGAGGTGGTGCTTCTCGGTGATATATGTAGAATGGGTGGCACGAAAGACGTAATAGCCAGCGGCGGCGCGAGAGCTGGCGTACTGTGTGAAAGTATGGGGCGTGCCCTAGAACAAGTAATTTCAAAGTTGGAACATTAGACGCTTCATGCAAGAATGTTGGAAGAGGTGCTCGAGATCGAGAATGGTCATGTACAGATGTCGTGTCTTGGGTGTGGTGAAGAGTGCATGTAGGAGCTGGCGAGGGTGGGTTACTTAAAGAGGGAAGAAAAAAAAGTGCCTATTATTGATATTGGGGAAGGGTGAATCATACGTACATGGCAGCGCCCGAAAAAGGAAGGGCGATGGAGAGCCGCTAAGAAAGGAGCTTAATAGGAGCAGTGAACTAGCACACCGCACCTTCCGTGCTGCCCACACCGAATAGTGTGCGGTATACGATCGTGCTTGGTAAATGCGTATAAGTATGGAGTACTCGTACAGCGGCACCTCCAAGAGGCGTTTGTACCTCGCCCTTGCGGTCTCGCGTTGTTTGGGTAGTGTAAGTACGAGGATGTACTCCGTAACGATGTACTTTGTAATGCACCGTCCATTACGAGTAGTTAGTGTACAGCGTAGAAATTTTGTCTGGGAATTGGCGCTAGCGACGATGGGCAGCAACACGCTAGGTTGAGTAACTGGGAAGAGTCAGATGTACGAGGTACTTGTACCTGTGGAGATCAGTGGAGATGGTCGGTATATACAGGCGTACAATACGTCGTACTCGTAGTTGTACTCCCCACTAGCATGGAAGCGACAGGGGGTAGGGAAGGAAAGAACGAAGGGGTGACGAAGAGTTGGGTCGAGTTCCTGCTCTGATCCCCCCCCTTTTATTTCCTCGTTTCTTTGTTCTGACTGCTGCCCACAGTATCACTGTCTCCCCAACGCGAGCCGGATGCAAGTATGCGCGTTCACCCGCCATGCACCCTTTGTCCCCGGATTGGGCATTTATTTGCTTTTTCTTTTCTCTGAATTCGAATCTAATGCATCTCATGACGGGCAGCACAAACAAACAATGCATGCAATCTAATCTGCCCCGAGCCGTTGTGCCGCTTCGTCTTGCAGTGTGTGCGCGGTTCGGTCTTTCCTGATCAGGCCGAGTTTCTTCTTCTGCCCCATGTCTGCGTCTTCCGCCCCTTTTCCAGGGCAGGGCCAACCCACAAGGCGACTCCTGACACCTGCCACAGCATATATGGAGAATGTACTTACACACTGGCTTACATAGTTCTCCATATACGTATGTACAACGATGCGCGCTGAGTGCTGTTGACCTGCCAGCAGTCTGGCTTAGTGCGTGTTTCGCTATGAAGGCGCTACGAGGACACTAAACTCCCCCTTTCCCGCCGAAAATTTTCTCGCTGTAGCCACCGATGGTGCGTCGTAAGCCCTGTGGAAGCATGTACTCGTCCTCAATTTAAGATACAGAGTCGCACGCCAACTCTGTACTCCATAGCTGCCCTGCCCTGCCAAAATGGAACTGAGAGTGGAATCAGCAAGCGAGCATCCCAGCATTCCGGTGGCAGGTGGTGCCTTTTTCTCTGATAGCCTCCGATGCGGCAATGCATACTCGTACGTAGTCGCAGTCGTGCTCCGTACATACACTACTACCCACACTCGTAGACACAGACGAGTACGACTGAAAGAAGAGGGGGAGAGGTTAGGATGCCGTTTGGTGCCGGTTCCGTCTGCCCTACGTACCCCAGGTCTCCTGTGAGAAAAGGGTGGGCAACTGAGACCACCACAGCGGCTTGGGGCCAGGAACAGGAGAATACGCGGGAAGGCGCACACGTACACGGTGTCACAAGATTTCCTTGCGGTAATAGACTTTTGTACCTCTGTACTTCGTATCTTACACAGTCACTCCTACGTACGAGTACGAGTAGTGGTAAGATACTCGTACGGAGATACAAAGTAACCACTCGCAGACAAGCCATTACCGCTAATCTACCACCCAATGACCACTACCGCCCGCTACTCTAGCACGCCATGGAGCGTTGCGCTGTGTAAGGTTCCGGACGAATTCCTTCGGCATATGGGCTACAGGGCAGACACACCAGCGCCCGTTTCATCTTATTACGTCGCAGTTGTACGGAGTCGTACCCGAGCAGGTGTGCTCCGGAACTACTCGTAATAGAGTGGTTGTAGTTGTACTTGTACAAAGTACTTTTTTCCTCTCCCCTGCTGGAAAGTTTTGGCTCTTCCCGCTGGGACGGTACGGTTTGGATACACGCAAATCCCAGCAAGGATCCACGCCGATACTTCGTACCGGTACTCGGGCCTTTTTTCCGCAACACCGAATGAATGACGGCAATAGTACGTATTCCTCTGTCTGTTTCTCACGGGTGATGCCTGGCACGATGGCCCTCGACTACACCGCCAATACCCGTATCATCCCCTGCAGATACTTACAAAATACGACTACTCGTACGGAGTACTCCGTACATAGAATGGAAGGGCGGAGTAAACACGGCAAATTTACCGACCCTCTCTCCCTTGCCTGCATCTGTGCGCCAAAGCACGAGAAAACGAGAGGAATCCAAAAGAAACAAAAGAGGAAACCCTCCGGATCGCCTCATACAAGACGGCAGGCTGTGGACCAGGGACACAAAGCGCAGGTCGTCGGGAGGGAGAAGGCAGAAAGAGGGAAAGTAGAGCTGTACCGAGACAATCTGCGCATTCTTGCCAGCCTCTAGCGTCTGCTGCCACTCGAGATATACATCAACCGTGAACATCGCCTGGTGCCGCCAGAGGCCTGTCTCAAATAACGATGTTCCATAGGGGGACGGGAGAGGGGGCGCGGCGGCCAGCGTGACACGTAGGGACATTAGGGTGCATTAAGTGGTTTGTTTCTTTGGCGGCTTATCTCTTTTTTTATTTATGAGAGAACGCGAGAAGCTTTGTATGGGAGTATGTATGTGCCGGCGGTTTTGTCCACACACCCCCCCCCCCTCCCCCCCACGCGCCTGACTTATCGGTGCGGTCGCTGTAACCTGTGGTGGCTTTTGGGGGGGGCTTCTGCGGCGCTGTGCATTATCGTGAAAGGGTCAGAGGAAAAGGACAATCTGCGCGACCCGCCGAATGCGCAGAAAATACGCAAACGCACGACTGCGGAATCCGCGTATCCATTTTCTTGTGCTTACCACCACACAAAGCACAGAAGAAAAATAGCCTGCCCACCTAGGCCACCCTGCCAAGCTCCGTCCTACTCATAACGGGCAATGTGCTCGCAGCTGTTTGAGACAACAGACCTCAGCTTTCGGCTTTTGGGCGGGCTGGCCACTAACTGTCAAAGCCATCTCGGGCCAAAGTAGTGTCTACGGAGTACATTGCTCGTATAACTACGTAAGAATGGTTACAGCAACGGCACTCACTGACATAACGACAAGGCAAGGGATGTGAAGCCCATTCCGACAGACGAAGTAGTGCCAATGTGGGCGAGGGCAAGAAAAAAAAGGTGAAAAAAATTTAGCCCACTAAGACGCCCAATCTAACTGTTGTAGCGCTACTGCCCGTATCTGCGTATGTCCTCTGTAACTATGGACCATGTCGCACATTTGCGACGAATACGGGAACGCCAACTTTCAGCTATCAACGACAACGCCGTTTGTTGCTGGTCCCCCACTTTGAGATCAAGGTTGGTGCTGGGCGGAAAGTACCTGTAGGCCACAGAGTCCGTCTGTGCCGGGCGAACTGCTTGCTAACCTAGCCATAGGCCAAAAGGCGTATATACAGTTGGCAGAATGGCGCCAAACAAGGATACAAACAGGTCACAAGTGAAACAGGCCAGTTTGGCCGTGCTATACGAGTACAGCTAAATGGTACAAAGACTCGTATGCTATAAGCGGCTAAGATATTGTATCGAACACAAACCACATGCAAGATCAACGGGCGATATAGCCCGGGACACGTTTGTGTGTGTATACTTATATGCTTATGTGCGTGGTGTGTCCCAGCATGTGGAATACGCTATATCGAGTAAATTAGCGACACCCGTGTAACCGGGGGAGCTGGGATTCGTGGTCGTATGATGCCATGGTACAGCGACCGAACAGTGGTGATTGGGCGCATGGGAGGTGTACTCGTATGCAATCTGCTGGGCAGTGGACAGTGAGCATGGGTAATGAGCAAATAGATGGGGAACAATACGCCCGTGGCTGCCTCCAGTCTCATCCCAACGGGTCGCATTGTTTGGCACACGCTGTGGAGCATGTTATGTGTACTCGTACCTACATGTTCCGTTCTCATGTGTACAAACAGACGCAGAGAGCATGTACTCCAAGAGACTCCGTATTGTCAGCGGAGAAAAAGGTTCGGTTCACTGCTCCTTTTGTAATGGTCATATGCAGCCTTGTTCACTGGGGCCGCCCTTACAGCTAGCCACCTACAGAGCCTGTACTTGAAGTTGTACTCTGTAGCTACCGCAGTATTTTGTACATGGCTGCCATTTTTACTATGCAATACATATACGAACATATGTCCAACTACGACTACTCGTACGACCAGTCAATCATTTCTATCTCCACTGACGTAGCTCGCACATGGCTTCCAGCTGCTGTGTGCTGTGCCCTGGCGCCTCCTCGCCCCCTTTCTCATATTTCAGGGTTGCATAGGGTGTGCAGACTCCATATGAAGAGCGCTTTGTTGGGGAAGGAATGGCTGGCGAGGATGGCTGAGATGGCGATGGGCAAGGGAGAAACGGGCATGACCAAGGTCAGAGAGGACCGTCGCCGCGCTCTCATTGGCTCTCACTGCCTTTTGGTCTCCTCCTCCTCCTTCTCCCCCCAGCTCTTTCCGCTTTCCGCTCTTGCAGGGGTCCCACCACCCTTCATCTGGGCACACAGGGCCAATACAGTGGGCACATGACGTAGGAGCTCCCGAAGTGGCAGAACGGCATGTCGTTTAGGCAAGAGTACCTCTGTCGCGCACGCGTCTGTGTGCAGCAAATGTAGTGTATTTCGCTACATGCGGCGGCAAGCGCTAAGAAACGGTCGACCCCCATGCACTTAGTGTCAGTGTCATTGTATGGATGTAAGTACCGTGTACTCTGTACTATAATATACGGAGGATCTACTCCCCGTACACTACACGACTCGGATACATTGACAATTTGGTGTATACGAGTACTTGATGTCGACAGACATACTCGTACACATTTCCCAAAACGGTTGTCCGGCACCGAGTATCAGATAGCATCGCGTAGACCTTGTGACCGATGGTGCCCCTTTTTTCCGCTGCCCATATTCTCGTCACAGCTTTGTGTGTTCTGACCTCCCCTTTGGCTGTGCGCCAGTAGGACAAGAATGTCGGTGAGAAGAGGCCACTCGCCGCCAGCGTCCCTGTTTCCTTGTTTTCCCGTCGCCGGCGCCGGGCTGCTTCGGACCCATGTTTTTGTTGCCCTCTTGTCCTGAGCTATCGTCATACCATCACGCCTGTTTTTCTCGTTTCTGGCGGTGTCGATGTTCCGATTACGTGTATCTTACTCTCCATAGGATCGTGTCTGCGTGTTTGCCTGATGATTTACTGGGTTGCTTGCATATCTGCATACCTGTAGGGAGGGTGTGGCTGCCTACATACTTCGTGGGACATCATGCATACATCCTGCGAACCCGAAAGCGCTCGGTGACTCGTGTTCGGAGAAGGGGGGATGTCAGACTTTGTCCCAACCGACACCGCTATTGCGCGCTCCTCTTTTTGTTGTTTCCTCGTTCATCGTTGGGTACGGGTCTGCTACGTGCATGCGAGAACGAAAAGAGGAGAACCGCCAAGGAAACAGCCCACCGCTCTTTGTCCCATCTTTTTCTCTACCCCCCTGTCGGAGAGGGAAAAAATAACGGCCAACAAACTGCAACGGTTTGTAACGTGTGCTCTGTGTACTACGAATAGGTGCCGTACACGGTTTATTACGACTTTCTGTCCTGCGCCCCTGGACATGTCTTCATTGGGCATGGGCTGGCGTTAAAAAAGGTACATGAAGTTTGGGGGAGGGCCAGTAGCTGCAGAAACGGCTGCGTTTCTCCGCTGCCTCTGACGTCTACGACCAGTCGGGCCATCAGTGCCGTTTTCAGCTTAAGAACCTGCGCCTTCTTCAAAAAGACGCTGTACGAGTGCGCCGTACATATGTACTCCTTATACGAGTACTCCGTATGGTACGGAGGACTGCGCACGAGAATGCACACAATAGGCAATGCAGCGGCAAAAAAAAAGTAATGCCGTCCAATGACAGGGACAATCAAAACCACCCCTGGTCCTGTCTTAGCTCCCCCTTCCTCTTTTTTGTTCGTACCTTACTCGTACGCAGTTCGAGATACAACTACACAAGATGATTTGTAGCTGCCCTATAAGTACTCCTTGTCACGTATACTTGCACTCTTCTCTTTTACAAGTAGGAGACTATTGGAAGCAATGACGACGACGCAGCGTCATAGACATACCCTCATTTGTGCTAATGCAGTCCACCGTGCATGCGTCCAACTACGCCTCCTTTCCGTTCTATTCATAATCCGCAGCGACGTATATACGGTACACATCACATTTGCCTACGACGAGTTACATATCGACCTACTCGTACATATGTACGGAGTACGAGGTAGTCGCAGTGAGTGCATACGGGAAGCCATTTACAAATACAACCCACACGAAAGTACAGGCACAATAGGACGAGCTTTGCGGATCACTGTTGCAGAAGCTTGGTCAGCTGAGCACATGGGAAACGGCACGCGAGACAGGGGGTGGGTGGGTGGCAGAAAAAGACACCCCAAGACACCCAGGCTGTGCGGCAGAATACGCAACCCAGGGGGGGGGTGTACCTGGGTATCTGGCATATACGCGAGCGCAAACATGCAAAGATGCAAAGATGCAAAGATGCAAAGACGCAAGGACGCAAGGGCGCAAATGCGCAAGGGCCAGGTGACAGAAGGGTATGAGTGCCTGCAATACTCCTCAAGGGAGGGTTGACTAGACCGACCTCGGCCGGCGCTTCGCTGTCTGCTCGGGCTCCAGTGGCCCGTGCTGTCACAGTGTTGTCGATGCATCTCGTGGATGTACCTCCGCCGCTATGATGTTCCCAATGAACGATACGATATGCCAGATTCGCTCAACTGTAATAACCGATGCATGGACAATGTACATCTACCATACCCAAGACACAGGGGGGTGCTCTTTGTTGCTTGCTGCAAGAATAAATAGAAACAGAGCATGCGAAGCACAGACAACATGCCAGCCGCAGTTGTCTCCGTAACGCATGTTGCTGTGTACATGTAAGCGTGCAGGCAGCGGTGGATGTACTTGCGAGGCGGACGGGTCAATAGAGACTCGTATACACGAGCGACTACTCGTACAGCGAAGCATAAGCCGCCTTCCTTCCCTCAGGGACCGGATACGGCCCCCAACCCACCCTCTTCGCCCTCACCGACCCGTCCGTGTCTGCCACCTCCATTGGAACAGAGTCGCAAATTGGTCGTCGCCGGAGGCAAAATGCAGCATGCCCAAAGGGGAGAAAGCATGCACCTTGGGCCCCAACAGAGCCCCAACAGGGCCCCAACAGGGCCCAAAGAGAGCCCAAAACGAGGGAATGAGGGAAATGAGGACGTCAGGGGTGCCAAAAGGGCCCGCTGGAAAGAGGCAAAAGGGCACAATGGAAGGGTGATGAAAGGACGGTGAGCGGACAAAACGAGGGAAAAGGCTCGGGAAGGGGAGGCGGGTGACCTGCTGCCAGGGGTAGACGACGTGCTGATTGGTGTATTATTCCGTGGAAACAAAAGAAGGGGCCCCATCGAGTCGTTCACCTTTGTGGGAGTCATAACTTCGGCGATTCCTCGTCGTCGCACTCGCCCAGCACAGAGCAGCAGGCGGAAAAACGCCGAGAAAAAAACGTCGCCTGTGGTGCTACAGAGGGATTGGTGCCCTCCCCTGTTGGGGGGTGGGTGGTTGCTATCCCCATCTTTCTGGTCCAGCGTATCACAGGCGGAGACGCCCTGCCAAAAAAGAGTCACGCGGACACCCGCAGACAGACAATAAAACACCCAAAAACCCTCCTTGGCTCAGTGTCTCTCACCGTTTTTTTGCCCGAACAGTGTTAGTCTGCTTGTCTGCGGCGTTGGCTCGACCCGGTTCCTTCCTCGTACGAGTTCTCTACGCGCCCAGAAAGGGGCGGGACAATGCAAGCGTGTGCGTACAAATATAAGAGTATCTACGGAGAAGGTACGGAGTTGTCATCGTGTGTCTTCGTGTGTTGGCTCTGCAACGACTCTTCGAAGACACTCAAAACCATGCCAGTGTTCAGCGCCAAGATAAATGGGCCATGGCAAAACCGCCGCACCCGCTGCGTGCCGGCACCGGCGGGGAAGGTGCGATAGGAGAGATTACGAGTACGGCTGAAGTCCAATGAGAGACAATGTGCTCAAAGTGAAACTGCCAATAGTGATGGGTGAGTCGAGGAAGGAGCGAGGGACGATGGAAGCGGGAAGGAGGAATGGAAAAGGAAATCTTGCCGGGCGAGGAAGGAGGGGAGAGAGCAGGGAGGAGCCACATGTGTGTGCTCTGAGACCGAAACCGAACCCACATGAGGGCCGTTGGGCCGTTTTGGGGGTCTATTTCCTTTTTCCTTCTTTTTTTGCCTCCCCTTCTCTTATCGCGTCCACTTCCCCACTCGTTTACCAGAAAAAAACCGTATAGCACAAGCGATCGTGATTCGTTTGCTGTGGACTATCTCTCCGAATGCCAGTGTATGTATGTAATTCCCGCTCATTATATGCTACCGTTGTCTTGGTTTCTCACTGCAATGTGCCGCGGTCTTCCTTGTCGTTAACTACCGACAAGTGTCCTCCCCCCCCCCCCGTTTTTTGTTTACAAGCCACCTCTTCCGGCTATGTCGCCCAGCACTTCGTCATCTGTTATATCATGAGATGATGATTGTGACAAAGAGAGACGGATTGTGGCATGGCTGTAAGCCAACGGCCTGACTATCAGGGCACGGGGTCACACTCTCTCTTTTCGGGCCATTTTCTCGTCTGTCTCCTCTTTCCAGTTCCCTCTTCCCTCTTCCCTCTCCCCTCCTTCCAGTCCCTCTTCCCTCTCCCCTCTTTCCAGTTCCCTCTTCCTTCTCCCCCCTTAGGGTGCCTCTATGGTTGCCCTGAGCCCAAGTTCTTCCACTTGTATTCGATGCTATCTGCGTAGTACTCCTCTCCCGAGTAAGAAAAACGTGCGAGACCGGGCGGGCCGGTCGGCTCCAGGAAAGCCCTACGAGACAAACTACGGAGTATTGGGGCAAATCACATGAGAGAGAAACCAGGAGAGCACTGTGCTACCTGTGGTGATTGCGAATAAGGGGATTCATCTTGCACCTTTGCATCTATTTAGCGGTCGTCGCTTGCCACTCTAATCCGCCAACAGGTAGCTGGGTGTTGGCATTGGAATTTTTTCGCCTGTGTATTTTTCTATTTGCGTTTCTTGGTTGGTGTCGGCGATGGCGATGAAGCTTCCCCCCTCGCTTCCCTCCCCCCCTCTACCTGCTCTACCCAATAGGCATCGGGACACGCGTATCGCGATCAGAAAACCTGGAGTGCCAACACGTTTTGTTCTTAATTTCCAGTTGTTACGTCACCCGCTCTAGCTTCAATGTGCCTCCCGGCGGTCTTCGCTTTTCGGTGGTCCATGTAGTACTTTACCGGCCTAATTAGCACTGATGCACACTGCCATCCATTTACATGCAATAGCGGGCGACTACTGCGAGTATACACCACGCGGACACACCATGCGCCTTGCGCACGCACAACACACACACACACACACACACACAATTGATACTCTCATGTCTTGCATGCGGCACGTACCCCTCCCTCTGTTATTTTCGCTAATGGGTTGCATTGGAACCTTTGAACGCGGACAAGGGGTGTGCGCGGCCGCCTTGCTGTACTTTGAACTGGTGTGGACTTGTGTAGATTTTCCTTCCGATTCATGAAAAGTATACGAGCATTACCGTACGGTGTACATACAAAAGTCCTATATGTGCCTTTTGCAAGTACGACTACATACTTCCAAGAGGAGGGGGAGGAGTAGCGGCGAAGCGAACAAAAAGCACCAGCGCTCGGGATGATAAGTAATAAAGGATAAGGGCGGTATGGTATTAGTGGTTTGAAGGTAGACAGTATGTTGGACTACATACGTGGGATTACCCGAAAAAGGGTGGGCGAAAGAAACAGAAGAGCTTTCGAAGCCAAAAAGAACAAGCGAAACAGACCACGAATGCAAAGCGGTTGCGTGTAAGGAGGCTATGCACCGGCTGTGCCCTGGCTTGTGCAACTCCTCGGAGCATGACCATATTCTCTCTCAAGACACAAAATACGGGTAGGGGCTGGTATGGGCGTTGTGTTTTACATTGTCTGGGAAATAGCCCTGACTCCCTGTTGATGTTTTTACCAGCCTCTTACAAAATGTACAACCAACTACGGCGTAAGTACAATGGAGTATCTACGAATAATCACTTACGAGAAGTTCCTGCGTGTGTTGTACTGGACGAATATGTTATTGCTGCCAAGTCTGCAACATCCACTTGTTCTAAAGTACACCTCCAGCTACAAAGGACTCTATACTCCGTACATGCAAGACAATTACGGAGCAAAGAGGGGGCGGGCGCGAAGGACACACCTCGTGACTGAGTCTCCGTTGATCATGGTAGTTTGCCTGATTGGATCGGCCTGTGGTTTTTAGTTGGGGAATACTCAGCGCTCCGCCCCCCTACAAGAACGCATACGAGAATAGGAGAGACCCACGTAGCAGTCGACATGGGAAGAAAGGCTGAAGATGCCAATCAAATATAGACTGTCACCAAATAGAGAAACAAAGAAGCCCAGTGCATACGGAGTAAGGCCGAGCAGTTACTCAAGCAATGACGATAACGTTCCCCGTGCGAAGTTCTCGGGGCATCAATGCCAGCTGATCCCCCCTTTCCCCCTTTCATACCTTGTAAAGCCAAATGAAACTTCGTATTGTGTACTCGTATTGTATACAAGCCCGCCAAGACATGTCAGAGCCAACCGAGCCGGAAACACCGCAAAGAGACAGAAAAGAAAGAGCGCCACATACTCCGTACTGCACACAACCTAAATAGGGGTCTGCCGCTGCCGTATTGCCGGAGACCCGGCCGTTGAGGCTAGCAGAATAAGAGACAAAACAGAGCGTAAAATAAATTGGCCCCAAAATTAATCCACGCCTGTGCTCCGTATGTTCGAGCAAAGACGGGGGATAAGTACTCCGTACATACTGCGAATACGCATCCAGCAGCTACCGTCCGAGTAGCTATACGGAGTACTACAACGTGCCACGGTGCCGGCTCACCTAAAAAAGCTCAAATTGGCAGAAGCGGGGGCCGAAATACGAGTTGACTTACCACAAAACCACGCTGCTACTTCTAGTAGTCCCGTGCTCCGTACTTTCGCAGTATTTGTCTTGCCCAGAATTTTTATCTGAGAGGGGTGAATCCATTTGTTCGGGCTGCCAAGCCACCCCGTCTCGATTTCCTAATCTGTCGATTGTGCACGACAATTCTTGTCTTAAAAGCAATACTGTTTTTCCCTCCTTACACCCTCTTTCTCCTACTCCTGGGACATCTTCACCCCCCCTCCCTCACGCCCCGTCGTATGATGATGAGTATCTTTGCATGCAATTGCGTGTCTTTGTGAATGTCTCTCTTTGTGTTCCTCCTGTCTTGTGTCCAAACTAGCACCTCACTACGGCGACAAGGCTTTCCCTGATCCCACTCTCCCACCGTGAGCAGCTCGGCGTGAAGACTAACTTGGACTTGGCCGTTAGCTTCGCCTAATCTGCCTGCCAAGATCAACGGTTTCCAAACGTCTCGGGCCTGTCTGTAAGTATGCTCCGTAGTTTGTAGCGTATACTCGTACACCGCACTGGCATCCACAACTTGTTCTCGTATTCCCAAATAGTGTACATTATTTTTTTGTCCTCTAAAAGTAAAGGGGGGGGCTTCAGCTACCGGAATGCAGTCAGGTCTACTAGGTTTATTCTTACTCTTTTCGTACAAGTACAAGCATACCCTATAACACGCCAGTTCTCCACACCCAACTGTAAATAGAGTGTGGTCTCTTTTTTTTATTTTCTGGTACCATCTTAAAATGCACTTGGCACAATAAAAATAAAAATAAAAACAAGATTCCAACCTTGTCTGGCTTTGTTTCAAAGTTTCGGGTGACTACTAGTAGACACAGGCGGGCATCCCTGTCCCAATCCGGGGATATTGTGCATGCCGGCGCAGTCCCCAGCTCTGTTTCTTCAGTCCTCTCTATTCCATGCTCTCTTGCTCTCCTGCTACGAATGTGCTCCTACTCGTAGCCCCCCCTTTTTCCCCGTTGTCGCTCGACTTAGTTCTGCTACCTGGGCACGAGAACGTACGAGTGTGACAGGTTCTATTCGACTGCGTGCTATATTCCGTAGTGGAATTTTCTACGCGGCTCCTGGGGCTAAAGCGAGAAATAAAACAATGGTTAACCACGGTAGATGAGCGCCCATCCTAATCATGTACCTACTCGTTTCGTCTCAAGCCACGTCAACGAGGTGCACTCTGCTCGTACTTTTTACCTATTTCCACTTTCACTGTGGCTTTCTTTACGAGCCGTGGATGGGTCATGGCGCACAGCACGCCTACGGCGGGTGCTTGCGCCAGTCTGTTGGAGAGGGCCAAAAGAGGGGATGAGTGCGGGATCGTGAATAAGAGCCAGCATCGGTGTGTGCCGGGGCGCCCAAAGAATAGATTATTCATGCGCCGCACGTCGAAAATAGCAGTACTGCCGTGCGGAGCAGATAAGCAGTTGATGGGGTGGCGCTATTTTCTTATGTGTGCTGTGTATTACAGCGGGTGTGATGACGAACACGGAGCAAGCTATACGGAGTAAATATGTAGTGCTTTGCATGCTGGGTGGTTCTGTCACCAAAATGGCGGAGGAGACATAGGGAAAAAGATAGCGCGGGGCCAGCCGAGTCCCACTGTAACGGGTGATAGCGGCTTTTTAGAGGGGGAGCGAGAGCTCGTTGCCAGCACTGTGGCGCAGTAGCTTCACTTGAAAATGATTAGATATTCTGCTGTGCAGAGTTCCGAGTAGTCCATAGTTACACGTTTCTTGCTGAGTCTATCGTGGCTTCCTCGGTGGCCGGTCGCGACTGCCTGAGTCAAAGCAAGCCACAAAAAAGCGACCTGTCTGCTCCTTCCTGCAGTCATCCGGCTCCGCGCTCTCTCTTTCTCTCTCTCTCTCTCGCATGATTGCCCTTCTGGGAAGGTAGCAGGCAGCAGAGAAGAAACGGATAGAGAACGGGCAGGCAAAAGAGGCTTACCCGTGCTCTAGGCCAGCAGGGAAAAGGTCGTATGCTGCAGATGATCACGGGCTTGCTGTCAAATATCGTCACAAAACTAGCAACCATCTCACCTATCTGCTGAGCTCGCCCTCCGCGTCTCCGTCTCTGCCTCGTCTTCTCCGAGACTCTCTGTCCGCCGTGCCTGTGGGATTGTCTACCCACTCACGTAATCCTGTTTGCCTGCCTAGAGAAAGAAAAGAGAGAGAGAGAGCCATATGGCATCGTGATGATATGTGGGAAAAGGTGAGTTATCAGTTGCCATTTTCTGTCGCACTTTGTCTCACAGCCATGTTTTTTGTCTTCCTTCCTCTGCCAATCCTGTAATAATCACCCCCCCTCTTCCCCTCCCCCCCTTCTTCCTTCTGTCCTCGGGGTTGCTATTACTGTTACTGTTGCTTTATTCGCTTGCAGTAATATCGACACGTTTATTATTAATATTATTTTTTATTTGCATTTTTCTCCCTCTTTGGCCCTCACAGACTAGCTCCGTTGCCCACCCTCATCGCCACTTGGCGACCTAGTTATGAGACCGCCTTAAATGACTAGTCACAATGCACCGCAATGTTTTGCTGAAGAAGAGGGAGCACACGGAGTGGACTCCCAGCATAGGTGTGGAATGAAATGGGATACCGCGTGAGGAAGGGAAACAACATAAACCGGACAGAATGCGTCAGAAGGGAGAGAGGGAGGGGAGCCAGAAAAAGGGGGGGTGGAAGGGCATCACGGCTTCTCCGGAGGTAGGTTCCTGCAGTGAGAATGGAAAACAATCGAAGGCATGGAAGGGCGGCAGAGACGGGATTAGGCAGCCTCTACGGCGAGAGGAGGGTGTACGAAAGGAGGATGGGGGATGACGGTGTCGCCTGTTAAGGCGGACGACGTGTCTCGCCGTGAGTGATGGGTTTGCGTGTGTAAGAGCGCAGATTCTTCTCTCGGCGCATTTAGGCAAGCGTGTGATGCAGAATAGCGTGTGAGATGATATGTGGCGTAAGAGCCGGTGCCGGCCGCTGGAGCCAGAACGGCCAACGGAGAGTACGGGTACGGATATTCGTGCGAGTATGTGGACAGGAAAGCCATGCAAGCTAAGGGAATAAAGCAGGGTTGATGGAAGAGGCAGAGTGAGGTGATCGGCTGGGCCACCCCCTCTTCCATTCTCGGGATATCTGCACCATCGCGATGATGGTATCCATTTGTCCTTTGTCGCAGTACAAAAGAGTACTTGTGTGTCTTCGGAGGTTGTGTTCGTCATTTTTGACAACTGCATCGAAGAGGGGAGGGGGGTTGGATTCGAACAAAACCGGCCAAATGGAGTGCAAATATCCAAGGAAAAAGAAACGCCAATATACATACGTGTACCGGAAGACGGGCCATCCAAGGCCCACCTCAGCCTCCTGCAGCTTTTGTCTCTGTTATACGAACCCACGGATGCATAGGTCCTCTTTCCTGTCTGCAGGCTCACCTTTCTGGCCATGTCGCCACGGTTTTCGTCTCGATACCGGCCGGGGATCCTGGCGCCTTCTGAAAGCACGGGATTTCTTCCATTTCCTAGGCCAATAGATCCAAACCGCACAGCTCTGTTGCATGTTCGAAAGCTCGCCTACTTGGCGCATGGACAAAACTGGAAAAAACCTGCTCTTTTGTTCCCTCTGGAGCTCCACTAACAAAACCGCTGTAACCTGCCTGCTGGGGAAAAATAGGCTGCCCTGGGCTCGGGAAGGGCCGCTGTGTTGCGTGCGGCATCCACCAACGGCGCATTTCGAGAATGTTAGGGCGTTCGACCGCTGGCGCAAAACTACGCAGGCCTACACAAGCGTACACATAGCTGCGAGTCACGAAATACGCATGTACGACTACGACTACTCCGTGCTCCGTACTTACGAGTGCATATGCGACAACGCACTCCGTATCTGTTTGGGCTCCGTTGTTGTAGGACGACATGAAATACCGAACGGCATTATCGCAAGAGCTATGGCCGTTGCCGGAGCTCTGCTCCGATTCTAATTCTGGCTCGAACGCCTGCGTGGCGATTCGCACCTGTACGTGTACAGAAGGGTGCCATAGACTCCACCCTTGAGGGTCCTCTTTCTGCATATTTTGTTTTTATTGCTCCCTTCTCCTCTTTTATGGCTGCTTCCAATTCGATGAGGGGGGGGGGGTTCAGGGGTGAGGAATCTAACAATGCGAACCGGCTTACCATGGACACATACTATTGGCGGTTTCCGTTTTTTTTTTCTTCTTTCGCGGTGTCCTAGGAGGTGGCTCTGTCTTGCATATGTTGGCTGGCGTGCGCATACATAATTTTATGGTACATGCTAAGATCACTAAAAAAAAATAGAAAGAGAGAGTGGGGGTTGAACCAAGAAAAAAAAGCGGCAAGATACACATGGCCAATCAAGCAACTCGCAACAGAGGAATAAGCAAAAAATGACAACAATTGAAAAAAGTAACAAGACACAGAAGAAAAAAACACAACGGGGACACGGAAAAAAGCAAGGCACACACACACATTCACAACTCGCATGCGACCAGCTCATCAATGTAACCGTTCATCCTAATGGGTCACGGACCAAGGAACGGTGATTTCGGTACAGACTTAAGACGACCACAAAGTAGGACGAATTCAACCAAGCTCGGCCCCCAAGGCACAGCAAGGCGAGGAGGCAAGTGAGGAGAAGAGCAAGGTAGCTCTGTACATTGCAAGGGAAAAAAAAGCCACAACAGGAATGATGGCCCTTTTCGATAGGTCTCTGTAGTTAGACCACTAAAACACAACCACCCTCCGCCCTTCCCACCATTTCATAAATGTGACTCTGAAGTGCTTCTGCAAACTGCAACTCGCAGCTTATGTGCTATTACGGAGTGTGTCCTCCGTACTCCGTATGCACTTGCAGAACCAGTATTCCACGCTCTCACGCAGTCGGCTTCACCAACCTTACAGCCTCCCTCGCGATTCAACGAGGGGTACCTCTTGGTACAAAGCAACGTCTACACACACTTTGCAACTGGTAGTTGCAGGGGGGAGGCGGACCCCCTTCTCTTGGCCTTCTTCTTTCAGCCTCTTGCAGAGGGCACGGACGGCCCTCTAGGCCACGTATCATGCACCGTAGTCAGGCCCAATGCTAGTGTAGGTGTCTCTCCGGGTCTGAGTCGTGGCAGTACTCGTATACGAGGGCTCCTTGGTTGTCTTGTTTTGCTGGATTTGGATGCTATTTTTCGTGCGTGCGTGTTTTTTTTTTCTTTGCTTGTCTCTTTGTATCCATGTCCCGGCGTGTGTTTAACAACCAATACGCGTATGAGTACGTAGCGTAGCATTGATATGAAACTGGCCAATATTAAGGACACAGAGAGCCACTGTGGAGATGAAGAGAGAATCAAAATTGGCAGAGTGAGGGTGTGTTGTGTCCATCTGCGTGTGGTTATGGAGTACTTGATGCCTAGCAAAAAAAAAACGCCGATGCAGCCTCGTTTGTCGGTCAAGCTCCAAGAGGTACATCACGCCACCTTTCTGCTCCGTGTTCGCCGGCCACCGCGTTTTAGAGTGGTTCACCGCAATGTTAGGCTTTGTTGTTGTTTTTACTTATGTAGACTGCTCAGACACCGGCACATTTTTTCTCCTCGGTTTCGGCACCCAGGCAAAGCTCGTTTCCCCGGTCAGTTGGAAGCTAAGCAAGCACACGCTGTGTAGGTTCACATGCCGATAGCTCAATGTCGTATTGCAAATTTTCGAGGACGGTATACGGAATACGTACTCGTATACGGAGTACGAAAACGAGAGCAAGACAATGGGCAAGACACCAAAGCCAACGGTTGTTCCTTGTACATGACAATA
Source organism: Graphilbum fragrans (assembly GCA_001513895.1). Taxonomy (NCBI): domain Eukaryota; kingdom Fungi; phylum Ascomycota; class Sordariomycetes; order Ophiostomatales; family Ophiostomataceae; genus Graphilbum; species Graphilbum fragrans. The sequence continues at coordinate 141,128 of LLKO01000013.1, forward strand.
TCCAGGAGACAAAAACAAAAACTGTTGGGAGAGTGGATGGGTAGTGCCCAACACACCATCCCTGCCGCCGTGGGATGAGGAGGCCGACTTCGTCGACAAGAAAGCGTTGAATGATATGTTCGGCCGGCATGTAAGAGTCGTTTGTACCGTCCGGGTACTCTACACTCGAAGAGCCTGTCCTTGCGTGTTTCTCGAGGAAAAAGAAAAGAAAAAACTCTGATATCAGGAACATATGTGAGAGGCCAACGGACCGGAGTATGCACAGCTACATCCGAAGTAGATGTACCCCCATGTGGGATAGGTCCGGACACCGCATCATAAGTTTACAGAGTACTCGTACGAGTATGTGCTTCTTTCCGACTCCCTGATGGCCCACAGTGGCATCCCAGTCAGAGCAAGATGCAGGGACTGTCTGATAGAATGCTTGGTTCTTGCCCGCAACCGCATGAGCACTGGCTGCATGGTGATGCATGGTGTGCTGTCCCGCCATTGAGAGCTACAAAAAGCAAGTCCCAACAGCTCTTTCTCGCGTGAACCTCAGGTTCTACGCGGACAGAGTAGGATCCAGAAGAGGGCAGATGACCATTCTGTGACTGGTCTCCCTTTGCGGTTGCGACAACTCACTGGAGAGCAAGGCTTGCGCGGTATTGATCCGGATTTTACGAATCAACACGGACAATTGAGAATGCAAAAAGGGCGCACGAAGGGACACACACACAAGACACGGTCGCCTCCGTTGATGCTACACTAGAGGTGCAGCTCTATGACTACGAGTACGCAGTAGTATAGTTGTACGGTGCCCGTGTTCTTTTTCATACGCGATTCTTTTCTTCCTTCCCGCAATGGCTGCCTTGTCGCTCTCCTCCGCCGCCCTGCTACCCTACTCCGTAGTGCTCCGTAGTGTGATCGGCGGTCCTCCTGCAGGCAGCCATTGGCGATGGAACCCGCCAGCGCATCGAGCCTCTGCACACGCACTACACACACAGTACATGCATCTGTATGTCGTTGTACACTGCTCTGTATGTAAGTCGGTATACCATTTTCTGCCATCGCTCGGGAATGCCTCCCCATGGCACCCTGCCACTGGTGTCGTGTCTCCTTCTACTCCGTACTTACTATACTCGTACACTCACCCCCTTCTCCTCCGCCCCCTCCTCCCTGATATCTGAATGGAATGCGCTGTATTCGCATTCGTACCATTTGCAATCTCTGGCGCTTTGCCGGAGAAGGCCGCTTCGGGGAGAAACACACTCATGTATGTCGATGGTGGCTGGGACACACGAGCACATTGTCTGACACCAACGGCCGCCCAAATGCTAATCAAGGCTAGACAGACAGGTCTAGACAGTCTACTCCGGAGTCCAGACAGGGTGTATACACCCGTAGACAGCATCTAGACAACAAGAGGCCAGGACCCATCGGCCAAGACCATGTAGCTGATGCTGCGACAGGCCACAAGAGAGGCCGCAAAAAGTGGCCGGCCGCGGCGGCGTGTGTGCGCGGGGGTAGGACGCCAGCAGTAAAGAAAAAAAGAAAAAAAGAGACAAAAACAGGCGGCATCGTGATGCCCAAGTCGAAGAGCCCACTTTGCTGCATTGTATTGCCTGCAGGAATGGGCCTTTTCAGAGCCGTCCTGCATATTGTTTCCTCTACGTATGTACAAACCTATCCACATCCAAGAAGCATTGGCTTGTTGGCTATTAAGCGGAGCTGATCAGAGACATGGTCCCTTCATTTTGGCACCTTGTCGGAGTGCTTGTTGCTGCGTAGGACTCTGTACAAACGGAGTATATTGCAGTCGATTCATTCCCACTGCTAGCCCACTTCTACTCCGTACGTCGTACTCGTACTCGTCTCCACTGTCTATTGAAGCTTGCACGCTTTTCGTGAGTGAAGAAACTTTAAAAAATCGAGGAAATCCCTTTTTTGCTATGGTGTTGGGAAGTGTGAGAACGCCGCCAACAAAGCCAGGGAATCTACTCCATAATGGCATGAATTGTGGCAGATGTACGACGTACACGACGTACGTAGCTCCCTACTCGTACGTCTTCTACCGTTCTCGGCTGAGAAATGAGCATGGGGGGTCGGTCACAGAGCGACATGCATTCGCCTCTTTGAAAAAATTTCCCTCACATTTGCGGATTGAGTGATTTATGTGTCCCGTTCCTGTCACTAAACTGGTGTTAGATTACTACTCCTAGAACACCATACACTGCATATCAATACGGTGAGTACAGCCGAACGATTGCCGCTGTCAATGATTTTACGCTCGCTACGGCGCACCATCTTTCCGTTTTCTATCATAGGAGCGGAAAGCCCTAAGAAGGGTCTGGAGTAGCTCCAGTGCACGACGGATTACGACTACTGCATCTACATGTACTGCGAACTGCGTCCTGAGTCCTCGTGCCCGTGCTCCTTCCGATTTGTGTGCTGCCAGACGGAACCGAAGAGGCAGCCGCCGCCCTTCTGACTCGCTAGCTGTTGCCGTATCTGTGATGGGCATTCTGCTGCCGTGCTCGTATGTACTGAGGGTTCCTTCCCTCGTTTGGGCGGCGTACATGTATGCGCTGCAGTTACATACAAAGAATACTAGCAACTGCGGAGTAGCTGCCACAAAATCGTGTCCACGTAGCACACACGTTGCTTCCTTCCTTAGTGCATCACCCCTTGTTTCCCGCCTTTGTAGATTTTCTATATGTGACCATCCGTCCTCATGTCGCCAACCTATGATTTGGCGACCTGTTGAGCGCGTTCGTGGTGTTGAATGGCGACATGCGACATGCGACATGCGGCATCCTCTCGCTTGCGGGCGAGCATCGCATGGCTACCGCTTCTTCACGGGCCAAACGGACGAGGGAAAATAAAGGACGAGCTAAAAATCACAAAAAGATCGTAGACAGGGGTGGGAAACCGCTACTGGGCAAGTTACAGGGCCCTGACCAAGATTCTGGGAAACCACGGCGGAATGGGCAAGAGCGACCCAGCAAGGGGGATGAACTAAGGGGAAAGAGAGGCACACAGAAGCGGCCGAAGTGCGGTGCAGGCGGCGCTAACAGCTACTGTACCGCTCTGTACCAGGACTACGACGTAGGTGCACCGCTACCTTGACTCGCAGTCGTACTTTTCTCGACAAACGGCCAAGCTATAGTGCACATCCCCGCACAGTCCTATCGAAGGCGATCATGTAACGGTCGCTGGCACGGGCGAGGTATAAGGATGTGCAATTAGCCTTTTGGCGGCCTCCGAGCGCACATGGCGCTTTTGGTACTTCGGAGCGTTCCTGGGACGAAACAGATTGCAAGGAGCACCGGCGGGCTTCAGGTTGGCCCACTTCCAAGCTTTCAGGGCAATGGACAATATGTGCTGCGGATGTTCCTTGGTGATGAACATGATGATATTCAGAGGGATGGCCGTGATGTTCGTCAGGAGCGGCCGTCATGCTGCCACCTGAGAACATGGAGCAATGGATGCCCTGGAGTACGACGATGAACCATTCCTCGGCATGCACCAACACGCAACATGTCACTTTTTGGCCTAGCTATGTGGCTGTCCAGCTGACAGAAGCACCGAACGGCAGTACATTGACGAGGCAGGTGGTCTATTTTCGGAGGAGAACTTGGCACGGCCTTGCCAGGACGCAGGGAAGACTGGATCCGAAAGTACGTGCGTTCCACAGTCTCTTGAGCTGGGACGGTTGGCGAATTGTGTGGATGGACCGCCAACGCACTAACACAAATCACAGAAACGAGTGCGACGATGGACAATTGCTGGCTTACTCGTACACTTACACGCGCTGCAGCAAATCCCCTGGCCAAAATCCCTCCAGAATCCTTACGCAGCCACCTTCGGCCAACGACAGTGCCACCCCCAGGCACTCTCTCTGCGCCTATTTCGTCCTTGTTTCGAGGAATGAGTGCGTCGCTCGTCCTGTTTCTGTGCTGATTGCTGTTTTTTTCTTGGTTTTGCGCTCCATATGCTCGGATCGGTCGGCTGATACACAGCCTACATCGCTACAGATCAGGGGCCGCTGTAACGTCCTGAACAGAGGTTGGCATCGACATCTTCTATGGGCATGCCATCCAAGGACTTCTCCATACGCAAAGAAATCGACTCAGTTGCGGACAGCCTGGCAGGTCTGTGCCGCTTTCAAGGTGGCTGCCACACAAAAACGGCAGCTCGGGCAGAATTTTGATGGCCCTGTGATCTAACAAGACTGCGGTTGGGCTTGAGATCGTGTCGTCGTCTGAGTGCACAGAATTCTTGAGGAGAGGGGGCAGATTCGCAAGGGCAGGCAAAAGGCGGACACAAAGTCGGAACAATGAGGCTCTGGCTGCACAAGTACTTCGTGGACGTACCAGTACAAGCTGCCATCCCGGCTAGGTCCAGCATCTAGCATTCACTCAGCTTCCAGAAATGGAGCAAAAGTGCTCACCGACTCTCTGCCGTGCTCCTTGGGACGACCCGTACGGGGGCATTGCTCGTGTTTCTCAAAGCCACCACCTCCGTCAAATACTGGGCTGCTTCGTGAGTCATAACCAGTGATGGCGTGTCTTTTTTGAGATCAGGATGAGACAGCATTGCCAAGAATGGATAGGGCCATAGACACCCAGACGCACGATAGAGCTCGCTCTGGTCCCCCTGCCCTCTTGCACACCTGCAACCCGCTGCTTCGGCTTTCACTGATCCATATGGGTTACATTATTGCTGCAGCCTAAGCTCCAACAAATGCGACTCTGACGGAGTACGAGTACGAGTATAGCCATGGCCGAAGCGAGCGGATGACAGCTCTCCCACCGTTTTGCTTTGCTTCCACATCGCGGTGAGCTGGCTTTGCTGGCTTTGCTGGCTAGCTTGCATTGTTGGTTTCTCTTGTCCGAGCATCGTGACCTTGCTGTGCTCTTTGGCTCGGCTTTAGCATGTGCTGTTTGTGGATTAGAACGCCTGCGGGTGATGCTGTCTTGCCGAAGCTCTTCAGAACTATTGTCAAAATAGGCATAGACCACATCCTTCTGCATGCCCCTCGCCCTCTTTGGGTGGGCTAGTCAGAGGTTCTACGCCCATTTTCTCTATCGTGATGTCTGGTCTCTGACGGGTTGAGGTGGAGTCTGTCAAGCCTTGACCCTTGGCTGAGGCATAATATTGGTACCACATCGACTGCGGATTTCCCACGGTGCACTCATGCAATCAATACCATCCGCAAACTACCCTGCAAGCTATTCCGACTCAGATCAACCACTCAACAGAAACCGGCCCTTTGCGGGTGGTGCGGTGCGAAACGATGATTGCAACTGGAGAGAGCGGAGACTGGAGGGGAAAAGGACACTGCAGCAGGACAAAAAAGAGAGGAGAGACCGTCAGCATGGTTAAGCCTAATGCAGGATGTTGTGTGGGTCACATCTAAACTGTGCCCTCCCTTTCCTAGAGAAGGCACTCCTTACTGATTTCACTGCATTCTCCGGCACCCCGAAATGCCTCTTCGCTGAGCTAGGGACACCAACGACGATAAATCGTGCGGTCTAGCCCGGCCTAGAAGCACTGCACGTACGACTCACCTCGGTGTTGTGAAACAAAAAGGGGACTGGGAGGGGAGAACAAGCCACAGTCGGTGGGCCACTGACGAGAGCTGTTCGCATAAGGCGGCAAACCGGTGGATTGCTGTGCTTGCTCTGCTGTGCCCACCAGGATGAGCTGCTTTGTCTGTGGGCCTTGTGTTCATTCACAAGTGGCAGGACACTCTCCCTGTGCTGAGTGCTACCCAGAGCATAGGGCATCTTGGAGAATGGCACTTCTGTACGTGTCCTTTTGTCAGCCTTACCAGTCAGATGAACTCTTATGGGAAGAAAGACGGCAGAAATTACAAGAAAGTGGTGGTGACAGAATAGACTCGGGCGGTAACGTGAACCCCTCTTCCCGATGCTTGAAGCAACCCCCTTGATCTTGGATCCCAAGCCGACCTTCTTTCCTTATCTAGGATTATTCGCTCACCGGTTGACTGTTATCTTTTGTTTGCTAGCACCCTTTGCTACATGCGACATCCCCCCAGAATCGAAAAACAACCACCAAATTTTGAAGAAGAAAAACAAGAGCTAAAATTGAGGTCACCCCCGTCTAATTTTGCCTAGATGGCCGTTCCCTGTTTCGGAACACAGCCGCGCCGCCTGCTGCTTTTCATGAGCTAGACCGCCGTTGGCGCGGAACACAAGGTTCTTATACCTCCATTTTATGTGTCGGGCAAGAGAGCAAGCAGTGCACAAACCGTTACCGTACAACGCCATACGGCTTGCTTTCCTTCCCAAGGCCCTTTTTCGCTTGACAGGGAAAATCAAAGGGCACTATGAGAACACTATTGGCAGAGACGCTCTCTTAGAACTATCGTTCGGTCATACCGCCTAACCTGATGCAAATGGGAAGTGGATGGTGGGATTCGCAAAACGGCCGCCACGCAGGAACAGCGGAATGCGGCGTAGCCAAGAGAAGCTGATCCAAGCGACACCGGAAGTGAGCAACAAGGCGATTGGCTGCATGGAAGTACGGAGTAACTGCTTGTACGTATATGTCCAGCCACCTACTCTGTACTTCCTTCGATTTTGTAGGGTGGCTAGGAGCAACTGAACCCTCATTGGAAGTCCGAAACAGCCAGAAACAGCCACTAGACGCCGACACACAGGCACAATATTGCACACGCTGTTGCGCTGTCGCCAGACTGCAATATGGGTTGAGTCTCCACTTGAAAGTGTTGGTACTTGCGAGATACTTGGTCGACACTTGTCTGGGCAATTACGAGAAGACACATCATGAATGGCAATGACCGGAATGGACGCAGACCTGCAGCTGTGGAGTCACCCCCCTTTAATTCTTCTTCCCTTCACTTTCACTTCCCAATGTATCACAATGCAGGAGCTCCTCACACCATGGGCCATTGGCATACTTGCTAGCCCGTTTCTTGCCAGTTTTTGCTGCTCTCAGCTACGCCTTTTTGTTTCTGTTACCATAAATGGCAAGCAATCTACGTGTTCCTGTTGGCTATTCGGAGCAAAATGGTGTCTTTTGCCCGGCATGGCATCCCTTTGCGTGCATTGTCTCTCTTTTTTTGCACTTGCTGACGCGTTTTCATGTCGAGCGAGTATTTTCCCTCCCCTCTAAGACGCGAGCTGCAGGAAGCAATATTTCGGCGAATACTCGAAAACGGCGAAGATGAGTGCCGATCCTTGTTCACTACTCGGCTGAACAGGCTCGGTGTGCAGAAGTTGATTACCACCATACTGGTGTGTCTGGCCCATAACTATTACTTCATATCAAGATAATGCCACCTAAAAAAGCCACATTTCATGCGCGAGACGAAGGACTCGCGTTCAAATCAAACAGAATGGAAGATATGCTCCGGCCTCCACTATCACAAACTCGACGAGCCGCATACGGCGGAGGAACGATGATTCCTTTCTTTTTCTCCGCAGTCCTTCGTTTCGGTTTCGTTTTCATGTTATGATTTTCATATGTACGGGTTGGCACCTGCCCGTGTCTTGTGCCATCAGGTTTCGCTTTCAAAGGAAGGGGGGCTATCCCATTCCGGGTGTACGAGCACTCATATGGGCCCCTCTCATCTTTCTAGTGATGATTCCATGTCTTTATTCGCTCATGATTAGCCACGTATGCGTTTCTGCCTACGCCATCAAGGCGGAGGCGCGGGACTAGGGGGTAGGAGAAGCATACGCGTGAGGCGCTGAGTGTCTGGGAGCTTACATAGGAGAGAGGGATAAAGAAAGAAATGTGAGCTCTTACCATGGTGAAAACGGTGGAAGAGACGCCATGCCACCGTTTACTACATGTGACCTGTCATAAAGAAAGGAAACATGGGCCACTGCAGGTCACTGTCGTGCTGGCCACAACAGATGGGGAATAGAAGAGCATTTGCATGCTCCGCTGCGGCCGTTCTGTCTCGTGGTTTGACATTGATCTGTCGCCCCGTTTTCTTCCCTGCCTTTCTATTTCTCTTACTCTGGTGTGTGTGTGCGGGCACCTATGGAGCAGCAGCAGTCGTGTTATAGCCCCTCTGTGCATCCTATTGGGATCTCACCTGCATGCCGACCTTGCTCACCATCATATTTTGAGCCTGTTTTTATTCATTTTGCCTTTTTTAAAACCCTTCTGTCCCAAGCATGATTGTGTTTTGCCATTTTATCATATTCATACGCCTCACCTTTCACTCTATTTCTAATTCTATGACGTACTCACTACGGTTAGGATCGATGTTGCTCCGTGTTGTGTTGCGTTGCTGCCTGTAGGTGAGAAAGAGGCAAGATGAGTGAGCGATGGGGTCAGAAAGAGCGAAAGAGAGGGACCGTTCGGAGGATCAGGAGAACCGGGGAGAGACACGCATGGGTCTGAGGGTGACGAGAGGGACTAGAAAGACGAAAATGATGCCGAAGGTGGGCACGACGGGCTGATTACAAAACCAACGCATGAGGGTAAGTTGTAGCGAGGTGGCTTGTATTGTTGTGGCCCCTGTATCTTCTATGTGCTACGGAGTTTCATGTGGGACTGGTCACAACGGCTACGGCTCGTACCTCTGAAGTCAGAGGTACATGAGCATGCGTACTGTTTATCATTTTGCACCTACGCCTTCTTCGCACCCCACACTTGCGAGAGAATGGAGTCATATGGCTGGACAAGGAAGGAGAAACGGAATGTGAGAGAGGGAATATCATACAGGAAATGCAAAAAGAGTGGGCATGTAGGAGAAGGAGAGAGGGAGAGGCGAGTCAACGATGGTGTGACAAACGACAGAGTGGGCATTGATTCATCCCTTCCATTCTTCTCACTGTCTCTGCCATCCCCACAAAGCTGCTGTCGATGTGGTCGTTTGATTCGCCCGCCACTGTGGCTGGTAGGTGTGGGAAGTGGCCTTCTCGTATGGCAGCTTTGCGTGCCACGTCAACTTCGCTTGCATCGCGCATCCATGCTCCCCCGCTGTGCCAATCCTACCTTCGTCTCCTAATGCTATTGTTAGACGATACAAAGAGATAGTACGGAACAAAAATACGCATATATGGGGACAGTGGCGCTAGGTGCGAGAGGGAAGGGCAGAAAACAAGCCCAACCGCCAAGGTAGGATAGCTCTGGCCGGTTCGCGCCCCTCTCCTCTTCCAGCCTGTAGGAGCCAGCAAGATCGACCGGGGCGGTACAGACGGTCTAAGCGACAGGACGCTCTCTGCAATGCGCTGCTGGCCATCGCCGCCCGTCCTGGCTGCATACGAGTGAACATGCCCAGAAGATAGTAAAGGGATCATGGGGCCAAGATAAACAAGTAGCATCGAGGGGAGACAGCCAACGCAAAAACAACGACACAGAGAGATAGCAGAATAAGACAAGGGGCTCCCCCTGCATCGATTCCCCTCGATTGGTCCGATACAAGGCAACAGCAGCAGCGGTTTTGAGGGAGAGGGGTGGGAATGGGGAAGGGAGAGAAAAAGGGGAGCGTTGTGGGAGACACGCCTTTTTTCGCTTGTGCGTTTTTGCTGGCATTTGGCAGCCTTTTCTTTGGGCCATGTATGGAACACGAGCGCGAGTCTGTCTGCCGTGGTACCACCCTGATTGCCAACGTCGTATTTGCCTATTGGGTGTTTTCCGCTTTCTGCCTCGCTCTCTTTGGCGGTTATTTGGGTGGGTGGAGACAGCTAAGAGAGAGAGAGAGAGAGAGAGCATGAGAAAGAGACAGAGGGAGAAGAGGCGACACAAGAGAGCGAAGACGGGAAACGAGAAACGCGAAGAGGTGATGAGGAGACGCCCTCTTTCTGGCAGAGAGCAGGCCATGAACTCCTGTGCATCATGTCCCCCGGTGTCTTGCCCATTCATGCTCGTGGCTCGGGGCCGACAACTACGCAACGAAGCGTGTCTGGTTCGGCTGGCTTGCCTGCGCCATCGCTTATCACGCTCGACACAGGGCAGCGAGCCAACAGGGGCAGAGACATGAAAGCTGCCGTCTGCAGCTACGGAGACTCCACCCACACTCTCTGTCCTCGCTCTCCCCTCTTCTGTCTATTCTTCTTTCTTTTTGTCTGTGTGTAGGTGCCTGTATGCGCTGTTTGTATGGGGGCGAGCGAAAGGGACAAGGGCACAAGGGCGCATGAAAACAAATGCCAACTTCCTGCTCTTCTCCCGCTTCGGCCCAACCAAACCCGCGTATTTCGGTTACACCATTTTGGCCGACAACATGGCCTGCTTTACAGACGGTGGCGTCAGAACCGCACAAATCTACGGAGCCACTACACGAACGACAAGGGAGGCAGGGGAGAGGGAAGGAGAAGACGGAGGAGAAGCTGTAGGGGGGAGGGGGGAGGGGGGCGAGAAGCATCTGCCCAGCTGTCGATCGTATTTTTCTCTGCATCGTGCGGGCGCGCTTTCTCTTTGCGAAAGCGGGGAGGGACGGAGGCAGAGAACAAGCCTGGAAAGTGACTGCATGATGCTGTCGTCGTATGCTGTACAGAGTATTGGCTCTTGGCCCCCCGTCCCTCGGCTTTTGCTGCATGAAGGATGCTGGCTGTCATTCCCAGGAGGAGACGCTGATCGCGGCCAAAGATCTCGGTCAAGACTGGGCTTGTGTGACTATGAGTAGCTTGAAAGCCCAATGTACAACGTCGGGCCCCGACGACGAGCAACAGAAAAAGACAAGGGGCGGGGGGCAGTGTGGCTGATGACGGAGGGCAAATAAAGAAGAGCCTCGCCAGGGGGAGGAAGAGAGGTTTCTCGGCCGTGTTGCTGCTGTGGCGGTGAGCGCGGCATGGTGTATTATTGTCGTGGCCCTCGCTCGTTGTCTGAGCACCTCGCACATTTTTCGTATCTGTCGGTGGCCGTTGGTTCGGCTGCTGTCCAACTTTTCGTGCGGCTTGGTGCATGGCTTGGGTGTTGGCTCTAAAGTCTTCTCACCCTCCCCCTTCCATATCTGGTTGTATGTCTACAGCCACGTCCATGCCTCCACGCACCCCGTTTCCGCTTTATGGGCCTCTACTGCAATCCTTCGTCGCTAGTTTCTTCTTTCGCGCCTGTGATATGCACGACGACCGATGGGCACACGTCCTCGGACAGCTTGTATTGGCAATATTGTCAGCCCCTAGGGGACAACTGGCTGTTTTGCAGTGACGGAGTCGTCGTTAGTGAGCGCCCCCTTCTCCTTCCCCTCTCTCCGACTCATCTATCCAAAACGTCCTCCTTACCCCTGCTCCGGCCCCCAGTGCTCTCGCTCATTCGCTGATGCCAGTGTCTTTCGGCAGTTCTCTTGTGTCTCTTCCGTGCTGCTTTGGCTGTCTGTCGCTATCGGCGCTTCTGCAGGAAAAGAACAATCACACGATGGAACACAGACGCTGTGGGCTGGCCAGCTTCTGTGTGTAAGTCGATGTATCCCGTACATAAAAGTGTCGTTGGCTACCACGGTACTCGTATAGGCGAGAGCTCTTGTCGTTAGCCTACGCGAGTTATCCGGCTACCGCGGCGAGCCAGCCTGCCGTTTGGCTGCCTTTGTACCGACTAGACAGACAAAGAGAGCCCTATGGACGGGAGATAGCCGCTAATTTCCTGGCGGACATCACATTATACAGTAGTGACCAAGATGCGGTTCCGCAGTGCTGTAGGGGGACCATGGTGCGTACTACCCGCTTTGAAAAAGAACAAGCAGACAAGGCCAGAAAAAACTCGCTCTGCCAAAAAAAAGGCACGGCAGGTGATAGGCAGGTGATAGGCAGAACCGTGGATAGCCCGAGAAAAATATACCTGACAGCAAACGGGGCCTATTGCTATGGCGATTAGGCGCGGGACTATTCTCGGGTGGGACGAACAGACAAGTATAAAATGGAATAATTCTGACTACGACGATCAGGCGTACGGAGGCCTCGCCGCTGCTTTCGGCCCAAGCCAAGGACGGGGAAACGGAGGGGAGGGACACCATCGTGGTGCTCAGCACGGCAGGCCTAGACGAGCCCAACTGGAAAGAGTTGGGCCGCCGTGGCGTGGAAAAAAGCCACGAGAACCGATAGACGTAAAAAGACAACGTGCAACGACAACCAAAAAGGCCGCTCACACCGATTCCGGAGTGCCACATTGGACATCTCTTCTCCATGCCATGGGCCCTTACTGTCGTCCTCTTTTTCTTGTTCGCTCTCCCTCCCACCCCTGTCCCCTCGTTTTTTTCGGCTTGTCTTACCAAGATATAATCATGCGACGCCTCGGCTGACTTATAGTCGTCCTATACCCACACTTCTATATTTTGTACGGGCAGGCGCATGGGAGAAATTTGACGACGGTTGTACCAGGCTCGGTGGCTGGTCGTGGCCCTCTTTTTTTCGTTTCTTGTGCTCTTCGCCTTGCCGTTTGCGCGCAGACCGATGTCCTATTTAGGAGGCCTGCGGCGAAGCGTGCATAGGGAGGAAGAGGGGTTCCCAGGTGCGCTGCACGTCTGACGACTGGGGTGTGTGAGTGTGAAAAACAGAAAAACCAAGTGAAACAGCAGACAAAACAAGAATCGGGATGATAGCATGTGAGGTGTACGACCTGACGCGCGAAATCAACCCTCAAGCGGTCGGGAACGGGTTCGGAGAGGGGAAGTGCGGGAAGATGTGAGGTGGCATACACGCATAGAGAGTGAGAGAATAGAGAAGACTTGGTGTGAGTGTTCGCTTGGTATGTGATAGGATGGCGGACTGGGGCAACCGAAAAGGCGGTGACGATGCATCCCGGTGATGGCCTCATGGGGACGTGGCTCTTGTGCTGTTTGACGCCCGATACGGTCGAAGAGGAGAATGCTCGCCAAGGCGGTATCTGTCAGAAAATGGAGACGTCCGGAGAACGAGGATTCGGAGCGGACGGAGAGACTGGTCCGAACAGGTTCTCAGAGGGGGGGGGGAGGGCAAGGAGACTTGTTGTCACTGACACAGTATGCACGAAGGGATATTGGGCACAAGGCAGAGACGGGAAAATAGGGGCGGTGTGTCAACGACGCCAACTATGAGAGAGGAACGAATCAGAGATCCGGGAGGAGCGAGAGCGCGAAGAATGAGGTGGGCTAGGCTATGGACGAGGTAACATGAGCGCGTCGCACACGAACAGCCATCCTTCCCGTGATCCTTTTTGTCTGGCGGTGAGCGCGCGATTCTGTGTGCTGTGCAGATCACAAAGCACAGATAGGGCGACGCGACGAAAGAGCGGTCAGTCGGCTGTGTCAGGGTGCGTGTTGTGGTGGTGGCCGGAACGCAAGGATACTGCGACGCCAAGCATCTCCGACCCAGGAGACCGCGGCCAGAGGCGGCTGGCCACGGCAGTAGGCATGGCAGTAAGCCAGGCAAGACGAAACAGAGGGTGATGAGAACGCGTAGCTAGGGAAGACCGGGATAACATGGCAGAAACGGAGACGGAGGTGTCGGGAGGACAGACGAATGAGGTGGTGAAGCCGTAGCAGCAACAGAGATGGGGATGATGAAGATACACTAGAGACACATGCACGAGATTCACTGTAGATCAGAGTATATTGAACATGAGGACAATGAGAAAGGACAGTTGCTAGGTCCGAATGACTCCTGATTCTCCCTGTGCCGCAACAAGATGAGCAGCAAGATACAGTACAAATGAAACCACAAGAACATGGGACACATAGGAACACGGGACACACGAGGCTCGGAAACGGAGCCCTCAAAGCACAAGACAAAGGAACATGCTGGCAAGCGCGAAAAAGAGAGAGAGAGAGAGAGAGAGGAAAACAAGATAAGAGTGGGAGCGGTCGTAGTGTCGGCTATTGTGCTTTCGCCGTGCGATGCCGCGGCCGAAGCGGCTGTTGGCAGGAACGAGTCGGCGTCCGCGCACCGCTCGATTCCAGTCTCGTTCGGCGAGGGGGAGCAGCACAAGACACCGTTCCTGCCGGCGGCTCGAGACCGATGGTTGTCTAAGCCGTTCTCGAGAAGACCGGGCTCATGTCCCTGGAAAGGCGGCAGAGAAACGTGTGAGCGACAGACGAGGCGTCACACAAGGGCGGCACAGAGGCTCGGACAGAGGCAGGGAGGAGCATGGAGCAAAGAGCAAAGAGCAAAGAGCAAAGAGCACTCAGAGAGCGAGATTGTAGGCGTACTCATCCTCCATGTTCTGGCTGACCCAGAGAACGACGGAGCTGGAGGTGTTAGCGGAGGAACAGACGCAGAGGCACACAAGCACACAAGCACATAAGCACACAAGCACACAGGACACCGACGCCGCAACGCACCTCAGGCCGACCAGGCCGTTGGCCACGACGTTCTCAACGCCCATGCCCAGCATCGGCATGGCCACGTTGGGCACGACAAACTTGAGGACAAAGATGCAGACGCCGCCGGCCATGCCGCCGGCCAGACAGGCAAAGCCGAGGAACAGGACGACGCGGGCCTTCCAGGCGACGTCGCCGCCGCCGCCGCCGCCCATGCCGAGGCCCCCGTAGCCGATGCTGTCGGAGGCGAGGCGCGCCTTTTCGACGCTGTTGATGATGAGCATGCCGAGGCTGCTGCAGATCAGCGGCAGCCAGTCGACAAAGGTGACGTGGACGTCGGAGCCGTTGAGCGTCGACTTGGACCAGACGGCGGCATCGAGGAGGACGTAGAACGCGACGGAGTACTGGCGGTTAGCGGTGAGAAACAGAGAGAGAGAGAGAGAGAGAGAGAGAAGGGGGAGGGGGGAGAACAGAGAGACACAGAACGACTCACCAATGCGCCCGACAGGTAGACGCCGGCGTTGCGCGCCCAGACGCTGCCGACCCACTGCGGCCACTGGAACTTCCAGAGACGGTCTTCGGACATGGTGGGCTGAGGGGCGTGATGAGAGCAGAAGCGATGCGCGAAATGGACGCCGATCGCGTAGACGCAGAGCCGACAGACAACGCCGCGGAATCGAGAATCGAGACAGGCAGCAAGGCCGGGCAAATCCGGCAATTGAGGCAATCGACAGACCGGGCGGCTGGCGGTCGAGCAGCGGGGGCAGGAGCGGCGTGATGGGGTGCGGTGGGAGGCGGTGCGGTGCGGTGCGATGGGATGCGATGGGAGAGGTGCTGGTGGATGGTGGATGGTGGATGGTGGATGGTGATGGATGGTGATGTGGATGACGGATGCTGCGGTTCGCGAGCGGGTCCCCCAGGCAGCTCCGAGATCCGTGTGGCTGTGCTGTGGCTGGTGTCACGTGACCGACTTACACACCAACACGACGGCATCACGTTGCCAGACGACAGGACGTGGGCATCGCCTATCTCGAGAACGTGCGGTGAGTGGCCATCGCATATCTCGAGAGCGCGTCGGTGAGTGGCCATCGCATATCTCGAGAACGTGCGGTGAGTGGCATGCATGGCATGTATCGAGGTGCCTCAAATAAGCCGCTGTGGTGGTATAAGTCTATTCAGTTATTTAGTGCTGTAGCTGTGCATGTTGTATTCAAACGCCCGCCCATTTTCGATGCCCCATAACGCCGAGCGCTGAAAGTGCTGTGCCAGCGCCATCATGTGCTGCATTCCTCTTTGCTCTGGTTGTCCCGGCCTGATCCTCCTCCTCGTCCATGTCCAGCTTCCGGACATTTTCCTCTCCCTCGCCCACGTCCAGCTTCCGGGCGTTTTCCTCTCCGCTCCTTTTGCATCCGTGTTCCGTGTCCTATTTCTGTACTTCGCCCAGACCTACCCCAACTTTGCCCAGCTCTGCTCCTCGTGTTCCCTCTACCTCTGCCTCTATGCCTTGTCCTCCCCCTCGTACATGTGCCCGACGTGCAGCCACCACCACTCGGACACAGTGCGGCTGCCGTGGTCGACGACGCCGCCGGGGGCGTCCGGGACGAGGATGCCCGCGCGCTCGGCCCAGTCCATGAGCAGCTGCGCCTCAAAGGGCTCGACGACGGGGCGCAGATGGGCGGCGGTCTGGGCGGGGTCGGCGGCGCCGCGCGTGGCCAGGGAAAAGACGACGGCCGCGAGCATTTTGGTGAAGCGCAGGGGGTCGAGGGCGCCAAAGAAGTCTCGCCAGATCGGCTGTTGTTCGTGGCTGTGGCCTGGCGTCTGATTTTGCGTCTGGGCCTGGGCCTGGGCCTGGGCCTGGGTCTGGGTCTGGGTCTGACTCTGACTCTCGCTCTGGCTCTCGCCTTGAGTCCGGGGCTGGGCCGCGGCCACCGCACGCAGCTCGGCGGCCAGCGCCGGATCGCTGTTGTACAGGTACCGCTCCGTGGGCACAATGCGCTGGCGGAACTGCTGGTAGTGGCGGGGAAACTTGCGCGTCTCGTAGTTGCCGGGCTCGAAGCCAAAGGGCACAAAGGGGGCGTCGACGGCCTCGATGGCGACGCGGCGGTGGGCGTGCATGTTGATGAGGGCCATGATCATGCCGTCGTTGTTGGTGGAGACGGGCAGGTCAAAGGCGGCGGCGCTGCCGCCAGCGCCAGCGCCAGCGCGAAAGTGGCGGTCAAGGTCGGCCTTGAAGGCAGCGGCCTGGCGGAACTTGTCGTGCTGGGCGGCTTTGTCGAGCAGGACGCTGTAGGCCTCGGCGAGGTGGTACAGGCGGCCGCCGAGGGCCATGGTGGTCTTGGTGCGGCGCAGCACGCGGTCCTGCTGGAGCTGGGCGATGACGGCCTGGAGGAGGACATTGGCGTCGTTGGTGCGACTGTCCTCGGAACCGCCCGCTCGTCCGAGGCTCATCAGCTTGTCCTTGATGGCCGCAGCGGGATAGCGGTCCGGGGGGGTGGCACAGAGCGCGCGGATCCAGGAGCGAGCAACGAGAGTGGCGTCGGAGGGGAGCGGCGTGAGCGATCCGGGGCTGCGGCCGGGGTGGATTGCGACGGCCGCCGCTTCCGAGGTCGAGTCTTGCAGCCGGTTGTAGACGGACCGCGCTGGATGGAAAAACTCCTCCCGCCAGCCAACAACGCGCGTCGACGCCGCCGGCCGCACCGCGTATTCGGCCACCAGCCGGTCCCGCGACGCCGGCAGCACCGTGCGGCTGTCGCTGTCCATGAGACGCAGCGTCCAGGCCACCAGGCCCTCCCAGTCGTAGGCCAGCAAGTCGTCGTAGTTGATGGGCGGGATCTCGCGCTTTTCGTAGGCGGCGAGGAAGCCGGCCTGGAAGCGCTGCACGAGGCGCTGGATGTGGCCGTGGCGGCCTTTGCGCAGGCGGCTCCAGGCGCTGCGGAGCGCCGAGAGCTTCTTGTCGGGGAACAGGCGCATGAGCAGGCCCCAGTCGACCGCCTGGTTGAGGCCGCCGAGGAGCGCCTTGACGGCGACGAACGCCGCGAGGAGCGTGTGGTCCGCCTTCCAGTCGATTTCGGCGTTGTTCTCGGCCCCCTTGCTGTTGTTCTCGGCCCCGTCGTTGTTCTCGGCTCCGTCGCCGGCCCCGTCGACGCGAATGTAGTCCTCCGCCCCCTGCGGATAGGCCGTCATTTCACGCCGCGAGTTGAGCAGAATCGTCGTCGGCCGCGATCCGCCCGCCCGCAGCACGCCGTAGCCGCTGCGTGTGCGTCCGGGCGGCCGCGTGCTTTCCGACACGAATTCGACGTCCACATGGCCCTCGTCGGCCTCGTCGCCCTCGTCGGCCTCGTCAGCCTCGTCGCCCTCGTCGCCCTCCTCGTCGTCCCCCTCCTCCTCCGCCGCCGCCACCATCTCGCTGTACGGCATTGTCGCCAGTGTGAGCTGGCTTTCCGGCGCCCAGGAAAGTGCCGCGCTGCTGCGGCTTGGACTGGTCTCGCCTTCGTGGTCCTCGTTCCGCCCAGCAGGGTACCCCATGTGCAGGAACACATAGTCTGGCGCGACGTTGCCGGCTCCCAGCAGCCGCGTGCCCTCCTCCGACAACTCCCACTGCCGACAACGCCGGACGTCCACGTAAAAGCCGGAGCCAGAGCCGCAGCCAGAGCCGGAGCCTGACGGAGGCGTCCCCCGCAGCATCTCGGCACATTCTGCGGGCGACTGCGGCAGATTCGCCCGGAGCTGCTCTTTGCGTGTCGGCCAGCTGCCGGCCATGGCGAAGCCGATGTGGCCGCCGATGCCGCCTCCCTGCTGCTGGAAAAAGGTCTGCGTCTGGGCCGGCCAGGCATCTCGGGGTCCTGGCCGTAGTCCTGCTCGTGGCGACTCGGCGAGTTCCCGCAGCACCACCGTCTGTAGCGGGAAGCTGACGCTGTCGTAGCGCTGAACGGCTTCTGTGCGTGCTGGCCAGCTCTTCCCGTCGTCGCCGAGGTCCTCGTTGGGCGGCTGGAACTGGTAAAACATGGCCGATGCGCCGGCCGACGCCTCCGTCCCGTCCAGCACACCCCCACGTCCGCCCAGTGACGCCGTCGGCACGCGCTCGTGGTCGCCTCTTTCGGCTCGTTTGCCCGAGTCGCCCTCGTGGTCGTCGCCCGTCCGCCCGGCTCCGGCCACGTAGTCGGCAAACTTGATCCGCCGCCGCTTTGCTGGGGGGCCATTGTCGCGTTTGCCGGGCCCCAGTCGCGGCCCACCGAGTTCTGCGATGCCTCCTGGTCCTCCTAGCCCTCTTGGTGCTCCTCCTAGTCCTCCGCCTCCTCCGCCTCCTCCGCCTCCTCCGCCTCCTCCCCGCATCGCCTCCAGCTCGTCATAGTACCCCAGCTTAAACGGCTGCTGCTCGTAGAACGGCGCATTGAGCACTTCGATGCCCGGTGCTAGACTCCGGCGTCCTCGTGATGTCGGCCCGCCTCCTCCGGCTGCTCCGGCTCCGGCTCCGGCTCCAGCTCCGGCTCTGGCTCCGGCTCTGGCTCCGCTACCGCCGCTGCCGGGTGTCTTGTCGTACAGCTGCAGCACCGCCATGTCCTTGGCAGTGGGTTCGTATCCTGCCGGCACATAGGGGTCGGGGTAGCACTCTTGGATGCGCTGCTTGAGCTCCTGGGCCGCGGCCGACTGCGGATCTTGCTGCAGCGTGTAGGCACCGTAGGGACCCTCGCGCTGGTCCACGCCCACCAGCAGATGGCAGTAGGTAAAGTGGCCCTTGGCGTTGCGCAGCCCAAACGTGTGCTCTTCGAGTTCGCCGCCCTGCTCCAGCCGCTTGATCGCGCCTTTGCACACGTTGAGCGTCGGCGGGTCTTCGCCGGGAAACGTCTTGGTGTACGTGGCAAACACCGCGTACCACATCGACCGGTCGCCGCCAAACAGCCCGCCCGACGCCTGCATGATCTGCCGCACCAGATCGAGCGTCCGCTTTGCTCGCAGCGCCGACGCCGTTATCTGCGGTGCTTTGGCCGTTGTTCCTAGTGCTGGTGCTGGTGCTGGTGCTGATCCCGATCCCGATCCCGATCCTCCTCCTCCTCCTCCTTCCCCTCCTCCCCCTGCTACGGCGTCCCCTGCTCCTCCGAGCTGCCGCACCGCTGTCGCTCCCGCCGCCATCTCCACGCGAGCTGCCGCCTCCGCTTCGCGCTCGCGCATGAGCGCCTCCACTCGACTGCCGTAGCTTTCCGGCGTGGCTTCGTCCGGAAGGGCGGCTGCCGGCGTCAGACTGCTCACAGAGCCGGCGACCGACGCCGGGCGCCGCATGCCGAGCCCGAATCCCCGCATTTTCCGCCGGTTCGGTGCAATGGCCAGCGACAGCAGCGCCCGCCCCAGACGATCTTTGCGCCGGTGCCTCGCGCCGCTGTCGCCGCCGAAAGCCCCAGAAGACCCAGCCATGCCTGGAGACATCACATCGCGCCAGTAGCGGCTGCCGCCTATCGACAAACCGGCCGCGTCTCCGCGGCGCCGGCTGCGTCCATCGGGTGCCGCAGCGGGCGAGTAGCTGGGGTTGCACGATGTCCGCGCCTTGGTCTTGTGGTACTGCAGGCCCAGCAGATTCTTCCATTTCTTGCCGCACCGCTCGCATGTGTATGGCCCGGTTTTGCTTCTGGGTGTTTGCGTCCGCGCCGACGACGGAGAGGGCGAAACAGGCGAAGCAGGCAGAGCAGGCGAAACGGGCGATGGAGCGCCCCCTGGAGTCTCCGCTGCCTCGGCCGGCCTCCTCGGCGCCGCTGCTTCTGCTTTCAGCGCCTGCAGCGCCTCTTTCAGCGCCTCGGCGTCGGCTCCGCTGCCGTCGTCCAGCACAAACACATAGGGCCAGACCGTGGCGCCCGATTCCTCGCTGCTCTCCCGTGCCGACAGCACAATGGCCTGGCCGCCGCCACCCGGCATGTCGCGAATTGACGCGTCGCCCACAATCAGGTCCAGCGCAATCTTGATCGGCGGTTTTGCTGGTGCTCGCCGCGTCGACGCAAACACAAACTGCACCCTATTGCTCTTGCCCGTGCGCCTCAGCTGCAGCACACCCGCCGATCCGTTGTACCGCGATGATACCGTGGGCGTGTCTGTTTCCTCCTCCTCCTCCTCCTCGCTCTCGCTTTCGTGGTCGTCGTCCTTGCCTGCGTCGATGGCGGCAGATGACACCGTTTTCGTCTTCGCTATGGCCTGCGCCAGACTTGGAGGCAGCGGCAGCCTCTTCGTGTTGAACACCAGCACCAGCGACCGTCGCTGCCGCCCTCGTCTTCTTGGGCCGTGATACAGAGACCCGGGCTCGCCAAAGCGCACTAACGGTTGCTCTGGCTGCTCTGGCTGCTCTGGCTGCTTTGGCTGCTCAGGCGGCCCAGGCGGCCCAGGCGGCTCCGTGTCCACCAAGTCCACTGCTTCTGCTTCTGCGGGTTCGACAGGAAGATCGTACTCCACGTCCATCCCCGGATCCTCCACAGTCTGAGCCGCCTCTGCTGCTGCTGTTGCCGCCTCCCGTTGCCGCTGCCTCCGCCGATGCCATGCCGCCGTGTGCCGCGGCCCGGCCTTCAACGCCGCCTCCGATACCGTCAGTATTCGGGTCTGCTTGCTCAGCATGGTCGGCACCGGGAACCCGAACCGGCCCACATCCGCCCGCGGCGGACGTGCTTCGACCGCCTCCGACGGCTCCAACACCGCCGCTTCCGCTTCTGCCGCCATACCGGTCGCCGTAAAAACATAGGCCGAGGTGCGCCCCAGCCGGCTGGCCACACTCGTCAGCTGGAATCGTGCCAGATGCTCCGGCTGGTTGCCAGGCCGCGCCATGTCCGTAATCAGCGAGAAGATGTAGCGCTGGAACGGCGCGCCGACGGCTGCACACGTGATCTCGGGCGACGTGATGCCCTTGAGTCCCGCGCTGCGCACAATGTCGAACACCAGGTGCACCAGCGGCCGCTCCGGCACCCACAGCGGCACCACGACCCCGCCGACCCCGCTGTCCTCGGCCTCTTCGGCATCGTCAAAGTCGTCGGTGTCCAGTCCGAGCGTGGCTGCCCCCCCGGCCCTCTGCTTGGCCCGCAGCTCGGTCAACGGCTGCCGTTTGCGCCCGGTCGCCTGGTGCAGCGCCCATTCGTCGCGCGTCGGATCGCGCTCGAATTTGAGGCAGTCCTTGAACATGCGCCGCTCGCCCGGCCGCACGGCCGCCACAAAGCGCAGCACACCCGTGGCCACAAATTCGCGGCATACCCGCGACATTGTGCGCATCTGCCACCGCAGGCCGTGGATCCCCAGCTTCTGCTTGAGGTCCACCACCCGGATCACGCCCCACGCCTTGACCACCGCCACCACCGTCTGCCCAAACGACTCGTACTCGATGGCGTCGCCCGTCCACCGGTTGCGCCACGGCACGGGGGCCAGGTCGCGGCTGAGAAAGGCCGCCGAGAAGTCGATGTCGGAGGAGGTGCTGCCTGTCCCGGGGCCTGATCCAGAGCTGGTGATTGTTCCTGCCGCTGCTCCTCCCAGCCCTGCTGCACCACCGCCGCCGCCGCCGCCGCCGCCGCCGCCGCCGCCTGCTCCTCCTCCTCCTGCTCCAGCACTCATGGCACTTCCGCCGTCCCCCGGCACCTCACCCTCGGCCTCCACCGGCGCAAACTCCCGCAGCCACAGCATGCTCGTCCGGTTGCCCCGCGCAATCGTCGTCCGCTTCACCACATACCCCTTCGTTGCCAGGAAGTCCGTCCGCTTCGGCACCGACCGCTTGTCCTGGCCGGCCCAGTCGCGCAGCTCCCCCTGCAGAATCCCGCGTTCCTTGACTGCCGCAATCCCCATCAGCAGCTTCCATTCTAGCGGCGGAATCCGCTTCAGGTCCTCGTCGTGGCCCGTGATCGTCGTCCACACCGTCTTGTCCGTCGCATACAGCCGCGGCCGCACGCCGCGCGCGTCGATGGGCTGGGGGGGCGGCGCTGCCGCCGACGACATCCGCACCGGCTTCTTCTTGCCGTTTGCCGTCAGCTGCGGTGGGCCAGGAGTGGCCGGCACAGCGGGCGGCGGCACGGGCGCTGGCTTTTCGAAAAACCGCTCCGGCAGTGCTAGCACCTGGTCCAGCGTCATGCCCTGCGCCCAGCCGCGGAGCCCGAGGACGATTTCCGGCCGCTGGGCGACCCAGAGCCAGACCATGCGCACCATGGGCCAGTCGGTGTTGTCGGGGGTGGCATTTTTGGCGTTTTTGGCGTTTATGGCGTTTTTGGCATCTGCGGAAGATCCAGGCCCAGGCCTAGATCCTTGCTCGACTCGCTCGGCGCTCTTTTGCGGCGACCCGTACAACCGCTCGACCGCGGCCACAAACTCTAGAACAGACCGGCCTGCTAGTCAGCACGGCAGACAATAGAGACAGACAACGTCGGCAAAACGCACCTGCATCTCCGGAATACGCGATCTCAGCCACCAACCCGTCCACCAGCTCGTCGAGTCCGTTCACCATGGTCAAAAATGCCAGCTACGCGTCATGGCCCGCGTCGAAAGGCCGTCGGTTGTCGCAGAGCGATGTCGTGGTATCGCGTAAACTGTAATAGCAAAGAGCGCAAAAAGAGGAAAAAAGACCCCGCGCAACCGGTGAAAGCTCAAATAGCGAAAAAAGCGGCCATCGACCTGACGCCCGAGAGAAAGCGCGATGCACACAGAAGGCAGGAGCTATGGCAAATTTCCAGCCAGGGCGGGGCTCGAACACATGCGGCTGAGGCAGGACACCCACTTTCACGTAATAGGAAGCGCCTATGCATACTTTTTACGATCACGTGGATTTTGTACCATGGGAGCTCGTATTATAGAAAATGAGAGCATGTGATGTATCACGTGAAAGTAATAAATAGTTTATGTGATATCACAATGCATTTATCTCGCTTCGCTCTACAACGATGCCTCGCCGGCCGACGCTTTTTGTCGCCGGTTCTGGGCTTGGCGGCGGTAGGCGGCGAGCACGCTGTGGCGCTCGGCCAGCAGGGCGTCGCGGTCGGCGAGGCGGCCGACGCTGCGGGGGATGTCGGCGAGGGTAGCGGAGCGTTTGTGTTTCGCGGGGACGGCGAGAGCGGCGGCGGCTTCGAGTTTGGCCTTTTTTGTAAAGAACTTGTTGCTGTCGATCTTGGTGAGCTGCGGCGGCGCCTGGACGACGTCGTGGACGCCGGCGCGCGTGGTGGCGGTGGCGGCTCGCTTTTTGCGGTTGAGCTCGGCCCAGATGTCGGACTCGTCGTTGTTGGCGCCGCCTTTTTTCTTCTTGCCGCCGCCGGCACCGGCACCGGCAACGGCACCGTCGCCGGAACCCGGACCCGAACCAGAACCCGCAACAGGCGCTATCATCGTCGTCATGCCCAGGTCCACCCGCCACTTGACGCCAAGCTCCTCGTCGAGCTCCATTTCGCGCTCTTCGGCGAGATCGCGCGCGGCCTCCTGGCGCTCCTTGATCTTGGCGTCCTCGGCGCGCCACTCGTCGTACATCTTGTGCATCTTGCGCTCCTTCTTGGTGCGGTGCACCTTGGCCAGGCCCAGCGGGTCCTGCTGGCCCGTCTGGCTGCCCTTGCCGATGAGGCCGCTCAGCGGCAGCGCTGCGTCCACGCGCGCCGCAAAGTCGCCGAGGCGCTCGCCGGGGCGGATGCTAGGCACCACCGGGCCCGCCGGGGCTGGTTTGGACGGCGCTGCGTCGGCGGCGTCTTCCGCCTTGCCTGTCTTGCCCGCCTTGCCCGTCTTGCCCGCCTTGCCCTTCTTGGCGGCCTTCACGCCGTCGTCGAGCCCCGAGCGGATGCGCTTGCCATTGGCCAGCGCCATCAGCCGGCGGAAAGCCCGCGGTGCATCGTGCGACTTGCTGGCGGACGTCACGCCGGGGCCGTTGCTGCGTTTCCGCTTGACACCGCGTGCCGCGCCATCGGCTGTGGATGTTTTGGCAGCCGGTTTCTTAGGTGCCGGCTGTCGGGTCGGAGTTGTCACGGGCAGCGACCGTGCGATCTGTGTGGGAGGAAGATCGAATCTGCCGGCAGAGAAACAAACAAGGCATGTCAGTACAAGAGAATCGGGCCTAGTATGCTGCACCACCCCCACGTGTGCAGAGGCAGCCAGCATAAATGGACAGGTGAAGGGTGGGTGGTGACAAACGCTGATAAGTCCCGCTCACGGCGAGTGTGCTTGTGCGGCATGGTGGCCGGGGAGGGGGGCAGAAAAAAAGAAAATCGCGGGAATCGACAGCGGCAGACCAGCTGCCAAGGAATGTAGGGTGCGAAGCTAGGTCAGAAGACGGCGGCGGTGGTGGTGGTGGTAGAAATGTCTGTGTCGATTTTTTCGGGCTGCGTTATGTGGTCGACAGATTGCTCGATTCTGTTATCTGAACTTTTTTTTCTCTAGATTGGCAGTAAACTTTTAGCTCTGACGTATCTTCGTATCTTAGTACGAGTAGGTGGTAGGGGAAAGGCCCACGGTCAGGGACTCGTACTGGCCAGTACTAGCTCACAGTACTCAGTGGCATGTCACCTGCAAAATCATTCATCCGTCACCTGGCAAACGTTATAGTGGTCTCCACCCCATGGCGGCAGCACTAGAGGCCTAAAGGAAACGCTGTGGAGTGCGATCGCTGGCGCATGGCTGCATGCCCCAGCCAGCCGCCCAAAACAGCCAGCCAACCAGCGTCCTCGCTAATTCCCTGTGCAGTCTTTGTGGCTGTTCTGTGGGCTGCTGGCCGTTCTCCCTCGCTCAGCCAAGCCATGTTGCAGCGACGAGGCGTGACAAGCGGATGGCACAGGCCTGACGCAATAGGGAAGGATGCTCGCAAGAATCGGCGTTCTTTGGCACATTCGGATGCCTGCCGATGCTGGTAGACGGTCAAAAAAAGGAGCAGCCAAGAAAAAGAAACAGCCACCAATAAAAGGCGTGGGCGAATACGAATAAGTCGGCCGAAGTATCTTGCTCGTACTCGCACATACCAGCCATCGCTCTTAATATTGCACCGCGCTGTAGTGGGGCCAGTGCAGTTATGTTAGGCTTTATCAGGGTGGCCTTGGCGCGCTGGACTAGGCCACGGCTGCGCTAAAAGCAAGGGCACGCAAACCCAAGCCACTAAGACGGAACCACTAACAAGCCATAGAACCTGCATGTGCCTGGCTCTGGACCGTGATCCAGGCCCTTTGTACGAGCGCATTGTATTTTTTTTTGTAGTTGGCGTTTTTGTATGTGTTTTATCTTTTCTTGTCCTTCCCACGTGAGGTTTGTGCCCTCGCTGATCCTGCAGGCGGCTAAAGAGGTTTTCTGCTCCTCGCATTGGCCTTCTGTCTCGGCCGTGTCCCCCAGCGGAGGAGTCGTCTGCCACCTGAGAGTCATTTATGTCTATAGAAGTGTGCTCTGTGTGCAGGTGTAGCATCCTTTGTATATTAATCGTACGCGGTGGCGGTTTCGACTTGTTGTCGTCCTCAAGTCTGTGTCTCCGGTTTCCATGCCCACTTCCTCGGCATCCACTCTTGCTGTGCCTCTTGCCTACCCCATCTCTCATGGCAGCTTGCCACAGTCTGTCTCAGTCTGTGTCTCCTCCGGTTGTTTGTCCTTCCTGCTAGCTCGCTCCCACAGGTCATTGTGTTTTGTGGCCCTCTTCGAAGCAGCGAGTAGCAAACACATAAACGGCCACGCCGACAAAACCGAATCACTGTCGTGACGGACCGATCAGCGGTGGGTAAGACATGGAAAACATAAAATTGGCCGGTACATCCTGCTTTTGTTGGTACCGGAGCGTACAGTCGCACTGGTGTGCCGTTGTATTCGGACGGGGGTGTGCCTTCTTACACAAAATTGGCTAAATGGCCGACTCTCCTTGTGGATGGAGCACGCCTTGCCGGCTCTCGTCCTCATCGTGTACTGGCAGTTTTAGGTTGGCTCTTGGTAGCCTCTGCTGTGCCAGGGTCCAGCGGCCGATCCCAAAAAGGAAGAAAAGCTTGTCTTCTGACCTCCGCCTCCTCCTTGTACTTCCGTCTTGGTCGTCGGCTACACACCGGCTAGCCCAAGTCTGTTATCGTAGCCCCCCTCCCCCTAGCGAAGACGCTATGCAGTCCATCAATATCACAATGCCCTGGCTCGTTCATGTCCCACTTCCACTTACACGCCCATATATATGGCGTTTCATGCCCCAGCGGCATTCCTTCATACGCTTGTGCTCGTAGGCCTCCCCTGTCACCTCTTGTCTGTCGACTGTGTTCGCTGGATTTGCCGGCTATTGTCATCTTTGATTCATTTTTATTTGCCCTTTTAGATTCTCTGGTGCTGTGTTTCGTCTCGACTATCTTGTTTTTGTCTCTTGTTTCCCTATCTCCCCCTCCGCTGATTTTCGTCTGTCCCGTCAACAGCCCCCAAGATCGCCCCCAGCACCAGGAATCCATAAGAAAACAAGAAACAGAGGATTTGACGGAGCGAACAAGTCTGTGGGTGCAATTTGTCTGCCTGGCTGTGCCGTAGTGGACAAACACACGCCACCCGTCTCTCTAATTTACCGGGGGGGCACATATTCCGGGCCATTTCTCATTGTCCAATCGAGGGCAGCTTGCTACGCCGAGACAGAAAGAGCTGCAACACCAGTGCTGCGGTTACAACTTCTACAGCGACTGAATACGAGGTGCCTGGGCCTATACGGCAGCCGCTATTCCGGGCAATTTGATTCTCAATACGAAAAGAAAGCCTTGAGCAGCGGTCCACTTTAGCACTCTGAGGCAGCAAGATAAAAAAGAGAACAAAAAAAAGCAAGAGAAAGTCGGCCAAAAATAGAAAAGAGAAGGGACTAAGAGAGCTTGCTCATTTTTCGTTTGCGAAGAAGAAAAAAAGGCCCAAAGATTCAAGTGGCTGTAGGTAAGAAACGAAAGAGCGAGGCTCAGACGACCTAGACGTCATCTCTATCTCGGAAGTCGGTGATATCCTCATTTCGGCCGAGCCAGTCCAGCTAACCAAAAACTAGACACGCGTACTTGGTGTTAAGTACCGGCCAAAAGCAGCAAAAGTCAGGACGCTGTATACGAACCACTAAGGTGCAAGAAAGAAACGGAGCCAGAACTCCATTGGCTGGAACTTCCGTCTTGCCTGTGCCTCACACGACACTTTCCTCTTCGAGAAACACCCCTGCCTGTCCCTCGCCGCTTCCCTTTTTTCTTTGGTCCGACCCTGTTCCTTTTAACCGCATCTCCTCTGATTTGTCTGGTAACTCTCCTTTACTCTCATATATAAGCATTTTTATATGTAGACTTCGCCTGAAGAGGTCCCACAACTTGCGGCCATAGCCTCAGTTCGGAACTGGGCTTGCTGCTCCGCGTGCGCCAGATCCTCACCCTAACGCGCCCGTGGTCCCGTCTATTGACTCTCCCCTCCTCTTCTTCCCCGGCCTTTCTTTCTCAACTACGGCAGAGTATAAGTGTCGGGACTTATACACTTGTATAAATCTCTTGGCATTCCCCCCTTTCGCCTTCTCGGGTTCGTTTTCTTCACAGCCTCGACCTGCTTCTCGGTATTCATATAAGCATATATATTGAGCATCTATTATTGTCTTTGTGTTTCTCTCTACCCCCACACACCTCGCATACCTCATATACCTTAAGATGTCCTTCTTCAAGCTTCCTACATCGGGAGCTGGCGGCCTCGGGGCTCTCAATGCCGTTCAAGCTTCTCAAGGTGTAAGCGAAGCAGCAAGCCCTAGCCCGCTGCCCTCGACCCCCATTGGCACTCCTGTCGAGGAGTCTCAGACGACGCTGTCTCAGCCAGACCCCAACAAGCAGATGACCGTCAGCCAGCGGCAACTTGCGGCCGGTGAAGAGCAGGAGCAAGCACGGCCAAGCCCACAGGCTAGGCCCCAGAATGCTAAGACTGGCCTGCTCGGTTTCTTCCCGGTCAAGCACATTGCCAGCACATATCGCATTCGCACAACGAAGCCGCAGCGGAGACGCGGTTATGTGCGGTTGGCGGGCGCCGAAGAAGCCGAAGACGACAGCCCACGCGGCGCGGCGCTCGACGACAACGACGACGACGACAGTGGCGGCGAGGACGGCGAGGCGGCGTACTTTGTCGACGAGGAGACGCTGATTTCGCAGGAGCCGCACAAGGCGCGGCGGCGGTGGATGATATGCGTTCTTGTGAGCGGGCTGAGCATACTGTCAGTTTGCCTTTGCTTCTTGTCGTCGTGCCCGTCTTTTCTTCGTTTTCGTCTTTCGCGTCCAGATTCTTTCGCTAACCGGCAGACTCATTCTTCTCGCGCTCAATATCCTCATCTTTCTGTCTCGCTCGGTTTACTCGGCCGAGCCAGAAGCAGACGATATTTTCAACAACTGGGGCCTGGCTGGCACGGGCACGGAACATCTGGCCTGGTATCCGACGGATTTCCTGCGCGACGTGGTGCCGGTTCCGTGCCACTCGCACAACGACTACTGGCGGCGCGTGCCGCTATTCTCGGCCCTGCACGCCGGCTGCACCGGCGTCGAGGCCGACGTCTGGGATCTGGGCTGGCAGGGCCTGTTTGTCGGGCACATCCCGTCGGCGCTGCAGCGCAACCGCACGTTCCAGTCGCTGTACGTGAATCCGCTGGTGCAGATTCTGACGCACCAAAACCCAACGTCGCCTCTCAACGAGTCGGGGCTGGCCGGAAGCATCGATGCCGTGCCGCCATCCCGGCCCAACGGCGTGTTCGACATGAACCCCAACCAGACGCTGACGCTGCTGGTCGACATCAAGACCAGCGGCGAGGCGACGTACAAGAGAGTGCTCGAGCAGCTGGAGCCGCTCCGCTCGCGCGGGTGGCTGACCACGTTCCGCGACGGCGCCGTGCGCTGGGGCCCTGTGACCGTGGTGGCGTCGGGCAACGCGCCCTTTTCCGCGCTCATGGCCAACACGACGTACCGCGACGCCTTTTTTGACGCGCCGCTGGCCAGGCTGGCGTCTCGCGACGGCACCGACAGCCCCTACAACAGCACCAACTCGTACTATGCAAGCTACCGGCTGGATGCGGCGCTGGGCCGTGTGTGGTTCGGCGTGTTCCGGCCGTCGCAGCGGCGCCTGCTCAAGGCCCAGCTCGACGAAGCCCACGCGCGCGGGCTGCTGGCGCGGTACTGGTCGCTGCCGGCGTGGCCGGTCAGCGTGCGCAACTCTGTGTGGGAGACGCTGGTGGCAGCGGGCGTGGACATGCTGAATGTGGACAATCTCAAGGCGGCCACGCAAAAGGACTGGACCAAGACGGGGGGGGCGGCATCAGCATCGGCATCGGCATCGGCGATGGCGTCGGCCTCAGCGGCGCCATGAGGTCGAGGCATGACGTTGCGGCGGGGGAGTCATTCTCTCGAGGATCGGAAGCCAGGCCGCTTCTCTTCGGCATCGAAAGACAGAAACTGGGGAATCCAAGACGCGATATGCGAGACGGTCCGAGGCCGAGACCCCAGGTCCGACAGAGAGCGTTCTCTGCGGTGTTTACTGGTACGGTGTTTGGCGTTTGCTGTTTGCCTCTGTCAGCGTCTGCCTTTACGACCACGCGCTGAGTGATGGGCGGGACGCGGCATTCATGGTGCGGTGGCAGATGGTGGACGACGGCTTTGCTCTTTTCAATGATACACACCAGAAATCCATGGCTGCGATTGGGCGCTGCCGCATGAACGGTGGCGCCGAATGGCGCATGGTAGGCAGGACTAGACACGATGATTTTATTACAATGGGATTTCATGTAAATGGCAGATGGCAAATGGCAAATGGCGAATGGCGAATGGAAAGATACCGGGAAGCTAGAATGGGAATAAGAATGGGATTGGCTGCGTGGCCGAGGAAGACACGGAGTTGTGGGATTCAGCCCGAAAAAGGAGGGGAAAGCGTAGGTCACATATGCCGAGACGCCGCACTAAGTCCGAGAGAGCCATGCGGCATAGTTGCGGCATTCTGGGCGAGCGGAGACGCTGACACACAATGGCCAGCACAGTTGCGGAGTGAGGCGGCCGGCATGATACCACAGCTGTGCCTGTTTGATAGCTTTCTTCAGGTATATCGAATTTTGCATGCATTTTTATACATGGTAGTCCTGGTTGCGGGGGTGCTATAAAAGCTGTGATCCTTACGCTTCCATCGGACTTCTTGTCTTCTTGGAGCCGTCTTGCCGCATCTTATTTGCTCATTCTTACGAGTACTTGAACCTGCTCCTCTGGATTGTTTGACTCATTGCATCTGTAGCTTCCATCTGCCATTCCCACGACGGCCACCCATCCCTCTACCACCACCAATCCACAATCTCTCGCCATGGCCGCTAAGCTTGCTTCGTTGGATGTAGGTCCCTCCTGAGCTCTCTCCCCTTGTCTTCCTCCATCTGGCCGTTCTACTCTTCATACCCATCCCTCTTCTGTCTCCCCTTGTCTTCCCCTCCTCTCTCCCTCTTCTCTCTTCCTCTTCTCTCTTCCTCTTCTCTCTTCCCTCTTCTCTCCCACTCCGGCTCATTTGGCTTTCCTCCTAACCATCCCCAGGACTCCATCGTCGCCAACCTCCCCTCCTACTCCCAGCGCCTCTTCGCGGCCAAGACCGCCAAGGGCGCCACGTTCGAGCAGATCGCCACTGCGCTCGGCCGCAGCGAGGTCGCCGTCGCCGCGCTCTTCTACGGCCAGGCCACCGCCACCGCCGAAGACGCGGCCAAGCTCGCCGAGCTGCTCGGCCTCGACGCGGCCAGCACGGCCGACGTGGCGGCCGCCATCCCCGATCGCGGCCGTGCTGGCCCCATGCCGCCGGTGGAGCCGCTGATCTACCGCCTGTACGAGATTGTGCAAAACTACGGCTATGCCTACAAGGCGGTGATGAACGAGAAGTTTGGCGACGGCATCATGAGCGCCATCGCCTTTAGCACTAAGGTCGAGAAGGAGGTCGACGAACAGGGCGTCACCTGGGCGAACATTACGCTGCGGGGGAAGTGGTGAGTTGTTTTTTGTCCCGGTTTGGTATTTTCTTGGTGTTTTTTTTGGCGTTTTGTTGTTTTCGTGTTGCTCTTCCTTACGTTTGCACTTGCTGACTCTGCAGGCTGCCGTTCACCCGGTTCTAGAAGCGCCGAGGCGCCGGAATCATCCCAGACACATAGACAGCTAGCCGCGTAGGATACATGTCCTGAATAAATGCATAATGTTCCCACGTTGCAAGCTAAATCCGATGCGTGCATGAGATGTGATAAGCCAGCCAAGGGAGAGCGCACAATACCAAAAGTGGAACAATGGCAAACAAGGCTAAACCCGTCGCAGCCTCGTCTTCCCCGTGACCACCATCACTACTTTCACACACCGCCCAGTCGAACCGACTGCGTCTGTACCATGAGCTCATTCCAAAAGGCGAATGGATTTTACGCCGAAAATAGAATTAGGCGGCCCCCGGTGTGCCCTGTTATCTCTTGCCCCCAACAAGCTCTCCTCGATTTTGCTAGCCACATTCGCATCCTCCCCCTCTCGATCAGGGGCACCGCATGAGCCATAGAAAGAGAAAAACTATCAGGCCATCCTGAACTGCCTCTTTCAGCCGTTGGTGCGTCCTATCTGGCCTCGGCAATGAGCTGACTGCATCATGCGCTGCCAAAATGCTTCGTTTCCGGCGCGTGGTCGGTGCCGTTGTCAAAGATCGTGAGAACAATACTAAGAGCACAATCCTAAGAATTGCCGCTAGAGCCCAGCATGACCCATTCAGCACATAGACAGCGTGGGAATGCTGGCCTCTGAAAGGACGACGTTCTGCTGCCACAGCTGCTGTTGCTGTTGCTGCGCATCCGGCGTTGCCACCTCGTATCTATGCCATCCCATTGACAGCGTCCCCTCTTATCAGGGATCCACGAGGCCAACAGGGGAAGCAGGAGGCAACAAGGCCTACGTGGGTGGTCCTCTGTCCGTCTTTAGACATTCTGCATTGGCGGTCAAACCACAATATCAACAAGCGTCGCCATCACGGGCCATCGTCGCCACTGTTGGCATCACCTTCTTTTCTCTTCGTCAAAGGTCCCCATCACCAACCCCCTCGTCCCTTTTGCCAACCTGTGAACCGCTTCTTTCTCTCGGCCTCTCCTTTGGCCTGATCGCTCCTTTCACAGCTCTGTCGGCATCCCGTTCGTTGTCTTTTCGTCCAAGAATCTACCGCATGCGACTTGCCTGTTCCTTTCTTTCTCTCTTTCTCTCTCTCAGTCTCTCGGTCTCTCGGTCTCTTGGCCTCAACGTCTCCCAGTCTCCCATCGCCTCGACCGCACCGTCCGATTTGGACATAAATAGCGGCCGCTGCCTCCCTCGGCCTGTTCAAGTTTTTCTCTTCTCTCCATCCACTCTCACATCTTTTCATTCTACATTCAAGCTTTTTCACTTTTCTTTCCAAGAAAACCCCTCATCTTTCAAAATGGACGCCAAGAACGCCCCCAAGGTCAGCAGCAACATCACCGGCGGCTACTGCGTCGTCATGTAAATAGCCCCATCAGGGCCATTTACGTGGAGAGGAGCCCTGCATGGCTTGTTGCGGTATTTCCACGTCTTCCTTCCCGGAAAGATGGGGCAAAGCACCAAAGAGAGACTGAGCCTTCTCTGCTTCCCGTCTTTCCGCCTTCCGCACATCATGCAGCCCGGCAACGGCACAGGCATGTCTTGCCTGATCCGCTGCGCAACTGACAAAAAAAAAATCACCAACCTCTCCCGATGACACCGTCTTCGTCGTCTGCCTCTTTCGTCTTTCCGTGCGACTTCTCCTTTCTCGACTTTTGCTCGTCTCCTCTTCTCACAGAGCTGGCCACTGTGGCGACACTTTCATTTCCCCCAGCTTCTGTTCCAACACCGCCAAAGCGCTTCGACATCACGACATAAAACCACTTCTTACGACTCGACCTTTCGCTTCTTCCGTCCCCTTGACGCTCGTCTTTGATTGTGCGTGGTCCTCTCTACTCTCAAGGTAGATTGGTATTCGCCGGTTTCTCGGGGACTTGTTTTTTTTATATTTTTCTGCTACGGCCCTCTGTCTTTGTGTTGGGGTCCCATTCTGCAGGTGGGAGGACAGGGGGTACTTTTTATTACTACTACTTCTTTCGAGGTCAAACTTTGTGTCTGGTGGAGAAGGCAGGCGCAAAAGGAGGGGAGGATGCAGTCTATGGAGTAGGCGAAAGGGCATCATAGGCGACAACAATCGAAAAGAACCAGGAGTCCTCATTTGTCAGAGGCTTCAAATAGCTTTAGAGTAATTTTTGGTCTTTGGTTATTTGAATACAAAGCAAGTGAGATCCTGCTATTGATTTTCCTGACGCATTTCCTGTGACGACAGTGACAACAATGACATGCTCCAGACCTACACCTCTTCTATCGGTGCAGCCATCCCTTGCCGTTCTCCACGTATCCTCGCTGCCCCATCCGAACAATGTCTTCCTCGGCCTTGCCTGCCGCCCAGAATGCCAGCACCGCCGGCAGCCGGTTGCACGCATCCAGCGCCGCCTGGTCTCGGTACCGCGCAAAAATGCGGGCTTCTTTGTCGTCGTCCTGGCTCGCAAAGGCTGTCCACGTCAAAGTGCTGCCGTCTTCGGCAGTCGACGCGGCCACGGCCGGTGCCACATCCTCCACCAAACGAGCTAGCACTTTGTTGCGCGCCTCCGCCGAGCTGCAGATGATCTTGGTGTCGTGCATGAGGCCGCAGGGGCGGGCGTCGCCGGCGTAGTCGAGCGAGCCGGCGACGAGGCTGTAGTGCTGCAAGTCGAAGCCCGTTGTCATAGCCGGCAAAGCCCGGGGAATGAAATCCTGCATGGCAGCGGACGTGAAGTGCGTCTTGTAAAGACCGTCGCGGCCGTTGTCGTAGACCTCAAAGGCGAACATCAGCGTGGTGGCAGAGATGTCGTGGGCATAGTCGAAGGGGATGCCAAAGTAGTAGGACTGCGTGGACGTCTCGTGGGCCCAGACATACTTGGCGAGGTCGTCGTAGGCGGCTTGCCACTGCATATGTTAGCAGAGCACTGGCTATGGGAGACATGATGGAGGACTACCTCATCGTATTTCCCGGGTACAAAATTGACAAAAGCAAACAGGTACAGCTGGTCGTTGAGTGGTTTGAAGCCCATGTTGATTTGAATGTAGCAGGAATGGATGAAGTTTTGGTCGTGTAGAATGCCGCAATCACCTACACGGGTCTCGAGTCTTTTATAACATGAAAAGGTCTCGCTGGTGCCATCGGGACGCGGCTCCGCGAGCTTCACCTCCTCTTCCCTCCACCCAGGATCAATGATTCAAACAGCCAATGACGTCCTACAGAGAATACCACAGGATGAACGCCAAGCTCTCCACACTCCACCCGTGATCCTTTTTATTGCGCAGATCTAAGGCTCAGATCGGGAGCAGAACTATGGACAATCGTCTGCCAACCGTTATCCCCTCGCAGCGAATCTCTGATAGACAGAAGACTAGACATAGAGTCTCCCTGTGCCTGGTGGGTGGTCTCGGATAAGGCTAACCGAGGATGGGGGGTAGCGAGAAATATCCTTGGTTGGGCATTCTTGTGTCTTACTTTCAAGAAAATGAACACATCGGGTCGTAGACAGCAGAAAGAAGAAACAAATCTCTCAATTATTAGACTAGCCTTTCCACAAACCGGGTATGGTATCGAATACACACGTCTCTTCCACCACCCAACCCACCGCTCCCTCAGTGAAATCTGTTCTTGTCTGCATTCACATCGTTCTCCAGGTAGATTTCAATCTTGTTGTTCATCTTCTTGTCAATGTCCTGGCAGCAAATGCAAGCTGTTTGGCATTCGGTTAGAAACAGGTACGGCCGATGAAGCCTACAGGAGCCAAACACTCACCAATGATAGCAACAACGCCGAATGACAGAGACGACAGGGCCGTCGTGCGCAGACCGACTACGTAGCTCTGCTGGAAGGCCTTGGCAGCAGCCGACATCACGGCGTCTGTGATATCGGGCACAGCTTCGAGCGCGGCCGCTCCAAGAGGCAGCGCTTTCAGCAACGCCGGCACCGATGCCTCGGGCAGTCCGGCGGCCAGCGCGGCCTTGGGCACCAGACTGGCCATCGATTTGGACTGCACGTTGGTGAGGATGCTTGTGTAGACAGCAATGGCCACCGTGCCACCGGCAAAACGCGCGACGCCGCTATGGTAGAACGGTTAGGCCACTTTCACGAAGAGAAAACAGAACAAGCAACAAGAACAGAGCAGAAAAGACAAAAACCTACGCGAGTCCCCCTGCAATGCCCAGCTCGACCTGGTCGGTGCCAAACTGCACAAACGCAATCGACAGATACTGCGCCCACCCGAAGCCCATCTGCTCGATGAACACCAGCGCGATCACCAGGCCCTTGCGCTCCGGCGTGGCCAGCGCCAGCAGCGCGCCAAACACCACCATGACCGCCACCGACGCCGTCAGCGTCCAGCGCCAGTGGCCGATGCGCGTGCCCAGCACGGACAGCAGAAAGGCGCCGAAGCAGAGGCCGAGGTTGGCGGGCAGCGTCAGCACCACCTGGTAGCGGAAGCTGGTGGAGGCGTCGGAGAAGAAGACGTTGATCATGGTCGGGTAGATGACGTTGATGGCGTAGTAGAACATGGTGACGACAAAGGCAGCCACAAACGGCGCCGTCAGGTCGCGGCCGCGGCCCTTGGTAAAGACGCGCGTCGGCGTCAGCGGCTGCTTGAGCGGCACAAAGGTCTCGTAGAGCCCGAACGCGACGAGCGTGCCCAGTCCCGCGACGAGCGTGCCGACGACTTTGGGGTCGCTGGCCGGCAGCGTCTGCGAGTAGACGAGGCCCGTGAGCGTGAGCGCGGCGGCGATGGTGAAGAGCACGGCGCCGCCATAGTCGAGCTCGCGCACGGCCTGGCGGAAGGGAAGGCCGCGGGGGTGGGCGGGGGGGAAGTAGTAGAGGAAGAGGCCGGCGAACGAGAGGGCGGCTGCGATGCTTGGTCCGTAAAAGATCCAGCGCCACTGGGAAGGGGGCAGAGTTAGAGTGAGGTAGGGCAGAGTATGGCAGAGTAGGGCACGGATGGACAGGAAGGGCAAGGCAGGATAAGGGTAGACGAGGGTAGAGCAGGCTATGGGTAGACAGGGTAGGGTAGGGACTTACAGCACTCCCGTGCACTTCGGCAAACCGGCCGGCGACAGGCCCAACGACAACACCGAACAGCACAAACAGATCGGCAATGACGATGGAAATGTGCCGCCACTTGTTCGGCAGCAGCTCCGGCAGGGCAAACGCAGCCAGCTGTGCATTCCCGGCGCCGAATCCTGTAATCGCCATGGCTGCGTACATGGTCTTGTTGTTCTTGGCCGAGCCGCCAATCAGGAAGCCAACAAAGAGCATCACATTGCCCCCAGTAATGAACCACCGTCGTCCAAACAGATCGCTATTTGCTGGGGGGGTGTGAGAACGCAAAAATCGGACTGAAGCATCCCACAAGGCAGGTTAAAGAAGACTCACCCCCGCAAATCATAAAGGCGATCGTGATGGCCACCAGATAGATCGAGACATACCAGCCCGCACCACTGGCATCGCCAAAACTGGCCGCCACCGTGGCGCCACAGGCAGACAGAGACGGCACAATCCAGAAGGAGATGCCGTAGCTGGCCGAGAGGATGCCGACCACGATCCACGTCTTGAACGTGACGACGTAGTCCTCGTCGCTCTGCGGAATAAAGCTGTCAGGCTGCTTGGAGCCGGGTGCGGATGTCACGGCCTCCTCGCTGCGCTCCACGTCCGCCTTCTCGCTCTCCGTAGCATGGCCGGCCTCTGAATGTGCCAGGCTAAGCTCTTTCTGCTGGGCTTCTGCCGGCGCAGTGCCCTTCGTGTCTGCTGCCATCTTGGGCTGTCCAGCTGCAGCTCGGCACAGCTATGATCGGGATAGTGGCAGTGGTGTCTGAGCAAGTGGTGATAACGCAGAGAACCTTGACTATGCAAAGCTACAACAGCCCCTGCGCAGCAACCACTTATACTGCGTCGGGCCGGCCATTATGTACTCCATTCTCCATGCGGCAGACGCTCCAGCACTTTGCGGCTTGCCTTCGGAGCACCATGTGACCTGCAGGCTCACGCGGACGCCTACGAGACGCCTGGACACAGAGAAGGTACCAACACGGCTTGGCGCTATCAAAGAACAAGCACTCTCAGCAGCGAGCTATATGGATCTGCGCCGATTCACTTTGGATTCCGTTTCCCGGCGTTGCGACTTACACGTACCACACAGCACACAGAAGCCATCTGCACAAGGCTGCTAAGCTCCGCTCGCTCCCGTCGTTGGATCATCGTACAAGTCATGCCGCTATTGGGCGATCTTGTCGCTATGCTGCATGTCGCCTCACCGCGTGGCTCACTTGGGGGAAATGTACATCCTGGTGCAAGCCTCAAGTCCCCGGAAAACATTAACCTCATAGGTGCATCCGAATCTGCGCTCTAGCAACGAGGGAGATATCGGCCGACAAAAATAAACATCTAGCAGTGAAATAGAAAATTGAATTAGCCCTACGAGAGAGGCGGAAAAAAAAGCACAGCTTTACTCTCATTCAAGGGAAGCTCCATAGAGTCCGGGCTGCAGCCAATGGCGGTGTATTGGGGCTGTACCATTGTGAAGTTACCTAAGCGCATGCTCGCGGAGCTGTGATTTACTAACAAAACAGGATGCGGCTCTTTATGCAATACTGATTGCCGGTGAATATTGCAAGAAATAGCCCAGGACTTTGGTTCGGCCTGACAGTCTACGAGGAGAACACCCAGAGCGAGTGAGCCTTGATGTCGCACCCTTTTCCAACCTTGTCATATGCGAAACACATATTAAAAGCCAATGCAGTACATGTGGTCTTCTCCGTGTATATAGCTGTGCCTAATGAGAAATCCTAGTAGAGCATATTATTCCTGGGCTAGATGCGCTCATGAGAAGCAGTCAGACGACAAACACAGAGCATCCGATCGAAGCCACTAAATAGTGCACAGGGATGCGTTTCTGGCATCTTCTGGCTCTGGCCACGTAGTTTAGTCTAACAACGGCCAAGATACTATTCTCACTTGTGGCCAGCTACAGCATCAGAATATCTAGTACGTATGGCCATCTCGATGCAATTCAGAAGCTACATGGTGAACCTCAGCTCACAACCAAAAGTAGCGGGATCGCATACCCGGAGACACAGACCGGCATGCCAATATAAATAAGAGCAGAAATGCAAAACGTCACATGGCACATACCAAGAGACTGTCGGCCCAGACCACTGCTCTGGACGCTGCCCTGAATCATTAGCGGCTATGTGAGGGCGAAGATGGCGCTGTAAGAAGGCTGCAGTACGGAGTAGGACTCCACTAAACATCGATGCGAGCGTTTCACGCGTGACATATCATGTGACTACTATAGCTCAGCTAGTCGGGCGGTGAGGCACTAGCTCCACTACAGATGGACAATGTACGGCAGAAATAAGAAAATTTCCAGATACAAGGTAAAAAAAAGAGAGGCTAAGGAAAAAGTTACGGCACGACCTCTGAACTTTACAGAGAGCAGAGTGCAGCCATTTGGACACTCGCACAACCACGAAGCCACATCACTGTCCACGTGTCTCAACATGGGTCGGAGCATTCTGCGCGCTGCGCTGGCAGCCGAAAAGGGCGTCGACTTTAAAAAACTAAAGGAGAAGAAGAAGTTCAAGGCGGTGCAGAAGGCGAAGCAGGGCAAGAAGGCCAACGGCGACGAGGAGGAGGACGACGACGAGGAGGGCGAGGACTGGGAGGACGATGAGGAAGGCGGAGCGAGAAACGGCCTGATTGACGACGAGGCGTCGGAGGACGAGGACGACGAGGACGACGAGGACGAGGACGACGAAGAGCTGGGGGTACGTTGTGACGGGAGCGTGATTTTTCCTGTCCGGCTACGTTTGTGATTTCGTGCTAACGCCATTGTCTTGCCAGGCCGACTTCATGGCCGCCATGGACGACTCGGACGACTCGGACTCGGAGGTCGAGATGGAGGCCAAGCTCGAGCGGCCGGCCAAGACGGCCGTCGCCGCGCCAAGAAGGACGAAGGCGGCCGTGGACGAGAACGACGAGGACGAGGACGAGGAGGTCGCGTGGTCCGATCTCGACGAGGAGGAGCGCGCCGGCCTCGCTGTGCAGCAGCGCCAGACGATCAACAACAAGGCGGCTCTGGCGGCGGCGCTGCACCGCATCGCCAGCACCAGCGGCGGCACCGGCGCGGCGGGCGCGGCGGCGCTGCCCTTTGTCACGCACATGGCCGTGCTCGCCGAGGGCGCCGCCACCGCCGACGCCATCCCCGACATCCAGGACGACGTCGCGCGCGAGCTGCAGCTGTACCGCCAGAGCCGCGCGGCGGCCGTGCGCGCGCGCGCGATGCTGCGCCAGCAGGAGGGCAAGCCGTTCCCCTTTACGCGGCCCGCCGACTACTTTGCCGAGATGGTCAAGGACGACGGCCACATGGCGCTCGTGCGCGCCCGCCTGGTCGAGGCCGCCACCGCCAAGAAGGCCTCGGCCGAGGCGCGCAAGCAGCGCGAGCTCAAAAAGTTCGGCAAGGCCGTCCAGGTCGCCAAGCAGCAGGAGCGCGCCAAGGAGAAGCGCGACACCCTCGACAAGATCAAGACCCTCAAGCGCAAGCGCCAGGACGCCGGCGGCGCCGCCGCTACCCACGAAGCCGACGACCTGTTCGACGTCGCCGTGGACCGGGAAGTCGGCGCCGCGCCGAAGCGCACCGGCGCTGGTGCCGGCGCCAAATCCGCATCCCGCTTCGGGCCCGGAGCCGGAAACAGATCGGCCGAGGGCGGCCCCAATGCCAAGCGCCAGAAGAAGAACGACAAGTACGGCTTCGGCGGCAAGAAGCGGCACATCAAGTCTGGCGACGCGCAGTCGTCCGGCGACCTCAGCGGATTCAGCGTCAAGCGGATGAAGGGCGGCGACGGCGGCGCCCGGGGACGGCCGGGCGGCGGCGGTGGACGGCCGGGTGGCGGCGGCGGACGACCGGGCGGCAGCGGCGGCTTCAAGGCCCCGCGGCCGGGCAAGGCGCGGCGGAAAGCCGCCGTGGGACGGCGGTAAGGGACCATGCCGGTGAGAGAGGGAGCCGCAGAGAACCACGGCCGTGGCCCGCTGTCTTGTTCTGCTGTTCTGCTGCTCTTCTGTTCTTCTGTTCTTCTGTTCTTCTGTTCTGCTGTTCTGCTGTTCTGCTGTTCTTTGTAGTCTTGGGATTGGGACGGTCAATAAAATTGTCACTTGCGTTGCGGGCTCAATCACTGCTTGGAGGGCTTCACTCCTTGGCTGTTCTGCTCCGACGTGCTTCGATGCCATGGCTCATATTGACTTTTGGGAAGGAATCACTATGCTCGTGTTTAGGTATGTACAACGTCGTCCGACATCCCATCGCGCCCGGGAGACAGACACAGCTCCAGAGCCCACCAAAGACGCCTCTATGGCCAATCTTGGGCGCCACCGTATCCGTCTGGCTCATTCCAACGACAAAAGAAAACCCGCATATCCGCATATCTCGCAATAGATTGTGTCGTTGGTCGTATGACGCGTGCTGCCGGCCGTGGGCCGTGGTGTAGTGCGTCGTTCGCAAAATCATCCATCATCCCCGCTCCGGTGATAAAAGCAAAAGGAGCCCTGATGCCCGGCAAAACCACAGTCCACAAACAGTCACGGGCAGACAGCACACAAAAGAGATAGGAAAAAGCGTTCATTAAGGTCACGTTCCACCGCGGAGAGAAACAAAAGCCACGGGCAAAATGTAGATGCATAGCTAGAAAACAAGTGTGGGCACGTGCAACGCAGAGGGAAGAAACGCCGAGGTGCGGCAAGGCACCAATCGCGAGATACAAATGATAGAACGTTGGGGGAGGCAAAAGAAACGCTGGGTGCGTAGGAAAAAGGGAAAACAAGACAGACGCCATGGCGTGACGTGTTATGCACAAAAGTGTCGGATGTTCTGTCATTTTCATTATAGGTAGGAGACGGGTCGGGGTGTCCGGGTTCGCGGCCTCGGATTCGTCTGACGTCTGAAAGACGACCGAATGTCCGAGGTCGTCGTTGGTGGCCAGATCCTAGATCCACCCAGACCCTTGGAACGTAAGTGGCAGGAGGAGATGGACTGCGAAGAGCCTCTCGATATGCTGGCGGGGGGAAAGGCAAAGAAAGCCGCGAAACAACCAATGCTGTGTTTTCATGCCAACAAATTCCATGAACGCGGGGGACGTAAACAAATGAGCAAATGAGCAAATGAGCAAATGAGCAAATGAGCAAAGGAACAGATGAGCAGATGAGCAGATGAGCAGGTGAACAAAGGAAAAAAGCACAAACACACAAAAGAAACACAACACACAACACACACGCCCGTCGTAAGAATAACAGGAAACGATAATAGCCCTTGGTATCAATCCATCTTCCATTGCGCCGTTCGATGCTTTTCACCCACTGACAGATGCTGACGATGCGCAGGAAGCCCAGCCGGCCGACGGCAGCGTCGACGTTGTCCACTCGCCGTCGCCGTCGCCGTCGCCGTTACTGTCGCCGTTACTGTCGCCGCCGCCTCAACTCGACGCTGCTACACACCAGTGCCGGTGGTAGGTCCAGGCGCTCTTCTGGCACTCCTTGCTGCAGTACTTGGTCCTCCGGCACCGCCGGCATTTAGCAAACTGCCGCGTGAACTGTTCCCACTTGCCGCACCGATAGTAGGCACACTGGCGGATGCCGCCCTGGGTGTCGTCCTTGCGGCACAGGTTCCGCATCACCACGCCGGCCCAGTACTGCATGTCCGTGCTGTGGTAGCGCACCGTGAACTTTTCCACAATCGGGAAAATGTTGAGGTCGTTGGGCAGCAGGTACTCCTCGTCGTCGTCGTCGTCAAAGTCCGAGTCTGTCGCCGCCGAGGAGGACATGGCCGCCGCCGCTGCCGCCGCCGCCGCCGCTACCGCGGACTTGGACTGGGACGACTGAGAAGACGGGCCGGCCTTGGCGGCCTTGGCGGCCTTGGCGGACCGGGAGGCCGCGGAGGCCCCCCCTTTGCCCTCCAGCAGGTCGTCGGCGTCCAGCAGCTGCAGCTCTTTGCCAATCTTGAGCCGCGGCACCAGGTGGCTCTTTTGAAAGTAGCTGCGCAGGTTACAGTACTTGGACACGTACGCCAGCAGCTGCAGCGACATGAGC
This sequence comes from Graphilbum fragrans, assembly GCA_001513895.1. Classification (NCBI taxonomy): domain Eukaryota; kingdom Fungi; phylum Ascomycota; class Sordariomycetes; order Ophiostomatales; family Ophiostomataceae; genus Graphilbum; species Graphilbum fragrans. The sequence goes on from LLKO01000013.1 coordinate 183,456, forward strand.
ACGTCCTCTTCGCGCGGCATCGCAGCGATGATGTGTGAGCTCGGCGTCAGCTGCCGGTCCATCAGGTACCGCGGCATGCTGGCCGGCGGCATCACCGGCGCCGGCGCCGCACCCAGGGTCGGCCGGTGGTTCGGCGACAGGCCCATGGGGCCCATGGGGCCCATGCCTCCGATGGGCATGCCGCCGATGCCGCCGATGCCGCCTAGGCCGCCCATCGGCATCCCGGCCATCGGCCCCATCGGCAGGGCGCCTATCCGGCCGACAGCGGGCACCGCCGTCGTCGTCGTGGCCGGGACGTTGATGATGCTGCCATCGAGCGGGCCCCGGTGGGTAATGTTAAAGGTGCCGGCGTCCTGGGTCTCGGAGACGGTCGGCGTGGTCAGCGCAAGCGCCGTGTCGGCAAGCATGCTGTCAGCCTCCTCCATGGAAATATCCTGGATGTCGACCGTCGCCGGCATGTCTGCCGTGCCCGACATTTCGGCGTCCGGCGTCTCGTCCGACTGCACGCTCTCGCTGTTGAGGTCGTCGTTCTCGACTGACGCCATGGGCATCGTTGTGGCTGTTGCTGTGGCCGTGGTGCTAGCCGTGGCAGAGAGAGTGTGGCTGTGGCTGAGGCTGAGGCTGAGGCTCGCGCTGTTGCTGGCGCTGTAGCGGAACGACGCCGCCCGGCGCCGCGGCCGGTTCGTGCCGACGAGCGCCGACGTGGTCATGCGGACGGTGGGCGAGCGCATCTGCTGCGGCGGCAGCGGCGTGGTAGGCGAAGCCGGCAGCGAAGAAGAGGCGATGGAGGGCAGAGACGGGTGGACGGCCGCCATGACGCGATGCACGTCGGCAATGGAAAGGTGGTGGGCATACAGCCCATCGGAGCGGGAGGACGAGGACGAGCCTCCGCGATGGCGGGTGAGAGGGGGAGTGGCGGTAGTGGCCGCAGCCACAGCCGCTGCGGTCGCCACCGCGGAAGAAGACGAAGACGACGGGACGGAGGAGGAGAGGATGGAGGAAGCCGGCGTCGAAGCGGTCGAGGAAGAGGACGCGATGGAGGATTTGCGGCTCGACCCGCCGTTCCCGCCGTTCCCATTGGTGTTGGCGTTGGCGTTGGCGTTGGCGTTACTGCTGCTGCTACTGCTTGCATGGTGGTGATGGCGGTGGTGATGGTGGTGGTGATGCAGGTGGCGAGGCAGCGAGATAAACGAAGGGCGTTCGGAGAGCGGCTGGAGGCCCGCCACGAGGGACGCGGAGGGCAGCGGCGGCGAGGTAGAGCGGCGCGTCTGTGGTGGGGGAGGACTGGAGGGCGAGCTGATGTGAAACTGGGCCATGGTCGGCGTGCTGTCATTGTCATTATTGTCATTATGGGTGGTCATGTCGTTGTCGGTAGAGGAGACGGAGGAGGCGGAAGAGGCAGAGGCGGAGGCAGAGGCAGAGGCAGACATGCTGTCGGCAGCCGAGAGGGCCGCCGGCGTCGCTGATGGGGTGGCCAGCGGCGTGGCCAAGGGCGTGGCCATGGGCGTGACGGTGGAAGAGGAGGACGCCGTCACGGCGGAAGAGGACGGAGCGGTGGAAGAGGCGGCCGCCGAGGGCAGCGCGAGGGGGAGGGTCGGCAGAGACACGCCAGCCGCCGCTGAAATGTCAATGGACGGCGGCGGGGGCTGGCGGCGGAAAGCACGGTGCGGCTGTGCCGGGGGGTGGTCGAGGTCGAAGCGGGCGGCCGCAGCGGCGGCGCCCGAGGCGGTGCTCGACGTGCGGTTGGCAAACGAGGAGGATTTGCTGGCGACGCGCAGGTCGCTGGCGCCGCGATGGCGGCCGCTGCTGCTGCTGCTGGCGCTGGCGCTGGCGCTGTTGTTCTGCTGGCTGTGTTCTTGGGCGGCCTGGCGCTGCTTGGCCTCCTCGGCCTTCTCGCGGCACTTTTCAATGACGCGGATGTAGTTTTCGAGGATGGTGGCGATGACGGGGACCATGTCGGCCTCGACGACGCGGGTCCGCACGGCTTCGGTGCCTCTAACGCCGATGTTGACGACGCACTGGAAGGCCAGATTCCATTTCCACATGTCCATCATATCGCGGCTGCGGCCCTGCTTGAGGATGCACACCAGCCGCTCGATGCCGCCATCGACGGTGAGAATGTCGCGGATCCGCGCCGACGACGTCGTGAGATAGGCGAGATGGTTGAGCGAGTTGATCAACGGCAACGTCGACGTGCAGTCGAGCGCCCGCCGGTCGTACAGCGCGGTGGTGATGCCCACCGACGCCTTGTTGACGTTGGGGATGCTAAAGTTGACTTCTCTCATGATGGGCGGAAGACGCAGGCGAGACGCAGGCGAGACGCGGACAAGACGCAGACGAAAACGCAGACGCCGACGACGCCAAGACGTCTCGGTACAGGGCCGATGAGGCTATCACCAGACGACGGCGATGGTGCTGGCGATGGTGGTAGACGGCGATGACGACGACGACGGCGACGACGACGACGAGGACGTGTTCGCGTCGAACACAGGGAGAAGCGTCGTGATGCTGTTTTAGGGAGGCGGCAGGAAGCGAGCCGAAAAGAGACAAGAGACAGAAGCCAATCAATGCACAATGCACAATGCTCAGCACAATGCAGCCGAAAAGGGGCCAGCGGAGAGAGGAAAACGAGGGAGGAAAAGAGCGAAGAAAAGTGTGTCGCCGGTGCGGGAATCGTCCTGTCGCCCGAAATCGATGCGTCGGAAGAGGGCGAGGACGAGGACGAGCGACCAAGGGAGACGAGGGTGCGGGAGAGAGGCGAGTGAGATGGCGAAATGCGAGGGAGAAGGGGACAGAAAAAAGCAAAAGGAGGCGGTCACTAGATAACAGGGCAGAAGGGAGAGGAAATAGTGAGCGAGCGGGCGAGAGAGAGGACCAGCGCTCAGGCAGATGGGGCCCTGCTGACGGAAAAGCGGGCGTGGCGATTGGGTGGCTGTATTTTTGCTGCAGAAAGTGGCTGTCGCCGCCTAGTGCGTGTGCGCTGGGGTTGCCTGCGCTGGGACTTGCAGTGAGGCAGGGCCGCTGTGCGTAGCGCTGGCTTTGGCGCTGTTGGGCGGTGGACGCACGGCCGCTGTCGGCTGACAAAAGCCAAAAAGAGGTGAGTCCAATGTCGCCAAAGTCGGCGGGCCGGGGTGAAGGGACTGAATTACGGTCTGACGCTGTCCTTTCCTGCCACTCGCGTTCGTTTTCCTTTCTCAGGCGAGGCGTCTCTCAGATCTCTCGGATTTCTCAGGTCTCTCAGGCCTCTCAGGCCTCTCAGGCCTCTCAGGTCTTAGGCCTCGCCGCTGGCGTCACTGCGGATAAATGGCGAGCGGACGGCAGCCGAAGCTCGCAGCACCGGATGGCAGCGTGGCGGTAGTGTGAGGGCAGAGCAGCGCAGACCGTGTCGGGCAGGCCGTGCAGGGCAATGCTCGTGCTGCTGGTGCAAGATCCGGGGTGTCAATGCGGCGGCCGGGAGGGAGAGCGAGAGCGATTTTACAGCGGCCGGCAAACCATATCGGAACCCAATCGGAGCGAATTCGACCGGACGAGGTGGTCGGCGGAAGCAAGCCAGCAACGCCGGAAAGGAGCCGAGGACCGGTATAGAACGTGCTGGGCGTGTTCGCGGGCGCACAGCGAGCAAAGGGGGCGGTGGCTCGTCGAGTGTGGCCGGTGCGGTCGCCGGTGGCCAGGCTTTCGTGAAGAAATAGGATAGACGCCAAGAGGCAACAGGCAAGGCAGGAGGACAGCAGATAGGCCAGCCGGGAAAACGAGGTGCTGCACAAGGCTGACGGTAGAGTTTCAGGGAGCCAGAGTGCACCGACAAAAACAAGAAACAAAAAACAAAAAAACAACAAAAAAAACAGGACAGGACAAATAGCCCGGTTGCGTCGTAGGAGGGCCCGTGAAAGACGAGAGGCAGAGACGCGAGCAGTGGCGGATGAGGCACAAGCGTGGCGTGCTTAGCCCGTCACTACAGTGTATCGTACGGCGGACGCCAGCACGCTGCTACTCCGTCACGGCACCTCTCCGGACTCGTACGCTACGTCGTACAGCACTGAGAGCCCCCAAGGCGCTAACGGCCCTGCTAGCGCTCCTCCCTGGTAGGCTTGCAGGCATGCGTGTCGGGGGCCTACGACTGGTGGCAGTTGGCCTCTGGAGGCTGCGGAGCCGTGCGGCGCGTAGAGGCCCAGCCTACGACGTAGGGCCAGGCCCGGAGAATCCTTGATACAGCGCCCCCAGGCGCTGCGAGGAGCTGCTGGCGTACGACGTACGGCGCACAAGACGCAGACCCTGAAACGTATCTTACGGGAGCATCTCTGGTGCCCTTATGCCCTTACCTGCGCAACTCGCCCGTAGTGTACTCCCACCACTAGCCCGCTAACTCAGTGGAACAGGCCGGCGGGCGGGCCGCCAAGGGCTGCGAGCAGCGAGGCGCCCTAGACGTCCAGGCTGTGTGGCCCAAACAACGCAACACGACCACCTCCGCCCATCTTGTCGTGCCATCACGGCCACGGCCACGTCCGCTGCCAACATCAACAGCGACGTCCTCCGTGTCCGTGGAGAACCCCAATGGCGCGTTCAGCACCCTGTTGTCCAGAGCCCGGCGGCACAGGCTAGCTGTAGTAGGATGGAGAGGACGGTACGAGCACTGGAATGAGTTCGAAGACGGGCTAAGATCGTCCCATCTTTGGCGACGATTGAGCTGAGTTTGCTTTGGGTTCGTTTGCTCCCAGGTTGAGTTTGCTTGTCGCTTCTGTACGTTTTACCTCGTGCATTTTGCCTTCTGCCCCCAGCCGGCGGTTTCCGTGAGGCCGGTGTGTCGTTGTTTCGCTGTTTCGCGGTGCGCTGTGCTCTGTGCGCTGTGCTCTGTGCTGCCGACTCTGCGCCTCGCACCATCCACGACACCCCAACCGCGCACCTACCACAACAAGGTGTGTGCGCTGGGGTTAGCCGCCAAGGTGGCTGGATGCAGTCTCTTCGGAGCGTAGCTACGGGACGGAGCACAACTCGGAGCTACAGCACTCGAGCACTCGAGCACTCGAGCACCCTCGCACTATCGCGCCGACTTTTCCCTCTTGCCCTCCTCTCTTGCCGATATTCCTTGCCTAGTCCTCTCTCCTGCCGACACTCCTCGCCTAGTCCTCTCTCCTTGCATCTGGACCCCACTGATTTCTCGCTCGTCCTGCCGTTTCATGCGTCCTCCCCCCTCCTCTACGCTTTTTGCTCTTTTTTCTCTGCGTCTCCCCACTTCAGAGCACGGCCCCTCTTGCCCTCTCCACTCCTCCATCTCCTTCCCGCCACCCTTTTTGCGGCAACGACAGAGGGGCGTTGTCGCCCGGGTACAGCGCCTGGTAGAGTACTACGAGTACGGAGTCCTCCGTACAGACAGCGTACGCCGCCGCACGACGCCCGCGTCCAATCTGCGCCGTAGGGCGAGACACCGAGGAAAAGGAACGAAGCGTGCTGCACTGTCCACAGAGGCGCGTGAGCTCGTACGTCTGCTCGTCTCCGCCATCGACGGTATCACCACAAGAGAGAAGAGGCGGGGAGAGTAGACAAGCAAGAGAAGAGGAGAGGAGGGAAGACCAGAGAAGAAAGACCAGAGGAGAGAAGACCGGAACAAGAGCAGAGCAAGAAACAACCAAAATAAGAAACAACCAGAACAAGAAAAACCGGAACAAGAAAAACCGGAACAACAAAAGACCAGAAGAGGCATGTCGCTTGGCAGTGGCGGACTCTGGGACTCGCCTTGACGGCCGGAATGCGTCCTATCCGTATTCCGCACCCATCCCACTCGCACGAGCTCTGTGCGCCCAGCGATCTCTGGCACGTCCGTGAGAGCGCCCGTCCTCGTGGTCGCAGCCAGCCAAGAACAAATCCCGGTTGGGCAGCATCGACTTGACATTAGGACACCACAACACACAACACACAACCGCATTGGGCACATCCTGTTATTCGTACATATCTTACAAATCTATGCATCGCCAACCAGCAAACCAATCCAAAGCAGCCAACTCCTGACACCAAGTATGCATCTCGTCCTGCGCCTCCGTCTCCTCTGCGTCTCCTCTGCGTCTCCTCTGGTCCTCCTCCATTACCCCCCACACTCCCACTCCGCAAACACACACCACCGTGCCGTCCGGTCCGCCAGCACCAGGCCCCGCCACACGCCGCGCTCGCTGCACTTGATGATCGTCTCCCACGTGCTGCTGCCGTCGCTCGCCTCGTCGTCGTCGCCGCGCACGCTGCCGCTGCCCACGCCCACGCCCACGCCCACGCCCATGCCCATGCCCATGCCCGCCTTGCGCTCCTCCTTGCGCATCAGCCGCAGGATCTTGCCGCCGGGCGTCTGGATCGCCAGCTTCGCCGGCTTGCGGTGTCCGGCCCCGCCCGACGTGCTGCCCGACGTGCCGCTCGCCGAGCTGCCGCTCACGCTGCCGGCCACAAATCCTGACGCCGCACTCGTCATGCTCATCGCCGAGCCGGGGCGGGGGCCGGGGCCGAGTCCGGGTCCGAGTCCGGGGCCGAATCCCCCGCCCAGTCCAGGTCCTCCCCCTCCCGTGGCCGCCCCCTCACCCCCGTGCTGCCGGACCGCAAACACAAATGTATTGTTCAGCGCCAGCCGCCGGCACTGCGGCTGCACCACGTAAATGTCGTGCCGCTGCGCGTGCGGCGTCGGGTGCCGCGCCACAAACTCGTACGCCGGGTTCTCGCCCGTGTGCACCACCGGCAGCGCAAACGCCAGCGGGTGCGGGATGTCCTTGATGCTGTGCATCAGCCCGCGCCGCCCCGCGTACACCTTGAGCACGCCCGTGCCCTCGTCCCCCGGCAGCACGGCCTTGACCGTGTACCGCTTGACCGCCGGCCCGCCGCCGTCGCCCGCGGCCACCCACTCCGCCTGCGCCAGCGCCCGCTTGCGCACCACGTCGCCGCTCTCAAAGTAGTCGCCGTCCGCGTCGCGCGTCAGCGCCCGCACCTCCACCTCCGCCGCCACCTCCACCTCGTCCGGCACCCGGAACCGCACCTGCACCATCTCCAGGTCCTCCGTCCGCAGCAGCGACGTGTTGAACTGCACCAGCTGCAGCCCCTGCAGGAAATACGCCGGGCCCGCGCACGGCAGGTTCAGCAGCACCTCGTGCGCCACCGCCGGACACAGGTGCTGCTGCGCCCCGTGCTCCGGGATGTGCGTGTAGCACGCCTCGCTCGGCCGCGCCAGAAACCACCACGGATCCGCCACCGCCGACGCCTTGCCCGCGCCGCTCGCGCTCGCACTCGCCCCCGCCGCGCCGCTCGCGTAGTGGCTGCGCCGCGGAAACGACGGGCTCGCCACGCAGCAGTCCATGATCCGCCACGCCCCGTCCACCACCACCGCGTTCCACCAGTGGTTCGCCCGCGGCATGATCCCCAGCTCCGGCAGGTCCCCCGGCGCCTTCAGGTACCCCCGCACCACCTCGCACACCAGCCCCGCCGCCGCGCACATGTCCGCCACCAGCACCGCGTACTCCTCCGCGCACCCGCGCTTCGTCTGGATCACCCGCCGCGCGTCCACCCGCCCGCCCCCCAGCTCGTAGTCCTCCTCCCACACAATCTTCTCCGCCACCCACGTGAAGATCGCCCGCAGCCGCTGCACCTCGCTGCGGTACGGCCGGCACACGTACGTCGTCGCCAGCGTCACCGCCGTCGTCAGCGGCGGCAGGCTGCTGCCCACCCCCACAAACCGCGCGTTCTTGTCCACCTGCCCCAGGTTCAGCGTCAGGTAGTTCGTCGCCGCCCCCGCCAACACCGGCTGCCCGTCCGCCCCCTCGTCGCCCGCCCCCTCCAGCGTCGCGTACAGCTCGTCCACCGGGTCCAGCGTCGGGTAGTCCAGCATCTGGCACCGCTCGCGCCGCTCCGTCCGCTCCATCCGGCTCAGCGAGTTCGACCGGTTCACGTCGCGCCGCACCTGCACCCAGTCCACCCCCGTGATGCTGTTCGTGCCCAGCCCCATCTCCCGCGCCGCCTCCGCGCCGTAGCCGTGCGACGCCGACGACACTCCTGACATCCCAGACACCCCAGACACCCCAGACACCACGCCCCGGCTGCCCGCGCTCCCAAATCCGGCCATGGCAATGCTCCCGCGGTTGCTCGCCACGCCCGTCTTGGCCGACTCCAGCATCTTCTTGAAAAAGCCCGACCCGCCGCTCTTCTTCGCCTTGGCCGCCGGCAGGCCGCCCACCGCCGAGAACCCGCCCAGACCGGGCAGGTCGTCGCCGCCGCTGCGCAGACCGGCTTGCGACTTGGGCCGCGCATACGGCGAAAAGTCCGACGCGTGGCTGCTGTGGTACGTCACGCCCGTAAACGGCGAATCCGGCCGCTCGCTGCCGTGCTCGAAAAAGTCCCCGTGCCGCATCCCCAGCGCGCTCTGCGCCCGGCTCTGCGCCCGGCTCTCGTTCTTGCGCGCCAGACTGCCCGCGCTCGTCGCGCTGATCGCCCCCGCCGACACCCCGCTCATCAGGCTGCGGTTCGTGCTCTGCGTGTTGGTGCTGCTGTTTGTCGTCGTGCTGCGGTTGCCCGTCGACGCTGTCGTTGCTGTTGTTGCTGTCGTCGCCGTCGTCTTCGTCGTGAACGTCCGGCTGAGCACCTGCCGGCCCACGTCGTACGCCGATCGGCGGTGCCGCAGCTTCGCCTCTGTCGCCGCCGACGAGCGCCCGGCCACCGATCCGTCCATCGACGACTTGGGCCGCTCGTACAGGCTGCTCTTCGGCGGCGGCGGCGGCGGCGGCGGCCCGTCGCCCACACCGCTGCCGTGGCTGCCGCCGCTGCCCGCCCGTCTCTGCTGCTGGTGCATGCTTCGCAGCCGAGACTCCATCCGCTCCACGTAGTTGCTCAGCTGCGGCAGCGCCTGCTCGTCGTCGCCGTGTCCGCGCCGGTTCTTCGGCCTCGTGCTGTCACGTGACGACTCGCCGCTCCCGCTGTACGTCTCGTACCCTTCGTCCGCCGGCAGTCCCATCGCCGTCTGCGGCCGCACCCCCGCGTCTTTGTGCGTCCGCCGCGACTGCTGGTGCACCATGTCAAACGACTCCGGCGACCACGGGTCAAACCCCGGGTCCGGCGTGCTCGTCTCGTCGCGCGATGCCCCCAACGCATCCAGCTGCTCGATCACGCTGTCCATCGCCTCTCGCAGCGGCGACGGCGTCAGCCCTCCATCCATCGCCGGCGACGGCGGCTGCGGCGACGGCACGCGCGGCGTGTGGTAGCCCGCCCCTGACCGCTGGCTGTGGTACGACACATTCGACCCGTATCGCTCCAGCCCTCCTCCGCCCACCACGTCTGCGCTCGGCTCGTACGATGCCGTCGACCCGTGTCGCCCCAGCATATGACGGTGCGGAGGTGGTGCGGGGGGGGGCGACTCGACCGTCTGCGCTCCATGTCGGTACGGCTGGTACACCTTTTGCAGAGGCGGCGCCGGCGACGGCTGTCGTGCCGGCATCGGCTGGTGCTCGTAGTGTTGCTCGTAGTGCTGCGGAGGCGCCGGCGACACCGGGCGGTGTTGGTAAGTCTGAGCCGGAGGCGGTGCTGGGGAGATGGGGCGGTGCTGATAGCTTTGCGCCAGAGGCGCCGGTGACACTGGGCGGTGCTGATAGCTTTGTGCCAGAGGCGCCGGCGACGCTGGTCGGTGTTGGTAGTACGGCGCTGCCGGAGGCGCTGGAGACACCGCGCGGTGCTGGTAGTGCATCGGAGGTGCCGGCGACACTGCTCGGCCGTGGTAGTGCTGGAGATGGGGAGGAGCAGGCGAAACTGGTCGGCTCTGATAGAGCGGAGCGTGCGCAGGGGCTGGCGACACGGGCCGATGCTGGTAGTGCGAAGCCAGCGGTGGTGCCGGCGATACAGGGCGGTGCTGGTAGTGCGAAGCCGGTGCTGGTGCCGGCGATACGGGGCGGTGCTGCTGCATCATATGTGATTGCGAGAGGTGCGATGAGCGATAGTTGCCGGCGGCCGCTGGCAGAGGAGGAGGTGCTGGTGAGGGTGCGCGCGAGCCGTAGCTGTTGTTTCTCGCATGTGGGTTTGGGGTATGTCCGAGACTGTCTCGCGTGTCTCTGGCGGATGGCCGGTCGAGCGAGTTCGCCGACGACTCCCGCAGCCGCTCGCTGCCTGGCTGGTACGTCTCGGGCTGCTTGGCCGTCGTATAGTGCGGTGCCTTGGCGTACGCCTCAAACGGCTTGCGGAACGTCTTGGACTTTTGCGGCGTCGCCGTCGGGCTCGGCGTGTTGCTCGCCGGCAACGGACTCACCGATCGACTGACCGGCCGGAAGTCCTCCGGCAGCACTTCCACAAAGTTGGACGGGAACGCGCCCACCATCCGCCGGTCACGCCGCAGTCGTCCTGTCCACCAGCTGCCGTCGCCCGCATTCAAGCACTCGATCAGGTCGCCCTCCATGAATCCGAGGTCTCGTTTGGACTGCTTGTCAGTGACTCGTCCGCCAACAAAACACACGCAGCCCCCTTCCCTCACATACCTCTCCGCCCCACGAATACACCGCTCGGCACCAGCACGGAAACCGCATCGGCAGCGGCGGGGGTGCGGGCAGCGTCATGATGTCGCCGGGTGTGCCTCGCGACACCGTTCGTCCGTGGTGTACGTGTGTATGCGTGAAGATGTGCCGGTGTAGATGTGCAGTTTCGATGCGTAGGTGTGCTCGCAAGCGGCTGTGAATCGAGGGGATGCAGGAAATGTCGTCGAGTTGGTGATGTAAACAAGTGTCGATTCCGTAGCGGCTCGTACTTTTGTCACGAACCACGCAAGGCCTCCTCGTGCTTGTCAACCAGTGCCCGCCTCGAAGAGGAAAAATATTAATACCAGGCCAGCTAATGGTGAGGATGCGAAGAGCCAGGCAGTTAGCTGGCATGCTATACCAGGCGAGGGTGTTAGTGGACTTTTGTTGTGTTGGCGCCCGACCCTTCACAGCGACCTGGTGTCAGCCAGTCCACTCTATTTTGATACGTTGCCTAGCAACCTACTACCGCTAGCCAGCGCACCCTTTTACGACATACAGTGAACGCCGTAATTGGGTGCCCTGTGCGCAGCTGTTTTCGATCCCTGACTTCAGCTGAATACGAGTGTACGAAGTATCTTCTGTGATCTTCGAAATTATGCTGTCATCGTTCTCAACTTGTCGTAATATTTACTGTGTACACCTAACAACAATATGAGTGCCAAAAAGTGACTTCAGCAACGTAAACATCAGTCGATTACTGTGTGAAGCAGTTCAGAGCTGAGATCTACATAAACCCAGAGTATATATCCAGAGTAAAGTACATTGCTATTATGAACCGGGTGAGCTCACACCTCAGGGTCGCAGAGTCCCATATCACTCACGAAATGGCACATATGTGCGGAGTAGTGGCCTACGAGCACGACGTACATTCGTATGCATGCCAGGTCTCCTGTTCTGACACTCGGACTACCAATCCCAAACGCCATTCGTTATTAGAGGCCAAAGTCAAACTCTTCCAAACAAACTACCCACAGTGCCAATGACGGCGTTCTCAGATTCACATGCAGCATTCGCCCTCCGCACTTTGTCTCTATCAGTGCCAAGTCAAAGGGCTCTGGCTAGACTCGTAGACTCGTAGACTCGTAGACTCGTAGACTCGTAGACTCGTAGACTCGTAGACTCGTAGACTCGTAGACTCTTCGCAGCCGTTGCACACGTCTCCATGGCCGCATCGATCCCTACTCGTTACCGCTAGCACAAACACTGGCGGTGCATTAATTTAAAGCAAAACACAAAGTCGACATGCGTCGTTGCGGGACAACAAAGAAACGCCTTTTGCCTTTTGTGCACACCCATGGATTCTGCGTCACGCACACTTCCACCTACTTGGCTGACACACAATGCTGTGTGAGTCGCGTGCCTTCCGCCCGGGGAAGCATGAGCGCTGTTGTTCTCAGACAAGACGAGGTACCTGGCAGCACGAGCCGCCCACACGCCCAGTGGAGGTACCGGCGTGTGCTGCGCGCCGGTCCCAATAAGGGGGGAAATGCTAGCTGCATGCCAATCCACTCCTCGTTCGGATCATATCAACAAACTGCCAAAAGCGGCAACCACGACCCACGGCCAGCCAATGCGCTTGCTTCCCGCCGGCAGCCAGTGCTCGTAGCGTCCTGCATATGCATGTGACCCCATCCAGCGGCCACGCTGACAGGCCCTGTTGGCAGCGCTGGAATGCAGCTGAGCCCCTACACGGCCTGCTGAGCAACGCTGCACCTGCAGTAGCCGCCTACTTGAACCCACCGGCTGCCTTCCCGTTTCTGTCCGCCAGGACAGAAAGCAAAAAAGCTTCATTGTTTGCCCAAAGGGACACTGCACGATCGCGGTCTCTCACTTGTGCGCTCGGCTTCGCTTCTCCCTGCTTTCGCGGACATCACCATGAAAACCGTCTCTCCCTGCGGTGCCTGTCTAGACTGCCACATTTAGCCTCCGCCCCCGGCTAACAGCACATCCAAAACATTCAAACAGCCCCTCCGTTGCCCGGACAGCTTGGCCCGAGCTTTCTACACCTTAACGAGAGCTTCCTCGCACTAAGAAGATCTGCTACCAAACGCATTGCGATCACTCCTCAAAGCTCCCAATTCTCCCAATTCGGCCTGCTTGCTTTCTTTTTCTACCATCGTTCTCCTCTAGTTGTTCTTCATCGCTCCATGCATTTTGCTTTCTCGTCGTCGTTATCCTCGTCTTCTTAGCGCCTATTGTTTTCCTCACATACACCTATACACTCGTCCGTCAAGCTTCTCATCGCCTCCACCTCTACCCAATCTTGTTTCTCTTCCGCTCGGCAGACACAGCACGCTCTTTCGTGCACATCTCAGTGGCAGCCAGCACTGCCTGCGACCGCCTCAATGGACGTCGATAGCACAATGAGCGAGAGCATCGCTAACCACTATCAGCCCCTAGAGGAGCTGGGCCGTACGTATATTCTTCAGTGGTTGCCGCTATCTATCTGGCCGCTGGCCCTGTCTTGCTCTTGCTAATATTATGGACGATAGGTGGAAGTTTTGGTGTTGTCTACAAAGCTCTGGACCGGGCGACCGGAGAGACCGTTGCTCTCAAGCTGGTAAGTCCACAAAAGGCACAATCATGCTTCCGAGCTCCATGCTGACCTTATCTCTTCCCCTTCCGCCAGATCGACCTCGAATCCAGCGACGACGACATACAAGAGATCCAACAGGAGATTTCCGTCCTCAGCACCTGCGCCAGCCCCTTTGTCACACAATACCGAGCCAGCTTCCTGCACGGACACAAGTTATGGATCGTGATGGAGTACCTGGGTGGCGGCTCGTGTCTCGACCTGCTGAAGCCGGGCAACTTTGCCGAGACCCATGTGGCCGTGGTGTGCCGCGAACTGCTGCGTGGCCTTGAATACCTGCACAGCGAAGGCAAGATCCACCGCGATATCAAGGCCGCCAACATCCTCCTCTCCGAAACGGGCAAGGTCAAGCTGGCCGACTTTGGCGTCGCCGCCCAGCTCACCGATCTCAAGTCCATCCGCAACACATTTGTCGGTACGCCGTTCTGGATGGCCCCGGAGGTCATCCAGCAGGCTGGCTACGACTTCCGCGCCGACATCTGGTCTCTGGGAATCACTGCTATCGAGCTCGTCATGGGCGAGCCGCCTCACGGCAAAATCCACCCTATGAAGGTGCTGCTCCAGATCCCCAAGAACGCGCCACCACGCCTGGAAGGCAATTTCAGCCGCGACTTCAAGGACTTTGTCGCCCAGTGTCTCATGAAGGACCCGGACCGGAGGCCCTCGGCCAAGGAGCTGCTCAAGCACCGTTTCATCCGCTCGGCCGGCAAGATCGAATCCCTACAGGAGCTCATTGAGCGCCGCCGGCTCTTCGACGCCGACCAGCAGCGCATTGCCCACCCAGTCTACTACCAGGAGACCCTACACACCCTCGCTCCCAAGGACGGTTCCGACGAATGGGTCTTTGACACAGTCAAGTCGATAGCACCAGGGAAGCGCGCAACGATTCGCACACGGAGAACGTCGGCTCTCTACGCCACGGAAGAGCTGATGCGCAAGCTCGACGTCAAGGACGGGCCCCTGCAGCCTGTGTCGCCGGGAATGGGAACTGTGCGCAGGGCCACAGCTCGGCGGATGCCTTCGGGTGCCTCGGCAGGCTCGCCGCGCGCCTCCGTGTCCTCGATTGTGGCACCGAAGCGGCCGCTGCAGCCCGACATGTCCTTTGGCAATACCGGGTCGACCATGCGGCTGTTCCGTCGTGTGCCTTCCGACGGCTCGACTGCTGGCGCACCTAGCTTTGCCGATCCGCCGTCGCCCGGCTCTCCCGCCGACGAGAACCGCCCTCCACGAGTGGTCTCGATGGCCGCGTCCCCGGTGGAGCACTCGAGCAAGGAGGCCCTTTTGGGCCACCGGCTGTTCACCAAGGCCATCGACCCAACACTGGCCGAACTGCACGCGCAGACCAGCACGCTCCAGAAGCGGGAGGCTCTGGCCAAGCTGTCGGACGCCTTTGCGCTGCTGGATGCCGTGGACCCCGAGGGCGCGTACCACCTGATGAAAGGCATGATGGCGAGCATGTCGAACGATACGCGGCTTGGCGGCACCTTTGTGCAGCAGCACCAGCAGCCCCAACAGCCCCAACAGCACCAGCAGCACCAGCAGCACCAGCAGAACCAGCAGCCATCGTCGTTCCAGAAGCAGCTGGCCAGGACCGCGATGGACGGCACACCGCAGGGGACCGTGATCATCAAGAGCGAGAACCAGACGCCATCGGGCCAGAGCAAGCTGGTGCTGAGCCACTCGAACCCGCACCTCAAGAGCCACCGGCGGCGCAACGGCAGCATCGCGCCGTCGGACGCGAGCACGATGGACCTGCAGCTCGAGAAGGACCCAGCCGAGGTTGTGCGCGAAATCGAAAAGTCTCTCCTGCAGCCCAAGTTCCCTGGACGCGAGCCGCCGCCCGGCATGCAACACTCCAAGCAGCTGTCCGATGCGCTCTACAAGAGATGGGCCGAGGGGCTGCGCGTGCGGTGGCCGGCCGTCTGATGTCCAGAGTGGCCCGGGGCGTCCCTGAGAAGGTTGTGTGTACATATAAAAGAGTATGGCACGGGTGGATTGGCAAGCGTGTCTGACTAGAGTATGTGTTTTCTGTTTTTCTGTTTTTAGTTATATTTTGCTTCTACCAGAAGCTGCGATGGGGTCATATTGCTGTACATCTTGCGTTAATTGGTTATTCTCGGAGGACAGAGGGACAGGCGGGACCGTGACAGGGCATAGAACACGGTGTTTTTTGCGTCCTCACGATCGACGGCCTACTGCTTTATTCTGGCATCTTCCGCATCCTGCTTCTCTCTTTTCCCCTTTCTTTTTTTTTCTTCCTTCCTCTTTTTCTTCTTCTTTTCTTCTTACCTTACCATTTGTCTGCTTCCCTTTTATTGGCTCGTCTTTTGTATTTACAGCTTGGTGTTATATAGCATCCCCTGATGAGGGGTTCTGCACAGGTTCGACATGGCGTTGGAAGGGATTTGCTTTTGTTAGACAGTTGACCGGTTTAATATATAGTGTGCGTATTCCTCTGTCACCGTTACATGGCCGTCCTTCGTAGATATTCCTGTCACCGTTACACGACCGTACCCTGTAGACCACGCCGTTATACCAAGGAACCAATCTCGTACATGTCCCATAAGGCCCCTTGTCCGTAGCTAGCTCCCTGCACCGCTCACGGCCAGCTTGATGCGCCAGTTCAGAAACTCGTCCGGCAGAATCTGCCCGTGGCCCGTTTCCTCGACGCGGAACACCTCAATGTCGGCCGACCCCGGCCGTCGGCGGATCCGCCACACGCCGTCGCTGTCTCCGGTGCGGCTGCTGTCCTGCTCCTCGGTCCCGCCGATCGCGCTCCGCAGCCAGTCCAGGAACGCGGCCGTAAAGTTGATGCAGGTGTCGCCGTCCCACAGCGGCCGCCCGCCCCCGTGGGATGGTGGCGGACGAGGACGCGCCCGCACCTTGGCCGGGATAGAGGCGGTGTCCATCTCCTCGATGCGGCGCAGGATGCCGTCGCGGGACCGGAAGCCGACGACAATAGTGGGCACGCCAAGGAGGAAGGACTGGATCCAGAACTTGAAGAGCTTCTTGCGCTCAAAGGCGTCGAGGTCGCGGTCCGAGGTGATGTCGACCGTGGTCTTGAGCTCGACCCAGTGGATAGGTGCAGAGGGGGGAGGTGGTGGTGGTGGTGGTGTTGGTGCGGCAGACGGGTGGGAAGGCGACGGCCAAGCGTCGGCCGGCGGCAGGGGCCGGGGTTCCGGCTTGGAGTCCCAGACGGCATCGACCTCGCCGCCGAGGCAGAGAATAGTGCGGCCGATGCCGGTGCGGACAACAGAACAGTACTGGGCCTTGTTGGAGACGACGTGGCTGTCGCGGGACTCGATGAACTCGCGCGTGGCCTCGCCCCAGGTGGTGGGCAGCGTCGACAGGGTCTCGAACTTGTAGCCTGGGGTGAGCATGTGAGCATGTGAACATGTAAACATGTTGGTGCACGGGCACGAATGCAGGGCGTGGGGGCGTACCCCAGAAGGACATGACGTCTGGCGGAAACCAGGGCCGATGGGGGTCTGGCCGGGGCGGCGGCCTGTTCTGGCGGCTCTCTTGCTCGCGGCGAGAGGCGACCTTGTAGGCGTGGTTTTCCTCGATGAAGCTATCGTTGTGTGAGAAGGAGGGAAAGAGGGCAGACGGGGGGACGGGGTAGACTGACAGACAGCCCTATCAAAAGCAAGGGTTGTTAGGTTCTAGCACAAACAATAGAAACACCGTTGCATACGCACTTGGTAGTATGTGGCGTTCATCTCGAAGCTGTGCCGTGTTAGCCATGAGTCTAGAGGGAGCAGCGCACAGAGAGGTCGGGCCTCACCCATCCCGGTCTTCATATGGCGTCGCCATAATCTGCGCAGCATGATATTAGCGAGGAGAGCCGCGCACGCAGGGGCAGCATCGGCAGAAACGCGCCTTGGTCATCATCCCGCGCCAGGTCACCACCTGGGCGTCGATCTTGGCGTGGATTTTCTGCTCATAGGCCATGATCGCCTTCAGCAGGCTGTCCAGGTGCTCGTCGCCCGCGTCGTCGTGCTTGTCGAACTGCTCAAAGCCGCGCGACAGGTCGGCGCCGAGCTGTGGCGGGTAGTACCAGCGCAGCGACCGGTCGTCGAGGTGCAGCTCGTGGTTGTCGTCGTACGAGAAGCATGTGAATTCCTGGTGCGTGACGCTGCTGTCAGAATACAGAGGCAGGGGAAGGGCGCAGGCGCTGGCAAGGCTCTTACTCGGGGCCGCCGAACAGGCTGGCTCTGCCCAGCGAAGCGGTGGACGGGCTGGACGGGAAACTGGGCGGCCATGGCTGCTGTACTCTTGGGAAAAGAGGGAACAAACTGTGCAAGAGGTTGTCGTGGCTCGCCGCATCATAGGGCAGCCATGGTGCTTGGACGAACGTGACAAAAGGTGAGAGGAAGTCGGTGTGCCTTGGGGGTTGACAGATTTGAACTACAGCGGGGATCAGCCGCTAAATCTTGGCCAGAATGTCACAGCCGCACCCACGGGCGGCGGTCTGAGACTCGTCACAGCTGAACCGCGCACACCCTGGTATGGCATAGGGTAGGATAAACATGAGATGGTAGAGAAGGTTTTTGGTGGCATTTTTTATATCTGAAAACAGCCATTTTGCACTATAGTGAGAATACTTAATTTGAGAAGTATTACGGCAGTCGTTTCTTATTCTTTTCACCCTTTTATTGTTAGTTATAACTATAAACAACATATAGATGCACATGCACGCCAACAATAGGGAAAATAATACCATCATAAAAATCCAATGCTTTCATGGAAACTACAAACCAAAAACACACAAACATAAATTACCATTCATCCCATTGAAAGCAAACCTAGGGAGTGCCAGCTTGAAGCCTTGTAAGCCGTTTGCGCGCGGCCTGGTCAGGTGATACGAAGCTTCTGATTGGTCCGTGCTTAGCTCTGGCGGACAATTTTCTGGGACAATTTTTCCTCACAAAACGTCCGAGCCAACAGCGGCAGCATCCACGGCCACAGCTCGACGTCGCGGCCACCAGTTTCCCCCCACAGACGAACAATTAGAGCATCTCGGCTGCCGAGAGTCTCTCTAGACATGGCCAGCATACGAGGCATTGTCCGCACTGCGCGGCATGCCGCTCCGTCGTGGATCCCACCACCACAAACGTCGGCGTCCTCGTCGCAAATGGCTTCACCATGGCGGCTCCAGCGGTGTTGCGCCTCAACGGACGCGTCTGCCTCCTCTGCTGCCGCCGTGTCTTCTGACCCAGCTCTCCAGGACCTCGAGTCCCACTCTTCTTTCGATACCCCGCCGCTGCCAAACGACGTGCGCCTGCCGACGCCGGCCGAGCGTGCCATGCAACGCCGCGCTGCTGCTGCTGCGGCGGTGGCCAACGGCCGCAGCCCCGACATTGGACTCTCCCGAAACGGCCGGCTGCCGGGCTCGCGCTACCAGTACCACCCGCCCAAGTACGACCGCGGCCCGCTGCACCCGGTGCAGTCGCCGGCGTCGTCGGACCCGACCGCCCGGGATTTCGTGCCCGGTCCTTTCCACCTGCCTCGCCTTCGGCAGACCTACACATCGACGGTGGCTTCGGACATCATGACGCTGGCCTACACCCACGTGCCTCCTGGGTCTGCCGCCCCGGCGCTAGGTGACGAAAGCGCCGACCCCGGCGACCGGCTGCGCGGCTGGGACGGCTCCTCGCCGTACCACAAGAACCGGCCGAAGCGCGGGCCGCGAGGTGGACGGGGCCAGCAGCTGCCGCTGCTGGAGCGGCCGCTGACGTTCCGCAACATCCCCGAGATCCGGTCGATCACGCTGGCGGCGTTTGAGCCGCTGGCGGCCAAGAACGCGGACCGGCTGGTGGTGGCGCGGATGGCGCTGCAGGCGATTACGGGCCAGGTGCCCGAGGTGACGCGCGTCAAGCACAACGTGGCGCAATGGGGCATCATCAAGGGCCAACAGGCGGGCGTCAAGGTCACGGTCTACGGCAACGAGGCCTACGAGCTGCTGGACAAGTGCGTGCACATGGTGTTCCCGCGCATCAAGGAGTGGCAGGGCGTTAAGGGCAGCACCGGCGACAGCTCGGGCAACTTGGCCTGGGGCTTTTCCGGCGACGAGCTGGCCCTGTTCCCGGAAATTGAAGTGAACCACACGGTGCGTATTTTTGCTGCCCTCTGGTGCCTTGCTTTTATGTGATGACGCCTCTCCTTCGGGGATGCTAACAAACTAGATGTACCCGGCCAAGACGATTCCCGGCTGCCGCGTGTTCGTGGAGACGACGGCCAAGTCCGACCGGCATGCGCGGCTGTTGCTGAAGGCCCTGGGCGTGCCTTTCTACGGCGAGCTGAGAGACTAAGGGAAGCCTGTCCACCAGTTTCGGCGACCTGGGACAGCACAGGAGCGGGCGTATGGGCTGTAAAAGTAGACGTGGCATTCCTGTTTCTATGCCCACTGCTGTAAGATACGACATGCACAAAAAGATCTCATAGAGCCGATGAACAAAAATATTTTATTCCAATCACACCTGAACCCATGTTCCTAGTGTTTTATTGATGAGCTTCGACCCAGATACGATAGGATATGATGGATATGATCCCTATACAAAACAGTGCACCCCAACGCCGCCCAATGCAATGATATATGGTGTTTGTGTCCTTCTAATCTCGGCTGCCTCACGCCGACGCCTTCGCTGTCTTTGCGGCCTCCGCTGCGGCCTCGTATTCTGCCTTCAGCTGGTCCATGATCTTGTCCACGGCGTCCATGTCGGAAGCGTCCACGTGACCCGGCGCCTCCCGCCCCTCGGTCTGCGCCAGCGCGTCCGTGCAGGCGTTCATGGCCGGCTGGTAGTTGCGGCACGCGGAGCTCAGCGCGTACACCACCTTGCGCCGCACGGCCGGCGGCTCGCTGGCCGACGTGGCCAGCCGCACCAGCTTCGGCACGCCGCCGAGCGCCATGAAGCTCTCCTGGCTGGGCAGGTTGTTCTGGACCGCGGTGCCGACGCACCAGGCGGCCATGCGGCGCAGGTCGGGCTCGTCGGGCTCGTCGAGCAAGCCGATCAGCGGCGTCCAAAGCGAGAGATTGCTGAGCAGGTTGGCATTGTCGAGCGACTCGACGAGCTGCTCAAAGTTGTCAAAGGCGATGAGCTTGTCGTCGAGCGACGTGTCGGCGCTCTTGGACGTGACGACGGCCATGGACGCCTGCATGAGCTCAGCGTCCGAGGGACCACCAAAGAGCGCGGCCATGGCGTCGGCGCTCAGGCCGCGGCTGACGGGCGGCGCATCGGCGGCGTCGGCGGCCGTGGTGGTGCCGTTTTCGATGCCCCACTTGAGGAGCTCGCTGAGTCCCTTGTCCATGGCGGGAAGGTGTGTGTAGGTGGTGGGAGGTTGTGTGTGTGTGTGTGTGTGTGTGCGTGTGCGATTTAGGAACGGGAAATCATGGAGAAGCGAGATACAAATGGCAATGGGTCACTAAAGAATGTGGCCGCGATCTCGTGGATCGTTTTTAAAGCACCGCGATGCAACTTTTTTATGGCCCATCGCAAAGCTTCTTTCCTGTTCTAGGAAGGTTCAGGAATATTCCAGACTAAAGCGGTTTAGCGCTTTGAGCACGTGCCAGACCCCGCGGTCACGGGAGTACCTCCGTACCTTTTTGCGAAATTCAAAGTGACCTCCCATGGATTTTTGTTTCGCTCTTGTCCATGGCCGCAGAGTGGCATGGCTCCGCAGTGGCGCTCGGGGGTAGGTAGGACTTTCGTCATTTGTCCCAGATGAGGTCAATGCTGGTGGCTGGTCAGCTGCCCCACCATTTTCGCGGTATCACTGCCTACTCTGTATCAGCGAATTGGGTGTTGCCTTGATTAGGGCTTGCCTGCAGGCTGCCGAAAATCTCACGACTCAAGGCTGTGTTTTGGCTGGAATCATACAGACGGGCGATTTCTGACTATCGCAGATCCTGCGAGCCCTCGGTTGGAAGCCTTCGGTGCCAAGTCAGAGAGGAGTCGTTAATTTTGTTGCCTTCTAAACTACGGGGCACATTGATACCGTAAAACTTTATGGGAACTGGTCGAGGGGGACATTTGCGGCGCCATAGCGTCCCGCTTCCCGTTGTGCAGGGCGGAAGAGCCCCCCCTAGGTTGGGTTCCAGATGCCATCCCTGGCGGACCGTTGTTTGTTTCGCCTAGTATTTGCTGCCTGTGGGATGCTTAATAAAGACGACCATTTTTGGGGGGGTGATATTGCCCCTGCACCTGCTAGAAGGGGCTACAAGAAGCGGCCGACCCGAATGCTAGCACAAATACTCCGTAGATTACGTCGTGCATATATTTGCTTCGAGGGTGTGAGGGCATGTGTGATCTGAGTGTGGCTGGCTTGTCTCCGACGGCAATGGTGGCAGCGGCTGAGAAATAGGGAAGCCTGTTTGGCTGGGCCGGCCAGCAGCACTCTAGGAATAGAGTGCTTCCAGAACGGGGCATACGTCAGCGTTTGGCCTCCTTCACAGCACGAGCACCTAGTACGAGTATACGATGTACCTGCACGCTCGTAACGTCCACAGTGTGCGCACTGCGCCGTCGTTAGCACCGCCGATGGAGACAGATACGAGTATCTCACAGCTTCCGCGGCGCTTCCTTGATTCCGGCCAGACCGTGGCGCCAGCATGCCAACGCCTCTGCGACATCCTATAGCAAAACAGACCTATAGGCCTGGGTGACGATATGGCAGAATGAACGCATCAATTCATCGCCAGCTCCGAGACACGCCGGTCGGCCGGTTCAAGGGCTGTGACATGCTGTAATGCTGTAGATTGTGTGGTACAAGGAGGGGGCGACCGCTGGCTTTTTGCCCACTGTGGAGCGACCTGCCACCCGCGTAACGCGCGCCAGTCGGTGG
This sequence comes from Graphilbum fragrans, assembly GCA_001513895.1. Classification (NCBI taxonomy): domain Eukaryota; kingdom Fungi; phylum Ascomycota; class Sordariomycetes; order Ophiostomatales; family Ophiostomataceae; genus Graphilbum; species Graphilbum fragrans. Next base: position 205,407 of record LLKO01000013.1, read on the forward strand.
CAAGAACACTATGGGGCCGTGGTAGCCGCACTGTGTCGTCCGGGATTCCACCGCACGGTATACCAAGATAAGCTCTGGAATTACGAGTCTCCGTACGTAGCATGTATCTTGTATTATAGCCAATTCAAAGACCGCATTCGCGGTTCTGCCGCGACCTGGGGCCATTCCGACGACGGGCTGTGGCGCTGGCGGTTTCATTTCTTCGTCCCTTTGTTGAGGTGGCCGTTTGGCGGCAGCCTAGACGACGCCAGACGCGCAGGCATCTCGATCAGTAGGGCCTCCGAACTGGCGGTGTAGTGTGCGTGATATGTGTGTGTGTGTGTGTGTGGTGCCTCTTTTTGTGTGCGTTGCTTTGTGGCCGAAAGAGACCGAAATGCTGCTGCCTCTGGCTCTAGCAGCGCTGTTGCCGGAGTAGCCAGTGCGTGGGGCTAGTGCCTCGCTGCTGCTATCTTACGACGCCGCCACGAAGAGCAGTCTCGCACCATTCGTTAGTGCTTGTAGCGCAGGTACAGCCACAGGCGCCCCAGTACTCGTATCTTACTTCGTAGCGAGCCCGTATCTCAGTGCATCAGTAGCTCCTCAGCTCTGTGTACGGCACTGTGTTCTCAGTGGGTGAGGGGCTGTGTTTGAGCGCTCGCTCTGGTCCTTCCTGGCAATGCTGTGTGGCCCCTCTTTTATTTGCCCTCGTTCCTCCCTTTCCCTTTTGTCACGTTCGTTGCCCCTCCCCGCCTTTCTCCTCCTGGTCCTACGAGTACACTGGTACGGAGTCCTGCTACTGCTACTGCTATTGCTGCTGCCTCTGACCTCTGCTAACCCCCTGTAACCACCCACTACAGCCACTACAAGTTCCCACATATCCTCAACCAAAAAATCGGCCTCACCTTAATTCCCTATTTCTTCTAATAGCCAACCCCCCCTCCTCCTAACTCCTTTCTCAATTTCGCCCCAACCTCCCAAAAACCACCTTTTTTGTTTTAAAAAGAACACGACCCTGTTCTCCCTCCTGCCTCTTCCCCATACCATCTTCCCAACTTATTCTTCACCATCCTCAACGACCGAACCTTGACACTTTTTATCTCCCCTCCCCCTTATTTCTCCGCAACACCGTCACCATGGAAGGTATGTCAGAAGCTTGCGCCGTCCTCCCGCCATCTCCCACCGTGTCCTCTTTTTTCCGCCGATTTTGGTGATGATGCTGGCGATGGCATCACAGCCGCCGTTTTTGGCCCTGCGCACACCCGCCCTTGCTTCCCCCCTGCCACCGGTGCAACGGGCACAGCAACGGCGCTGGCTATCATCACCCTCATCATCACCATCGTCGCCGCCTTCGTCTCTCCCTTTTGTCCCTCTCGCCCTCGTCTCTCTCTTCACCCCCTTTTCTTGCCCCCACCGCCTTTCTACACTATCCACTCTTCCGGAGGCTTCCGTCCCCCTCCCCTCCAGCTACGATGTCAGCGAAGGATACGCATGCTAACAGGATGCTTTCCGTGCTACAGAGGAAGTCGCAGCTCTCGTCATTGACAATGGGTAAGCTTTCGCCGCTCTTATCTCGGTCTCCCCATCCCCATATCGAGAGCCACCGATCCAGCTTCGTCTGAATATCCGCTCTCCCCAAAAGGCGGAGCTGAGCTGTCGGCTCTCTGGACGGGGCTGCCTCGGCGCCTCCATGGCCTCTCGTCCTGCTTGTTGTTTACATACTGACTTTGTGCAGCTCCGGCATGTGCAAGGCCGGTTTCGCCGGTGATGATGCTCCGCGTGCCGTGTTCCGTAAGTTTGCCCCGCGTCCCTCAGTAAGAGCCACACTTGGGCCTCCGGCCGATCGGTGTGCACAATCCATGTGCTCAAGATTAGCTCGGAATCGTGAATGAGGAGCACCTATGCTAACGGTCTGCTCAGCGTCCATTGTTGGTCGGCCCCGTCACCATGGGTTAGTATTTACCCCTCTCTGCTTCCTGGTCTTCGACGGACCGGCCTGCTCCCCCACACCCCCCCCTCGAGAATCCTGTCTCACACTCTCGCAGCATCATGATTGGTATGGGCCAGAAGGACTCGTACGTCGGCGATGAGGCACAGTCGAAGCGTGGTATCCTGACTCTCCGGTACCCCATCGAGCACGGTGTCGTGACCAACTGGGACGACATGGAGAAGATCTGGCATCACACCTTCTACAACGAGCTCCGTGTGGCTCCCGAGGAGCACCCTATCCTGCTGACGGAGGCTCCCATCAACCCCAAGTCCAACCGTGAGAAGATGACCCAGATCGTCTTCGAGACCTTCAACGCCCCCGCCTTCTACGTCAACATCCAGGCCGTGCTGTCTCTGTACGCCTCCGGTCGTACCACCGGTATCGTGCTGGACTCCGGTGACGGTGTCACCCACGTTGTCCCCATCTACGAGGGTTTCGCCCTGCCCCACGCCATTGCCCGTGTCGATATGGCTGGCCGTGACCTGACGGACTACCTGATGAAGATCCTGGCTGAGCGCGGTTACTCCTTCTCCACCACTGCCGAGCGTGAAATCGTCCGTGACATCAAGGAGAAGCTCTGCTACGTCGCTCTGGACTTCGAGCAGGAGATCCAGACGGCTGCCCAGAGCTCCAGCCTGGAGAAGTCCTACGAGCTGCCCGACGGCCAGGTCATCACCATTGGCAACGAGCGCTTCCGCGCCCCCGAGGCTCTGTTCCAGCCCTCCGTCCTGGGTCTGGAGAACGGCGGTATCCACGTGACCACCTTCAACTCCATCATGAAGTGCGATGTCGACGTCCGCAAGGACCTGTACGGCAACATTGTCATGGTAAGTGGCGATAACGGAGTGTGGCAAAAGAGTCATGGACTCGTGGACCCTTGAACTCGAGGCATGGCGAAAAAACGTCATGAACTCTTGAGAAGGCGAAACGAGAAAAACGCGGACATGAACGCAGCTAACCTTTTCCCCTCTAGTCTGGTGGTACCACTATGTACCCTGGTCTGTCCGACCGTATGCAGAAGGAGATCACTGCTCTGGCCCCGTCGTCGATGAAGGTCAAGATCATTGCTCCCCCCGAGCGCAAGTACTCCGTCTGGATCGGTGGTTCCATTCTGGCCTCCCTGTCCACCTTCCAGCAGATGTGGATCTCCAAGCAGGAGTACGACGAGAGCGGTCCTTCGATCGTTCACCGCAAGTGCTTCTAAGGTACATTTGCCCCTTCTCGACCACGAGTCTATATTTTCCCTCGTGAGCTGGACGCTAATTACCCGCACAGCGTATCGCTAAGTGGTTCTCGCCTCTTACGATTTCTCCGCGCTGAATCCCGCCACATCCTACGGGACCAGAAGCCGATGCAAAGCGACGCTGGCATTGTCCGTGCCGTGCGCCCCATGCTCGTTTCCTTAGTCTCCCTTTTTTCAAAGTGTCGTTTCGCCGCGGCTGCAGTCGAGAGCCGGTGCCCGGTTGTGTCTTTTTCCGTCGGAGAGAGTCCAGGGCCGTTCGTATTGAATTGAATTTATTTTCTCGGTTTTTTGAGGTTGAGGTTGAGTGGTGTACTGCCGAAAGAAGGCCGGATATGAGGAGATAGAGACGGGGAGCTCAAAGGAATGGACATGGTCAATTCGTCAATTCGCACCCAACAAAAAAACTCGGAGGTTGATCATACAATTCACTTTTTTTTATATACTTTCAGTCCGCCCCCCCC
>LLKO01000013.1:209251-288995 GCA_001513895.1 Graphilbum fragrans
CCCTTCCCCCCCAACCCTAAGCTTGTCTGCTGTTGTTTCTTGTTGATTACGTGTTGCGGTAGATTGAGTTGCGTTTTTGAGTTGTTTTTCTATTATTTTTGCCTTCTAACAGCTTTTTTCTCCCACTACGTTTATTTGCCTAAACGTAACTATGCTGCTGTTTAACATATATGTAGGAGCGAGCACGTGTAGATTCACAGTAAGAAAAGGTAGCCAGTTTGGACATGTTCGTTGCTGTCTGCGGAGGAGAGATATTTGTTTTCTTTACGGCGTATGCGGTTGCTCATTAAAAGTCTGCTCAGCTTGTAGGGGTATTGCTTGCTTCCTGCTGCTGCCTTTCGTTGCCCTTCTCTTTTCTTTGGCCGGCCACTACTGTGTCTGGCTCCACGTCGCCATCTTCAGCCTCGCCCTCCTCGCCCTCCTCGCCCCCCTCGCCCTCCCCATCCTTTAGCCCCTCTAGCTTTCGGTATTTGCGCCGACTCTTCTTGGCCGCATTCGCCCGCTTCTTGCGCTTCGCCTCACCCACAATGGCCGTCCGACTCTGGTCGCCGTTGTGCAGCTCGTCGAGGCGCGCGGCTAGCAGCTGGCGCGCCAAGTTGCGGTTCTGTGAGCGGGACCGAGTGGCCTGGGACTTGACGACGATGCCCGTGGGGATGTGGCGAAGCTGGACCGCAGAATTTGTTTTGTTCTATGCGAGTTAGCGGAGGAGCGATAGAGAGTAGGGGGCCTGAGGTGAGGAGCGACAGAGAGTAGGGTGGGAGTCAGCAGATGGGGAGAGGGTAGAGGCCAAGGGCCAATGCCATTGAGCTACCTACAATCTTTTGTCCACCCGGGCCGGTTCCTTTGACAAAGACCTCGTCGATCTCGTCCTCCGGAGGCGGCGGCGGGCGCGGCGGCATGTATTTCATGCCAACCCGAGCGGACGTACACAAGCAACAAGCCACCCCAAGCCTGCTGCCAGCGCTACCGAGCGGCCATGCTCTGGCCGTCCATGAAGCCGGCGTGCAGATCTGAAGCAGCGGTCGAGCGCCTCTCTCCAGCCCGAGCCGAGACCACATGTTGAGACAAGAGCTAGCAGCAGACAAAAGAAGATACCCTGCCAAGACAGCGCCCTGATGCCGTGTTCAGACCATGGCTGGTCCCGTTGTATGATCTGGACGCAATGGGGCCAAGTGCTGCCGTCTTGCGCTTTGTGAACGTACTCTGGGCTAATCGTGACGATGCAGATGACTTCCAACTACTACGGAGTACGGAGTACATACGTACTCGTAAAGCTTTGTGTGAGCACGTGACTGAAAATCGCGCCAGCGTAGGGACCGCGTCCGAACGTGCCGGGACGTTTAGTGCACTCGATATTACTACGGAGCACTGTGCAGCCAGGATGACTAGCGCTCTATGACCCCTGGACAAAGCCGACACCACCCTTTTCTTGCTGATGCCGGCTTCCACTCGATTTCTCTTCTCTGCTTTCAACTGTCTGAACTCGCATACACTCCTACGAGACTTGTTGACTCCTGTCCCTTCCATTTTTACCACTGCTCCCCATCCTCCCGTCCTCCGCCCCGCCGTTGTCCGCCAGAAAAAAAGCCAAAAGCAACGAATTCCCTTGCAAAGGCGAATTCGCTCGACCCTTCCCGGCCCCTAGATCTACCGTTTCGGGACCTCCTCCCCTCTACACGCCGTACCCGTCGCCCATCATGTCGCCCATCGAGCGCTTCAGCAAATGGATCCAGCTCAAGATCTACCAGATTGAGGTCACGTACAGCGTGTACATGTTTACGCCCATGGAGAAGTTTGTGTTTTGTAAGTTGTGGTGGTGGTTTGGGAAAGGACATGAGAAGAGAGAATTGGAAGAAAACGAGAAAAAATGGGCTTGCTGACACTCTAGACTCCGTCTGTTTCCTCCTCTTCAGCCTGACGTCGATTGCTGCCGTTCTCTACCTCCCCCACCACGTCAACTTCCTCATTAGCCGCGCCTGGTTCTATGCCAACGGCGACAGCACTGATGCCGTCGCGGCCGGTGTGGGCGCCGTCTCGGCTCTGAAAGACACGGCGACAGTCGCGGCGACAGCAGCCGCGACGATTGTGCGAGAGCTGTAGGCGATACATTCAAAGTCTTGCGAAAGAACGAAACAGCATGCGGGCAGCTTTGTCTTGGCTGGGGATGGGCCCGTGACAAAGCATGGAGGCGATACGGACGATGCATAATAGACGGCGGCAAGACGTGCTGAGAGAGGTGACAACCTCTGGCAGCTACGGAGGCCCCTCGCCGCTCGTCGACCCGGTGTTGGTCGACCACGACACTTTTCTTTTTCGGCGTTGGATAAGGCGCGGGACGATGGCACCGGTGACGGGCTAGGACTAGACCATTTTTGTATTTTACCTCCGTGGCATCCTTTTTTCTTTGTATACATTATCATATCCATAGGTCTTGACAGAGAAGGGGGACAGAGGAGGACCCTGGCTCTCGGGGGAACGCCTACGTGGAAAGTTAGTAACGAACACACATAATAATAGTAATACGACATGATCAAGAAGACTCTTCAGAACCGTTTGGATTTCTATTCATCATCCGAGCCCTCTAATGATCCGGGGCCCGCCAATGGATGTCGTCAATGAACATAAACCATGGCCATCATGCAAGGACCATTACAGCCCTTGGGCCCTATAGATGCGGAGAGAGCCATCTTCGCCAGCAACAGCCAAGTCCTCGAAGCCGTCGTCTTCCTTCGTTCGTCCTGCTTGCGGCCGCCAGGCCAACTGCAGCACAGCTTTGGGAAGACACAATCTAGAAGATACCCTGTCAGTATTCATGATCCGTTTGGATTGTGCATGATAGAAATCATAGGATGTTTCTTTACCCTGCATCCAGGACCAGCGTCGGCGACGCCGCAAACGTGTCGCAGTCCAACGACCAGATCGAGAGCGTCCCGCCCTCTGTGCCAACGGCCAGCGTCCACTTGGCGGTCGTGGACAGCCGCCCCAAAAAGTCGACGGCCGTCACCGGGTGTTCCTGTGCAAGCGTGGCCGCGAGCGAGAAGGATGACGCCGTGGCCGCAGCGCCTGGCTCGACGGCTGCCTCGGCCCAAATCTTGACATTCTTATCACGGCCGGCCGTCGCAAACGCTCTCCGAAGCGGAAGAGGGCTGCTGCCGTCTTTGGCGTCCGTCTGGCTCCATGGTGCCCACGCACCGTCGAGCACCATGCGGCTATGAGCCTTGGCGTTCTCCTGGCGACGCTGATACGTCGTGGTCGCCTCCTGTCGTTCAAAGAGAGCCCACTGCCGGTCGCGGCCTACGCTCAGCAGGAAGCGGTCGTCCGCCGAGAACCGCAGCCGCGTCACCGTCAGCGAATGCACGGCCAGCGGCGGCTTGACCTCGGTCCAGCGCTCGGTCTCGAACAGCCGGATGACGGCGTGGTTGAGCGACGAGGCACGGCAGGCACTGGCCACCACGCGTCCGTCGTGGCTGACCGCCAAGCAGCTGATCTCGTAGCCGTGGCCGTACAGCTTCTCGGTCTCGGGCCACAGCGTGCTGCGCGAGAGCACGTCTTCAAAGGGCGGCCGGTCGAGGCTGCCGACGCCCGACGAGGCGAGAATCGCCACGTCCGCGGCCGTGCCGGCCGTGTCCTCGCCGGCGTCGTCGTCGCGGTCCGTGACGGCTTTGTTGGACAGGCCCAAGACGGGCATGTTGGCGGCTTCGGGAAGGTCGTCGAGGCTGGCGGCTGCGACGGCAGCGGCGGAGTGCGCCGCGTCGGCACGGACAGAGAGCCGTGCGAGCAGCTGGGCCACCGTCTTGGGTTCGCGGAAGACACGCATCAGCTTCTCGTCGGCACCGGACACGAACTGCGTGGCTCCGAGGGCGTCGATACAGTTGAGGTCGTAGCCGTGGATCTGGGGACGAGCCATTTCGTGCCACGAGGGCCACGAGCCTCTGTTTTTGCCCGGGGTGGCCGGTGTGCTCGTGGCCGTCTTCCACTCTGCGTGCAGACGCGTCGTCTGGTCGCCGCTTGTCGACAGCAGATACGACGGGGTGCCGCTGCTGCCTCGAGACCAGGACACACCCGTCACTGGCGCCACATGCCCCGAAATGGCCACCGCCTGCATCCAGCGATCCTGGGCCGCATCCAAGTCCCAGCGGCGCCAACTGCCTGTGCGGCACAGCGTGACCACGGACGACGACGGCGCGGACGGTCCAGCCGGCCCCCAGAGTCCTGCCCAGAAGCCACCGACGCTGCCCGTGGCCGTCGTGGCGCCCTTTTCCTTGCTCAGCTCGCCGAGGCGTGCTGTTGTGAGCCAGATGCCCGAAGCTGCGTCGGCTCCCCAAAGGGCCAACGAGTTGTCCGCCGACGCCGAGAGAAGCCGTAGTCGCGAAGAAGAGGTGCGGGAGGATGGTGACGGATCCCATTTGGCGCTGTAAATCCAATCGTCGTGGCCAAAGAGCAGCGCCTCAAAGGTGACGGTGTAGTCGACAGAACCAGCCAGCAGCTTGTGGGCTTTGGTCGCTGGAGACGCGGCCTGGCCTGGCAAGAGAGTGCCAGCACCTGCATCCAAGTCCTGAGACAGAGAAGAGACAGCTTCCGCTTGTGAAGGAGGCAGAGACGTCCCCTGGTGCAGCCTCCACAGACGGATATATTTGTCCTGACTAGCGGACGCGAGAATGAGGTCCGTCGACGAGGACCCGGCCCGGTTGTGCTCGCTGCCAAAATCCAGCGACCGCACCCATCCCTCGTGCCCGCCGAGGGTGGCTTGGAGAGTGAATCGAAGTTGTGACTGCTGCTTTGGCTTCTCGTCTGCCTCTGTATCTGTCTTTCGTTCTTCACTTGTGGAGAGCACGGATGCGCTCACAAATATCTGGATGCGGTTGCTGGTTCCCGCCGCAGCGAGCACCCAGCTTGGCTCGCTCTTTTCGCCGGCTGCCGTCGATTCTGGCAATTCTGCAATAGCCAGACACAAGGGAAAGTATCGAGGAGTTGTCTGGATGGTCTGCAGTAGCTGCACCGTTGCGGGTGCTGCGGCTGCCCCATCCTCTTCCACCACCGTCCATATTTTAATGGTAGCGTCGGCAGCACCCGTCACAAACAAACGAGTACTGCTTCCATTGCCGCCGCTGCTATCTGTAATTGTCGTGGGGGCCGCGATGCAGTTGATCGGCGCCGCATGGGCATCTATCACTGTCTGCAGACAAGAAGCGGCCCCAGTGACGTCGTCCACTGCCCAGAGCCGCAGCGACCGGTCATCACCGCCGCTGACGAGAAGCCGGCTCTGGCTCGACTCTTGCACCGCTTGCCCATTCTGCCCACCCTTGGCGGGAGTTTGTGGCAGAAACTGCACGGCTTTGACCACATCCCCGTGGCCGCTCAGCAAATTCAAGACACCGCGCGACGTCTCATCCTAGCCGACACGATTAGCCACAAAGTCCATACACCCGAGCGGTGTGTCTCTCCGCTTCCACTGCACATGCTTACCGCCGGCCGCCAGAGGGCCAGATTCACGCCGGCTCCGTAGCAAAGAAGACCCCCGTCGCTCCAATCTGCTGCAGCCGACTGGCGGTTGGCACCAGCCGCCAAATAGGCGGCGTGCACCTCCAGAGGGTCGTTCATGAACACGACATGCACTAGTCTATCGATGAAATCTACACGGTAGGTCAAAATAGTAAACGTACGTAGGTCGCCTTTCGTGTTCGCCCGTGCCTCGCAGCTTGTCGCCAATATCAAAGGATGGTGAAAAAAAATCGCTGTATCCCGTATGACGCAGCTAAGAATAAGGCAAGTGCGGTGATTGGCTGGTTTGGGCTCTAGTGGCCTGCTTGCTGCAAAATCGCTTTAAAGCAACTAAGTACGGACGGTGGTAGCGCACACTGTCTCAGCGTCGCCCAAAAATTAGGGAGTACCTCATCCACCACTCCAGCACATCCTACCTGCGATCGCAACCACACTCTGCCACGTAGTTCTCTTGCACTCTCTTTGCTTCTACGATCGCACCGCCCAGTGGTGGACTACCGAAAGCATCCATGAGCGTCGCCACTTCTGGAGGGTCTGCCGGCCCAGAAGCCGGCGCAACACTGCCTATCATCGTTGAGTTTTCGTGAGTCCTGTGCTCTTGTTTCTATTGCTGCCATCTTGGCCGACCACTTTTTCTCACTGTGCACACAGCGGCGGCCTGGAGATGCTATTTTCCGACCAGCGGCGTCTCGATCTGACACTGCCGGCCAAAGACCCGTCGGGCCAACCAGCGACCGCGGGCTTTCTCATCCACCATCTCAGCGAAAAGGTGATGCAAGATGGCCGCAAGGATCTGTTTGTGCTCGATCAGCACCTGTACGTATATTTCATCTTCTTTTATGGCTTATTTCTTTTCTTGGGGCCGGCCACGGTCGTGATTGGTGGTGACCTGTTTTTGTGTCTTGTTTCCTTTTGACTCACCTGGCGCCTTTTTATGTTGTCAAGGGGGTGTGGACGTCGCCTTTCTTGGTTGTCTGCTTCTAAGTTTCTTTTTGCTGTCGTAATTTGTTGTCATGGTCCTGAATAGACAGCTGACAATCGCTATTTCTGGCCACCCCCGATTCAGCCGGCCAGGCATCCTTGTTCTGATCAACGACGCAGACTGGGAGCTCGAGGGCGAAGAAGCCTATGAAATCCAAAGTGGCGACAACATCTTGTTCGTCTCCACGCTTCACGGCGGCTAGTCGGCAGATACGAGTAGCTGCTTTTCTCCCCTCCTCCCACACCTCCTCTTTGCCTCTCTCTCCACCTCACCACCTCACCACCTCACCACACCCCCCTATTCACTTTTGTCCAAGAGGCGCGTCCACTGCCCAAGCTCGCTTTGGGCATGCCAAGGAGTGGGAGAGGGGAGAGAGAGTAAGAAACGAAGGGGGGGCAGAGCATCCCCGTAGCGGCGTACACCATGGTCCTATGGGATGAAGTCCCGAGCCCTAGACGTGGCCACTATGGCCACCCCGACCACCATGACCGCTGTGGCCGCCAACTTGTCCTTGTGCTCACACAGTACATAGTCTGGTCAGCATCTGCAACACTCCATCAGCATGTCTTAGGCTCCACGGACGGCAAATAAGCGCCTGCCATAGTTGTAGACAGTGGAGAGACCGAAAGACCGAGAGGGCCCGGTAGTGGGATGAGAGATTGGGGGACACAGAGAGGGAAGGGGAAAACAAACAGCCAGATGGATAGGCAGACTGGACTGCCAAGTAGTTAATCAGCGGTCAGGAAAGAGCTTCCAGCCAGCTTATCAGGCAGAAGTACACCGCCGTCAACCTTCAGAGCTTCCCCTGCCCTAGCATGAATGGCCTGGCATTGAATACAGAATACACGACACTTGGTGCCTGATACAACGCAGCAAGTCACAAGAAGTACTCCCATGCTGGGTGGTTTCTTTCCCCCCCTTTTCCTTCTTCATGTTCAGCAGTCCCTCCCCCTCTCTGTTCCGATTCGGTCTTGTCGTATTCCCCGAACCTGCCTTCACCGCTCTTCCAGCGGTGCAACGCTGCTGAACCAAAACTATGACTTGGATGCACACGCTATCACGATTATCAACTAAAAACAGAAGAAAAAAAAGGAGGGGGGCAGAGACACGAAGTAGGGGAAAGGAAAGGGAAAAAAAGAGGGGGGGGTGTGGTGGTTGGCCCCCCTTTTTGTTTTTTGTATTGGATCTCGTTTCCTTTCTGTTTTGTCCTTTAGTTGTCGTGGTGCTTTCCCGTTCCAGCGACAACATGCGGCGAGAACCTTGGCGACAGGTCGTCTTACCAGCCACTACAAAGCTTTTTATGTCGCTGTTATTTGGCATGTCTGGATGCGCTGGCTGCATATGTGGCCTCGTAAGTGGCCACCGTCGGTCTCTTGACTGAATTAGGAACAGGCATCTTCGGAAAGGAGAACGCCACGAACGGCCTGATCACCGGGGGTGGCCCTAGTTTCAGCATATTCCATTCCAGGGGAGTTGAAGAGGAAGAGGCCAAGGACGAGGCCAGAGGAAAGGAGGGAGAGAGAGGGAGGGAGGGGGTGTTGTTGATTATGCAGGCCCGTTTTAGTCATGCGATTCCGGTCCTCTCTTGTTTTTCTTTTCTTTTTAGGCTGCTTCAGTTGTCTCTCGGGTATCCCCTAGAGACTTGGAGGTGGTGTCCTAGTGTCCTGATGTCCTGGTGTCCCGGTTCTGTCGCCTTTTCACTACCAGTCGTCATTAGCTGATCCAGAGTGTATCAAGGCCGGGCGTCCTGCATAGTGTCTGGAAGTAGGAAATTTCACCGACACGGTCCTTGTCGTTGTTTCCCAAGCCCCCCATTCCTAGTTTATGGCCACCCTCGCAACCACCCACCTCCTCTGCCCTACCTGGCCTCCCTTTCCGCTTCCCTCTCCACCTCCCACATTGATCGCCAGACAAAAAGCTTACGAAGAACCAAGCAGAGGATCGGCGGGGCCCAATACCAAAGGCCAAAGGCCAAACAAGGAAGACTCGGGTTATCGCACTCCCTGTGCTGACTAGGCTAACCGCCGTTGATTGTTGTCCTTCTCTCGGCAGCTTTGCGCAACCACGCTTGATGGGGGTAAATTCCCTAGTTAGGCTCCCTGCTTCTCGAGTGGCTTATTTTGCTACGACGCTGCTCCGTTTTCATCATGGAGTACCTTCTGCTTTTGGAATCGCCCAGCATGCTCACGGCTATATTCAGTCAAGGGCTGAAAAAAAGGATAATCATAAGGATGAACAACAGAAAAGAAAAGAAAGTCCATTAGAGGAGCACTCAAGGGTGTCGGTCAGACCGTTTCTCAGCACTGTTTGTGCCCAGATACGATCTAGGAAATCCTCTCATGTTCTGGATGGTTCTATCACAGCTTTGATTTGGGGAGAGAGAGTGTATGTAGTCCCATGCAGTGATACCCAGACAGAACACCATAACAAAGTACAGGGATCGTATTTGTAATAGCCACATTCACGCCGCTCGGACGCACCGTGTCCCTACTCACTCGGAGCAAATACTCATGATGTTTTAGGTGGATAGAGAAGCCAAAATGGGTGATCGTGGAGAGGATGGGGGGTCGAGGGATGGGAGGGAGGAAACGGTTGCATTATTCGGTCACATTGCCTACTTCGACGAGATACACCCCATAAGCATATTTCTTCGGGCATGTGCGAAGGGGGCTACGAGCAGTGACTCCGTATACGTAGGACAACGCAGCAAGAGCATGTGAGGCAAGTCAAGATTCACCTTGGGCAACTGGAGAGAAGGCGGTGGTGTGTCCGGTGAGGTCACATCTAATGTGGAGGACAAGAAGGGAGCGGGAGGGAAGAGGAGATAAATGGGCGCAATAGAACGAGGGAAACGAAAAACATGGCGAAAGCAAATTGAATGCAATTCTATTTTCAAATTGGCATCGTCCGTGGTTTCCTTTTTTTTCGTGTCATCGTGTTTTCATTTGATTTCCCGGTTTCTACACGAACTTGCTCAGCAATGCTGGATCGATAATTATGTTTGGCACCAGGCATTGGGCGTCAGGATCCGTTTTCTCCAAAATTACTACAGAGTACATACGTAGGGTTCGGCATGACGCGTGGTATCTGACAGTATGTACATACGAGAATAATGACCGATGCACAAAAGGTATACCAACAGCCCGGCATGAGGAAGGAAAACTCCATTAAAATGAAGTAAAAAAGACAAAGCGCAAAAATCACAGGCATGATATCAACAAAACACCGCTAACAAATCGGGAGAATGGGGATAAGGAAGAGCAAAACTAAGATAGTGGACTACCAAATGCATCTCGCCCTGTCATTCTCCCCGGTCTCCCTTTAAGGTCTATATTACAGGGACGGCAAGAAGCACAATGCCGACGGGTGCTTTTCGGTCAAACCATACGTGTTTGCTGCTCTGTTTTTATTTTCGTTCTTTGATTTTTACCCCCTTCTTTTCCCTCTGTATTATTAGCTTCCAGCTCCGGACGGTTGTTTGTGATCAGCTATAATGGTTTCCTCGTTTGGTCGATGCTACGACTGATAGGTTGATTCTGTTGTTCGTTCATGCATGTGCACAGATTGTAGTCCATTTTCTGCTTTTCCACTATGACCATCGATTCATGGGTTATTCTCGGTCTCGATGTCCTCTGCTTACTCTTCTTACCTCGTTATCCTAGCTAAGAACCTGTGAAAGGACCGCCATGTGGCTCTGGTGGTCTGAAAAGAAAGGGAACCTCCGACATTACAGCATTGGCCCCCTTATGGAGTACATCGATCCAAAAAAAAAACTCTAAAACAACGCCACTAGCAATATAAAAAGCCCCGGATACAAGATGACAAGTAGTCATAGTGATACTCCATATATCCACACGAGAAGGAGCCGAAAAAATAAAATAACAGCTACTTCCACGCATGCAAACCCGATTTCAAGAAAACAAGCCGGCGCCAGCGGCTTCTCTAGCGTACATATACAGAACTACCTTCCATTCCACCCCTAGTTCATGGTAGAGTTTAAGCTCAAACAGGAGGACAATCGTTCCCAATGCAGGAACATCTCATTACTTTGTTACTCCTAGTTTTGTCTGGCCGACCGAGGAGTCCAGGGAGAAGCAGGGGGCTGGGGAGAAAGCAAGAAAGCAAAATAAAGGCAAGCTAGAGCAAATATACGGAGTGTAGCTAAACGGTAACAGAGCGGGACACGGGAAGATCACCATGAACATAGTGCTTGGCAAAGATGGATAAGTAGGTGGCAACGGAGGTAAGCTCTCCTTGTGGTCATAGTATTGAAGCATCATATTTCAATACAAGGGTTACGTACTCGTAGACAAGGGGAGGCATTGTCACAAGCATGACAAAGGCCTTACAAGGCACCCCGTGGAGGCATCATAACACTAAAGCCAAGAATACACGCCGGTGGCTATAGCAGGCCACAGTGGCGTACATGGTGGAATGAGGCCGAAAATGGGGTCGAGAACAAGTGGGACGGACAGCTCTGGTCAGTGAACCGGAGCATCTGTTGTGCCGCACTTTCAAGGGGCCCGAGTAGGGGGTGGGAGAATCAAAGTGTCCTCCTCATCGAAGACAACTGCGTTGCAGCACTACTGTGCTCGGCCTCGTGCCTCTCCTCAATAAGGGCAAGAGGGTCTGCTACGGGGTACGACGTTAACCGATCGGATTAAACGTAGGAGCAGACGCCCAGCTACGACTCTTCATGGCCTTGTTCTTCCCAGGATACAAACGATCGACACCACGGTGTAATCATACTGATCCAAATGCAGACGTCTCATGTTGCACGGATGAGCTGGTGAGGAACGGGGTTGGTGGAGAGAGTGGGTGGTCGGAGGTCACCGAAACAATATTCTACATACGAATATGGAGCTCGAGGAGTAAGGAGGTGGAAACAAATGGAAACAAAAACAGTACGAGGACGAGAACGAAAACCAAAATTAAGACCAACGGGTGATGCATGTGGAGATGAAAGAGAAAGGAACAGTTACCGAAGAGGAATGACAAAAGAGGCAAGGCTAGAAAACAAAAAAAGATGCATGTCAGGGGCTTTCTCCGGAAGAGAATAGGAGAATACTCGTGCCGGGGCCAAAAAAAAATGCTCGTATAGGGACGCGTAACCTAAATACGGATTTTTGATATCACAGCCACAATATGCAAAGCTTGCCTAAAGCAGAAGGCATTGTAGGCGAAGCATGTATCTACCCGGTATCAAGAATCACACCGCTCTTTGAGAATAGAGAAGTAGCGTTAGGAGTCCTGGCGTACGAACTCGGAAGCGTTTGGAAAGAGATCATGGCATTGGTCTTTTTTTTGTACCGATCCATGCTTATTTTTGGCTCATATGACCTGTGGCTTGCTCCAAGTCTCCATGCTAGCGAGTGTGGAAACTCCGTATTCCAAGAATCTGTGCTCTTGTGGTCATCACCATGATTTTTCTGCCTGTTGGATATGCTGCTATGGCGTTGCTTTGTTTTGTTTCTAGACCCCAGTTTTCCGGCCTGGAAAAGCCCCCAGGCCGCTCACTTGGTTGCTTTTGCTGCCGCTGCCACTGCTTCCGGTGACAGATGACACAAGATGACGAATACATGCGTCTGAGATGCTCTGAGCGTAGCACAAATACGGAGTCGATGGGGTCGAATAACAGAACAACTACCATGGAGAACGCGGGTTTTCTATACAAAAAAGGTTAAAGGCGCTGATGTGCTTCGGGATGCCACGCAATGGCGACCATCTGTGTTGTTTTGACGTTCAAAATAGCTACAGTGCGCTTCTTGGACGGCTGTTTCAGGAGGCTGGTCTTCCCCAGGGGATACGATCGTGCTGTTTTTTCTTGCTGTTTGGCCGTGTCACAGACCATCCTTATTTCGGGAATGCCCGATACTCGGACGGGGGAGGAGCAAGAGAGAGACGACGCTTTTGCTTCGTGGATTTTTTACTCTGTTTCGTTTGGCTTTGTTTGGTACGTCACGCAGTGTTTTATGTTTTATTTTTGCATCCTATTAGATATGGTCAGGGGGTGGAAGGGGCTATGTCAAACAAACTGCCACCCCGTTTAGTTTCCAGTTGGAATTTGTCTTCTTTTGTTTTCTTTTTTATTTCCGCTCGTACATACGACTACTTGCTGTCGTACCTGTTTGCTTGTGGCCTACGGGAGAAAATAAAGTAACTGCGGGAGCTGCAACTGACAAGGTCGAGGAAGAAGCAAGCAAAGGAAGGAGAAATCTTTTGGATCGATAAGGCTGGGTAGACTCAACGGCTGAGCAAAGCAGAAAAGGAAAGAAAGGCTGAAACGTAAAAAAAAATAGAAGCTGTCAATCAAGGGCAGACACGCTGGCTTCAAACATCTTAATAGATGCAGATAAATGTTCGCAGAACCAAGAACATGCTCAAGATCTGCCGCCTTGCCGCTGTCCCGACCCATTTGATGGCTTTCCAAGCCACCCAAGTTGATACGAGGACATCCAGGCTACGCCATGATCGAAGCACTCAGGTTTTTGGGCATCCGCAGTTCGACTTGACATGGATAGTCAAACCAAAACGCCTAATACGGAGTATGTCTACAAATAGCAAGCTGACAAAAAAAAGTGTCTGATGTGATCGTCCATTACTCCGTACAATGCCTCCTCACAAGACCATTACGTTGGCTCTTTTGCGTATTTGCGCGGCGTATGCACGCACCATCGCTGTATTTACTCGTATTCCATACTCGTACAAGCGTTAGTAGCCTACTCCGTATGTTTGACCAAGGCCTCCTGTCCTGGTCGCAAAATCCTTCTCGCTGGGACACGTATTCTAACCCCAGCTCCGTTGTCTAGCAACCCCTGTCAAGATCACCCAAGAACCCCCAAAGGTACCAAGTAATGAAGAGAAACATAAGCATCAAGTTTCCTCCCACCAACCCCTGTTCTCGGACTGATAAAAAAGCCCTGTCGGTTTTAGCTAGAGACTACACTGTACGGAGTGTGTACTTCGTAGCTACAAGTACAAAATTAGCATAATACGGAGTACGGAGGAAAATTACGAGTCGGGGTAGGCAAACTACCAACGGAGGGCACAGACGCCCGGAAAATACGTCGTAGGGACCATGTAGTTTCTTATCAAAAAAAGAGCACTGCCCTGGGGGGTTTCGTTGTATGTCGGTGCGGAGAATATGCTGTGAACGCGATGCCTGGCACCGTGTTCCTGGCAGAAGAGTGCGGATAACACGTCGTAGATATGGTGGAAGGTTACTTTTACAGCACTGATCCACGGGGGTCATGGTAGCATGTGGGGAGCAATACCAGGTATATGTTTCTTTATGGTTTTATGTTTCCATAGCAGCTATTTACAGGTATTCTCTCCCACAGGGCCATCGCCGTATGTTGCAAGCCTTTGTTCCCCAAAAGCACGTAGAGAAGACGAGCCAAGTAAATACTGTGTTTACGAGTTGCCGTTGTTATGTTCACAGATACGCTAATGTCCTTGGGCTAGCTGTAGGTCCAGCCACAGCGACTGAGATTGTACACCGCTCTTCCTGCTACCGAAGTTGCAGGAAACCCGGGCATGCTACACACCACCAGAGGTGCTGGGCCATTCCTATGTCGGTGGTCTATCGTATTATGTACACCGTAATTGCAATTATGCATATGCATGTCTGAGGTGTTGTGCAGGCTGGCCATTTTTCATCCACTCTCCCAGCCCGTCTCACCAATGAGCAGCGCCGGTTAGGCTAACCGGCCATCACGATCGCAGGCTGCAGGTTACGGACTACGGGTTGTGGGCGGTAGGCCAGGGCGCTAGAAAAGAATTTCCTCCTAGTTTCCTGCAGTTGATTCACTTCGGTGTGCATTTGGTCTCGTAGATGCGAAGTCACAATGGCCGCAGAGGTGTGTACAGTAGTGCACTCGTAGCTCTGCGGATGCATGTAGTAGTAACCAAACGATGGAGTGGATGGGTATGTGCTTGCGTATGCCTCTGCAACCGGTCAAGAGAATTTGGGCTCTTGCCTGGCCTTAGAGAAGACCTAAATTAGCTTGGCACTTATCCCATTCACGTATTGATATACAACGACATCGAGTGCATGGTTTGCAGAGGAACCAATACCCCAATCGTGGAAGCTAAGAGTGGAGAGACAGGAAAAGGCACATGTACGACTCTACTCGTAGTTACTGTAATCGCACACGTATGAGCTATCGGGTCGTGGGAGGTTGGGCCTAGTTGTAATGAGAGCCTGAGTGAGGGGCCGCTGTGAAAGCATCGAGTCGGTGAGACTGGTGCGAGTACTCTATAGCGTATTTATATGCCATCATTGGTGCACTTTAAACGTGCCGTTGTCGCCCAAATCACGACAGGGGGCTGTTATCTCTCATGTCGGCGCAAATTTCGATGGACGACTGGAGTACAATGTGATGGAACTCTTAACACAGAGAGAGAACCAAGGATAGACGAGATATGGTAGGCAAGCACATAAGGCAAAAGGCGGTAGAAAGCGCAGAAATAGAGAATTAGTGTCGTCGTTGTCTGCAAAGACTAGGATAAGAGGAGAAGGCAGTCTCGGAATGGGCAGCATCCCCGAAGAGGCATCCGTCCGTGAAACAAAAGGGCTTTTGCATACAGTAGAAAAAGAGTGAAATAAACACGAGATTCACGCTTATACCGCCACAGTGGCAGAAACAGAGGGCGAAGTGGTGGTTGCTCCTCTCATAAAAAAACCACAGAAACTACAAGCCAAAACAGCCGGACATGTTTCTGGGATGCAGGGGAAACATTGGTGCCAAACAGTAGTGATGAGTTAGTGTACAAGCGTGTAAGAATCCGTGTGGACAGTGCTCTGCAGGATGAGTAGGTTTGAGGTTTGGGTAGTACGTTTTGGGCTCCTTTTTGTGGATGCTAATCTCAGGCTGCAGCTATCGAATCAAACAAAATGCACCACAGTTCAGCTCTTCGAGGATAGGCACACATACGCCCGACTCTCGTAATCACAACTAGCCGGCGGCTGTCATTATCTGACTCGTTACGGAGTACTCGTAGATAGCGATTGAGAAAAGTGATCATGAAGCATCTGTTGCTGTTGCACTTTCCCACGATGACTGCATTTTATAGTTGTAGTCGCATTAATGTACGACTTCATTTTGAGCATCCCGTCCGTCGCAAACAGAACCTTGCTGGCGATCTCACCGGTTCTCTGCTGGCCTTCCATTGTACCGTACCAAACTTGTAGCATTTGACGTGTCATACAAAAGTAGTGCACCACCGTGCCACTCCTATTCATAGTGCAGTGTACTCCTTATAGCGTCCCCTCCTGCTACTCAGCGCTGATGGAAACAACAACCTACTCCATAAGAGTACAATACAGAGTAGTCGCCAAGCTACAACGTACGAGGATAGTTGAGCAACCAGCACTCCGCTCAGCTATTTTAGCGGGACGGTGCGGGTGACGATCCTGGCACTCTAGTAGTAAAGATACTTTCCAGGGGGGTGGCTTCGGAGAAGTTGACTAGCTCCGGGTGCCCAAGGGAGTGCTGGCTAGGCTCAAGAGTGGGCTCGTACATATGTATTCACGACAACGAGTGATTCTCAGAGACATGCAGCTGGGCTAAAAGTTCCACTGCTTCTGAAAGACCTCAATCTTGCTCACCGCACGACGTAACAGAGAAAAAACCTACGGCTATTTTGGAATAGCGCATATGCACAATGTAGCTAACGACCAAGTACGTCTATTTTCATCTGTTTCCCCTGTGCCTGTGCTTATACTTGTGACGATGAGCGATACGAGATACACCTTAGACACGGCCGCTCCGAGGACGGCCGCCCGCAAAAGGGCGTACCGGTGTGGGAGACTTGCGTACTCGTAAGCCTATTTACCGAAGAGAGTGAGAGAGAGACAGAAAGACCATGGGAGACCGAGAGAGAGGCGCGGGAGCGGCTCAATATCCTCTGGGGAAGAAACGAAACAAACAAAAATAGATTGAGCAAAATTCGAGCCGGGGTTGCGGCGAATAAGAGGAGAAAAGCCAGAGATGTGTCTCACTTCAGCTTGAACAATCTGGCTTGCTTGTATTGAGACGAAACCTAGGAGGGCAGGGAGATGGGACTTGGGATGCCGAGGAGAATGCGCCGGAGGAGAGGGGGGGCTAGAAAACAGAGGGGCACTGGCAACTTAGAGGAAGGATACATGTCTACAGAGGCGTCAGGGAGCGAGCTCTTCTGAGCCTATCTCCCCGGCTAGCGGAGGGTAAGAAACGAGAAACGAGGCGAGAGCGACGGAACGAAAGAGGGGCACGTGAGAAGGGGGAGTTCGAGATCGAGGGCCTGGACCTTTTGAAAGGGCGGAGCTCTTTTGAAGCCAGAAAGGAAGGGTTCACCCGAAAAATGCATTGGTCTATGAACAGGCGGTGAAATATAACGTTTCCCGGCCAGTCAAGCGAGCATTGCGACCAAACAGGTCGTATTCAGAGTGCCTAGTGATGTTGTGGCAGATCTATTGACAGAAGTCGACAGAAGCCGCCAACAGGATTTTGATGGAAACAGAGAGTAATTGGAAGACAATAGAATAAACTATTGAGCGTATGTAGTCGTGGGAAGCTTCTCGCTGCGACTACGGAGTACAACGCTGGCAAAGGCACTGTTACATCTCCCGTCCGCTGCGAAATGTCGTCGTTCCCTCTTGTTTTCTTGTGCTGGCCGTGAGTACCCCTACAAAGTAGCCCGTGCTGCGGAACCGTCGCTCTTCGGCAGAAGGACGGTTTAGGGTTTCATCTTCCGCCCTGACCGATGAGCCAACCTATCAATGTGACAGAAAGTAGAAACTTTAGATCACGGCGTGTATAGGCCAAGCTTGCTGATATATGCAAGGAGAAGATACGACGTACAAAGTCGTATGTACCCCAAGTGCTCCCATTCCTTAACGGCTCCGTGCACTCTGTATTCTCTCGGGAAACAGGGCGAAGCACAACCACGAATTATGGTTAGGTAATTACGGAACGCAACGATCAGAGCTATTATTCATTCCATGCACGGTAATTTACAACAGAGACCATGTCCAAGACACGTGCCAAAGCGCAGAGGCCTGTTAGCCTCTTTAGCTTCTTGCTGGTGGAAAGAAGATGGCAAGAGAACAACCACGAGCGACAAACAGAACGGCGAAAGCATGGGCTGTTGGGGTCGCTAATGCATGTAAGATACGTGTACGGAGTACTCGTACACGCTATGGATATGGCTAGACTCCAGTGATAGGCACCTAAAAAGGCCGAACCAGGTTTGGTTCAGCTTGATGGACCGGCCACCAGCGAGCATCCCTGGTACGCGTAGACCGGGGAAACCCATAATGGAGCACTAGGGCATGGATATGTGCGCATTCCCATACATACAGTGGCCCTTGCAAAGCTACAGCACGCTCGCAATGCCCCAAAGGCGACGGCCAGTGGAACAGACACGCGATATGGGGCATCGCAAACTGACAGTACTTTAGCGATGCAGTTGAGAAGTCATAGAGCGTGTTCTCGTAGTTGTGCATGCATTTGCTGTTCTATCGTCAAATAGTATGTCACAGAAATGCCTAGGCACAACACTCTACGACTATGCCCCAAAAGCTTTAATGCGGAAACGGCGTAGTCGGGTAGCTAGAGAAAGGGACGAAGGAGTTGGGCATCAATTTAGGCCAATGGTTTGGCAAGCCCTATCTCTGGCGCACTACGCCAATCCTTCGTATGTAGTTGTTCTCGTAGTGCAGTGACGAGAAAACGAGGCACTATGGCTGCCGTATATACGTCGTTCTCGTCCTCGTACTGTATTCAAAAACACTCTTCGCCAGCCACCAAGAAACAGCCTGCATTCTCAGCATCCCTTCCACTATTATGTGGTGACTCTGCTTTTATTGCAAGTTCTTGACCAGACTAGAACGGCCAACTGAGAAGTGGGAGCCCATCCATGTATACAGTCGCATTCTCGGTGAACCGGTTTCATGCTGCCACGGTCATGGCCGTAGTTCGCTTTCCTAAAGCAGCTAATGGGATGTGACAGTGCCATTTGTGGCGATCAGCATGCCCAATGACGGCCGAATACAGGCCTATTGCTCTGCTGCCACCATGTAACCACTACGGGGTATGATACTCCATACTTTGCACCCTTGCACAGAGTACCTTGTACACAAAGACAACGCACAGAGGGTGTTCAAGGCGTTCCTCGGAGCACATGGAGCCCCCGAACCAGGCTGTACAACTACCCGTAGTTGCGGTACAAACTCTGTACTTGTGACGATGAGGACATGGATGGATGGGGGAAGAGAAGGTGGCCGTTGTGCTGTACGAGGGTGCTCTACTGTGAAAGCAGACGCTCACATATGATTTGTGGCTCCGGTAATGAGAAAGCCGGCTCGTGGCGTTGCTCATGGGGGCGGCTCGGAGGGTCTGCCGATATTGCCATGTTTGTCCTTCCTCCCCGAGATTGAAGCGCGGAGACAAGATGCCCTTTGCGTCTGGCCGTAGGACCAGTGAGAAGTATACATACGATATACGGGACAGAACCCATGCATGCGAGATAGAGCTTCCTCAGCTCTCCCATCTGTTTGGTTCGAGGCTTTTTTCAGCTGTACGGTCGATGCTCCCCGGATGACTCGTAATTTATGAGCGACACCCCATACGGAGGTCTCCTACACCGCATAGACGACGTGTACATACATTGGCTTGTCCTCACCGATGTTGCCTGGTGCTACATCCGACTCGGCGTGCGCGTCCAAAACACTAGTCCCTTCGCTCTGGTTCTTGGGAGGCGATATGGCGACAAGGCTCTACAAGGTGTGGTAGCACGACAGCGGCACAGCACAAACCCCCCCCGCGTTCTCTGTCCCGAGCAGTAAGCTGGATGTACCACAGGTATGGATGCGGATGCACGCACGGTGAGTCGTGCTGCAAGCTTGCGTCATCGGCCAAAAAGGGGATTTCTTGAGAGGGCGGCGACATCCTTCGTTTGGGAGGGAAGGGTACGGACTGGCGAGGTTCTATGACAAGTACTATAGTAATCCGTACTTCCTGCTGTATCATGAGCTTCTGTCACACTCGTTCACACCATTTTGACTTGAGGCTTTCCCTCCAGGAGATTTTCGTTTCCGTGCCTGTCCTTCTTGGACTTCGTCTGTCCTTTTTCCCGCCATCTTCCTTCAAGTTTTATCCTAGCTTCTGTACGAGTACTAAGTGCTACATACTACATGACATGGCTTACAGCTACTCGTACTCCGATTTATGTATCTCATTTGATGCCGAGCCCCGGCTGTCACTTTTCTCTCTCGTCACCCCGAAGTTTTAAAACCCCTGTCCTAGCTAACCACATCCTTTCTCGGTATTTCCTTCCACGAACGGGAATGTTCCGCTGAAATTGGGTTGCATGGGAGTTATTATCTTCTATACTATGCTTGACCGGGCGAAAATGCGGTGTACAGACGTCGTATTCACATTGCTCTTGTTGGCTATCAGCCCTCTACAAAAGCAAAATCACTAATACACTAGGTCTTCCGGTGGAGACATCGTCTCGATACGATAAACGAAGAGGACGGGTTCCCCAGACACGTTCTTCCACGGCTTTCCAAGGCTCAATTTATTCCCCCGCGCCTCAACATCTGCACAACCAGCTGGAACTTACGGCTCTCGACGCCCTGTGATTTCCGGTATAAACTGCAAAAGATACAGCTAGCTAGCACCGCTAGCGCCACCAGTCCATTTGCTACGTCGGATCATAAGCTGACTCTACAAACTCCCGTTAGGTCCTCCTTCGCTCCCTTCTCCTGTCCCCCGCAGATTCTCCATTTCCCGTCCCGGGATACTGGCGAACAGAAAATATATAAAACTTAGGCGGGAATCCTTCACCCTCCATAATATGTAGTAGGTACAGAGGTGGCGGATGAATGAGGGACGGAACAGAGTAGAAAGAAATGCACATTAGGCATTGTATTCCGCAGCCACCATATCAAACAAAGCGAACGGCACAGAAGAGAAAAAGCAAGCAATCGTAAAGGATGTCGGTGTCAAACGCCAGACTTCAAATCTCATGCACTAGGTACCCACGCAAACCACAGCCACTGAAAAAAAAAACATTTTGTCGCAATGGCCAAATACGGCCCATCATCACAAAGCATGCCCAACAGCTCCACCGTTGTTTCCCGCTACCGCGTCCTCTCTCTCTTTCACACACACTCCATCCGTAGGCGCATCGTACAGCTGGCGTCCCCCTCCTTTGCAGATGTGGACTGCTACCAAACCCCATCCATACTACTCGTAGTAACCCTCCTTTCTGGCTTCAAAATGTCGCCGAAATGAGGTAGGAGGAACAACTGGCTCGGAGACGCCGTGGACAAGCCTGAGAAACTTCTGGGGTGTTGAGGGGCTGGAGGCTAGTCGGGGAGAGGGGGACCACAAATCCCATGGAAGCTCATATTCCCAGCACAAGCCACCACCACAACCAAAAAGCCACAGGTAGAGAGGCGCACTCACGATTCTACGCCAGACTGTGCAAAGCCCTTCTAAGTTACAGTAAATGGTATACAAAGAAGTTGAGCCACGGCATCAGAATGTGACGGCCTTACTATTATTGGAAAGGACTATCGACAGACTTGCAAGACAGAAGACCAAGGAAGCTAGAGGCCAGGGTAGAAACATTAACCAAGAAGCAGAAGAAGACTGAAAAGACCAGTAATTCCTAAAGATCCTTGCACGCAATGCAATGTCGAACAAACTGCACACCGTAACTACATGAAGTACATTGATTAGTTACGAAGATAGAAAAGGAGGGGGGTATCTTTCAACCCCCACGCTAGGAAATAAGAGGCACAGCACGAAGCCATGTACGAGTAGTGCACGTAAGTATCAGGAGCGGGTATGAAGAGATCGGCTCCTCCAAAGTAGCTTCGATGCAAGCGCAACCGCCTTCTACGAGTGCTCGTATGCCATTTCGGAGTACGGAGTAGGAGTACGGAGTATGAATACGTATTGCCCGTCTCAAACCTGTTCCGCAGCTGCACATAGATACGGCCATCGTATTCCTACGAATAGGGGGGGAAGCCGAGTGTCTTAAGTACAAAACTTGTATGCGGATTATTGCTCGTCTAACATGGGCCGAGGTCTTGGGAAGGGGGGAAGAAAAACACAACCAGGGCAGCGGTGTAGTGGATTTGGGGGATCAAGACAATCTCACCGCTTGAAAAAGGGCCATCGGACAGAGGACGGAATGTCTAATCAGCTAAATTTTAGACATGGGGCATCGTGTTATGCCCCCCCTCCCCCTCGAGACATAAATGTCTACCTGTCTCTCACACTGGGTCGGGTTCATCTCCTGAAAACACTACATAAAAATAGGAATAGCCTGGGCGCTCAATGTAGGTACCTCGGGCAAAATATGGGCACGACAGAAACTCGCCCTGTCTCGTCAAAGGTACACTTTCAGAGTTGTTGCACTCAATAAGACGTAATTGCACACCGCAACTCAGCCATGCTACGACACCATGAGCCACTAACACACTAGTCAACATCCAAGCCATGGCCAGCCATTTTGGGGGAAGAGGGCGCGTGGCCATCGTAGTCTAGCTTTGGAGTCGAGGGATACCATGCAGAACCTGGAGTGGCAGGCAAATATAATCTCTGCCATATGCACATTGGTACATAGTTACCAGTGTAGTTGCTGTTGGGGTCTGTTCAATTATTACAGAGTAGAGAATAACAAGATCGAAAAAGGTACATACTAGCCCGTAACACCTATGATAACCACTTTGTATGTGTATTATACTTGTACCTGTTCGGAGTGCATACATGTCTATTACGTATAGTATACTCGGAGCAGATATTGAGCCGTTCGTCTGTCTCGTCTGTCACCGGAGCGCCCCTTGTCTTCTATGAGACTGTGGACTTTTATGTGTACCTTCGGCCTAATGAAAACAAGGAGCAAAGTCAGCTAGTATGCTGTCTGTATGTAACTTGGCTGGATGCAATCTTGGCAATCGAGCCATGAACAGATAGTCAAGTACCAAAGGTGAATCATTCAACCAAGTAAGGGACGAGTGTGTACATACGTTCCCAGCCGCACATGAAAGACATAAACAAGGCCGTACACGTCTCTGAGTGGCGAGAGAATGACGAGAGTGGCCTGGCAAGTAAAAAAAATGAAGGATCCAGGCTCGAAACCCAAGATATGAGACGGTCTAGCCGCTAGGACGCAAGCATAACAGCGAGATTCCAGGCCTATCAGGGGACCAGAGGAAGTAAAGGGAAAAATCGGGCTAGAGGCTTGGGCGCTGCAACTTCCAGCTAAAAACGTAGTGCTTCCATAGGGCAGACTAGACTGGGAACTTAGTTTCTGTGCATACATACACGCTCCGTATGCAATGACAGAAAGATGGAGAATACCGTACATGGGTCTGTAGGATGTGAAGACTGGGGAGTAGGCGTCTTAAAAAAAGAGTAACACAAAATAATGGGGGTGGAGGGAGAGGGAGGGTGGCTTCGTCTACAACGGCTACTACGAGCCAACAGATACTGTAGCGACCCGTGTTATGTATGCATGTATATACAGAGCACGCACATATGTATATGCAATGCACACTGACTGCCTGCATGCCTGTGCTCCCTTGGGGCTGCAGCTGCAGCGCCATACGCAACGGCCCATCCCACTCAGGCTTAGCTATGTACGTATCCTCCGAACAATAAAAGAAGCAAAATCAGGGAACCGTGAGCAACTGATCTGCACAGAATAAAAGGCGAACAGAAACAAACATGGAGAAAGGGGAGGGCAAAGAAAAATAAATAAAAGGGAGGACCTGAAACAAAAGTTGATAGGCCATATAGACAATGCAACGGGGTCTTTGTCTCGGTCTGGGCCTCTCTTTCTCCTTCTCTGTGCTGCATTCTTTCTCACCTGCCTGTGTTTTTCTCTTCGTTTGCTGCATCCAGCTGCCCGCGGCCGAGCTGGTTCTCCCACTTTCCATCTGGTACGCTGCCCGTGTCTTTCCCATCTCCCTTTCCTTGGAGGAGACATTCCACTCAATAGTTAGATACGCCTGTGCTTTCGGCTCCTCTTCTGTCTCACGAAGACAAAAGGCTCAAAGGCTACTGCACAGTGATCATATTATACAATAAAGCCTAGGGGAAAAGAAAAGAGGAGAAGTGAAAAGAAATAAAGAAAGCGGTACAACTACAGTATAGCGGACGACTACATCCACCAGTTATACGCTGCGAGGGACATACTCACAGAGAGAGCATGGAGGGAGTACATGCAAAGTACATCAGCTAGCAGGGACACTGCTGGGTCAGATAAATAAACTGCCCATCATGCCAGAAGAGGCATGCATTGGTGCGGATCTGAGCAGCAGTCACCCTGACGATAATGACTTGGGGCGTCGACTCATTTAGAGAGACATTGCAGAAAAACATATGGAGTACATCAGAGACAACCTATCCAAAGTACGGCCGAGCAAGGCAATCTAAAGCTCCGCACAGGACAGCCAAAGAAAGAGAGCTAGGAGGGGGGAGGAGGAGGAGAAAGAAGGAGGAGCGGGGACCTTGAATGGGCCTCGGCCATGTTAGGGCAGACGTGCGAATAGGCTTGCTCTTCCGATTCGCAACTGGCGGTGACGAGAATTGGAGGTCTCGGAAGACGAACTAGAAAAACTCGATGCTAAAAATAAGAAACGAAAATCAATAGAGCCAAGAAACAATGGGCACAACCAAACAAAAGAGTGAAGAAAGTGGCGGTAAGAGCTCGAGAGCAGCTGAAGTGGTGGCGACGGCGACGGCAAACGAAGCCACTCATACGCTGCCGTCCTGGTCCTTATGTAAGTCTGCGCCGAGTATGCATACTCGTAGGTAGAGAGTGCTAGTATGGGGCTGTGAAAAGTCGGAGGTTCCGTTTACGAGAAGACCATGGTACCGTATGAGACACACCGTGTATATGTACATACACACGACGGCACACACATGTATCAAACAATGGACAGTCGTGGACATAGGTTACATCGCGCGTTGTGTCGCGTTGTGAATGGGAGTGGCTACAGCTTTTTCTTGGGCCTGGCTGCGAAATGCATGGCAAAAACGCTACGAAACCGTTGACATGCAGTGGGCGGCGGCGCCAACAAGTCGATCATGGGCGATCTCTTTTGTATTGTTGAGTGCGACTACGAGAACGGAGTACAGCAATACGTTCTGAGGAGAAATGCGGAAAGGGAAGGGAAAGGCTGGGAAGGGGGGATGCAGACATGTAGAAGCATGCGTCGAGAAAAAAGCTCAGACGATACAGGGAGAAAAATAGAAAAAAGAAACGGGTGAATAGCTTAAAAGCATGCCGTAAAGCGGAGTTCCATGGATAGGGCCAGAAGACATGCAGGGGGGCAATATGGTAGAGAGTGAAGATGTGAGAGAGAAGCAGAGAGAAAAAAAGGAGAGAGAAAGACAAAAGGGAGGAGGCGGGAAAAAGGAAGACGGATGGACTCGTCGATGCACTAGGAAGAGACGAACATGCATCATTGATCTTCGTATCCGAGACATCGGAGGTTTATTTCAAATAGGGATGAAAGTAGGACGAGAATTCGGTGCGCGCAAGATACCAAAGTAGCAGTACGAGATGGACATCTGCACGATACAAGGAGTATGTGGCCACGCATGTACGAGTATGTAGTATGTAGTCCTGTAGTGATGTAGTCTACCTACGCGCATCTGAGGAGAGGGGCCGGGAGAGCTAGCCAGAACGGCACCGAGATGCCCCAGTTTTTGTAAGCGAGCCACAACAATCGAGGCTGGTCATAAGGCTTGTAGAGGGACGCAAGGGGCCGGAGGAGAATGCAGAGATGCAAAAGAACGGGGGCGAGGACGTGGCAGGAAGGGGATGTAGGCAGATGGTATTATTTCCCTCGAGCAGTTGTGGAAGAGAACGGCATGGGACACGCCAACAAAGGGAGCTAGGGTCTCTGCAGGACGTACGGCGTACATCAAAGAATACTCCGTAAAAAAGAAAGTGGCGGGGTGGGCTGAGGAATGCGGGCTTGGGGGAGGAATGAAAAGGGCGATACTTGAGCGTGTATCGAGACAAGGTCAGGGCCGTCGGAGGAGATTGCCCAGAGAGGGGCCTAGTGACGCAAAGTCCACTGGGCTTGAGCAAAGCAAGAGGCCAAGCAGGAAACAAGGGCGTGCGGGAGAGATGTCCAAAACCAAGAATCTCCAGAAGAACAGACGGCCATGGACCAGAGCAAGACAATAAACAAGGGCACCAGAAGAGCAACAACGAGACACCGGCGACAGCCTCGTCGAGGGCCTGACGACATCGCTGGCCACGGAAGCGGCTCAGCATTCCTGGCGGCTGGCTGGAGCCGGTGGCTGGTAGTTGCTGGCCGCTGAGCTGCTGAGCTGACTGTGGTCACCTCGTCGATAGCCTCAATGTTGTCGTCCGCTGTGGATCGGCGGATCCTCGCAGGGGTTTTTTGTTGCTTGCTGCCGAGCGCCCTACGGTGTGAGTGCAAGAAGGGATGGCCATGTGTTGTGCTCTATAGGGGATTATGATTTACGACGTAGTGATTTGGTATCTGGCAGCGAAGAGACAGGGCTTCGCTTCCAAATCCTCCAAAGCGCCTCTTCTGTCCTCCAAATACGCATTCGCCGTACTGTTTCCTTTCTAGTCTACCGATGACCGCCCTGCGATGCTACCAGCTGACGGCCCACTGCCCCGGCCCTAAACAAGAAACAGTCTCAGCGACGGCGCGTCAGGCAAGGACATCCTCGTAGTGGTGAAGCTGTGTGATGGGGGTTGTGGTAGTGTTGGGTAGCGCCGTATTTAGCAGTGCTAGTTTGATGTGTTAGCATATGCCACTAATATAGAGCGGTCTATGTAGCGGTCGTAGCGCCAGCCTTTGGTGTCTCTTGCTTGGCTATTTCCACCTGGTCTGCGGTCCCATCCGTTCCGCTCAGTTGGGCGTTACTTAGCATCTAGGGCCGTCGATTTCCCGGTTGGACCCCGCTGCGGTTGTTGTTTTCTCATCCTCTCATCCTCGTTCCTCTGGCTCTTCTTTCTCCTCTTATCTCTCCTCTTCTGTCTCCTCCTCTCATCTCCTCCTCTCCCCTGCCGCTTGCCGACAGAACTCGCCACCCCCCTCTCTCCCTAAGCCACGATGGACCCAGATGGCGAATGGCAGGCACACTGCCAGATGCAGATAATTACATGTCTCATATGGAAGCGTTGTGGGGAGAAAGACTTGCCCATTTTCTGTACTAGGTGTGCACGAATGGCACCTGTAGTGCTGTACTCCCTGGGCCTGTTGCTGCCGTTTTCTTCCCGTTGCAGTGTGCGCAGCATCAGCATTCCAGCACGCTCTGTTCAGGGTATGTTTGCGCGGATGGCCCATGCATTTCCGGCGTCGTGCCGTGCTTGCCATGTTGTGCTGTTGTACTGTTCGCCATGTTGACCGTGTTGGCTCGAACCAGGCGTGTCCACCGTATTGCCTACATTGCCTCGATTCCACATCTAGAGCTATCGGTCTACGGAATATGTCCAAGCCCCCTCTCCCGCACACCTGCTTAGCCTTGCATCTTCGGAAGCTCTCCCGCTGTAGCTAGCATCTTTTGGCAGGGACACCTCCACCGACCATGTCCACCCTGTACAAGTCCTGTAACTACGATTTTGTACAGGCTGTCCTCACGCGCTCAAATTGCCTACAGTGGTACCATTTAGAGCTAGCGGGGGGCTTCAATCCTGTTATGGGCTGCTGATGGGAGTCTTTCCGACTGCTGCAGGGCACAGCTGCTGGCCTATACCCACACCATCTAAGACTTGCTAAGGCCCTGGTTGGCCTGGAGCCAAGGATCCACGCCGGAAAGCCATCCACACCCCCCCCCCCCTGTTTTCCACCTCAGATGCCTATTGTACCTTCTCGTACCTATAAGCATAGATTCGGGCAAACAGAATAGTGACTCCACGGCTCTGGCAGCTTCTTGGCGCCCAGCTGCATGGACTCGACCAAATAGCCATTCTCCCGTGGTGTAATCCTATGAAGCACATTGGACTGGGGTCAGTCTTCCTTGGATCGCCTCGCCCTTTATGTGGTGGCCCTGCAGGCGCCACTGCCTGACAGCTGTTACCTGTTGACATCTGTATACTGTATTCCACCGATCCTACGCATCTATAACTATGAGAGCCAAGATATTGCAAGCACATATCTTATGGCTCTCCATACCAGCAGCTCTTTGTAGCCGTATGTATACCACTTCATGAACACTGCTGGGGCTCACCAAGATCTACGAATAGATACGACACTACGAATAGTCGCAAAATACTCCTTTCTAACCAAGAAGTTACTTTCCCAGTCGTTTGGTTTTAGAGATCCATCTTTCCTGGCCGCCCCCCTCTTCGCCCCGTTCAGTGTGCTTTCCATCTCTACTCGTATTAGCTGTCCCGGTATTGGCCCCTACGAGTGCTGGTGCTAGCCCTCCCACCTTCCCATCTTACGCTGGCTCCATACTACCACCCTCGTCTCCTGCTCGTCTCTTCTGTACATACACACCCCCCCTCTCTCTCCTCCCCCACCCAGTATACTAGCACAGTGACTCTGTTGTTTTACCCTGTGCTTCACTTAAGAGGCTCTTCTCTTCGCAACCTATTTGGTTCACAATAGTATATTAGTCCATCTCGCCGCATCTTCGAACCCTTCTTCTCTTGGTATCAGGAATGCATTTTGTGGCTGCTTTCTTTTGCATGGACCTATCCCATTGTGCCCATCCAAACATACATATACTTCCGCGTGTATATATATGGTGCCAGACATTGCAATATATGGTGTCTCCTGCACACTGGTGCTAGCGCATATATACACGCCTTGGGACCCTCCTCCGTCTCTCGCACATACCTCTCCATCTCACGATCTCGATCTCTTTTCCTTCCCTTTCTCTTGTCTTCCATTCTTTACCTGCTCTTTCTAGCACTCTGAGTCTGGTTGTCTCCTGTGTCCTGTCTTTCTGTGTACTGTCAGCTCTTGCTGTCTTTGTCTTGTCTCGCTTTTGTTGCTTTTGCTCTTTTCGTCTATTTCTGCCACGATCTGAGTACCCTCAGGGTCTCTTGCACGTCTCTTCCATTGAACATCTCTTCTATTCAACTTTTGGGCTCGCTCTTGGCCTGTTCCCTCTCTTCGTCTCTTCGTCTCTTCCTCCCTACTATCTACCGAATCTACCTGCTGCTCGGTCTAAGCCGGGCCAACCCATCGACAAGCTGGCACTCGCGGCGGCGCCCCCAGATCCTCCGCACTGGGGGTCAGACCGTTGGCCGCAGACGCAGTCACATACGCAATATGTGATTCTTGACAGCAACCCCATACATATGCCCTTTGACACGCGACCAGCCGCTTCGACCGGACATCAGGAGCATCACGAACCGCAACATCCGGAACAACACCAGCAGGCACCATACCAGCAGCAACAACAACAACAACATCACCAGCACCACCAACAGCAACAACCACACCAACAACAGCAGCAACAGCAACACCACCAGCAGCACAGCCCTCTCGACCGCTCAACAATGATGGCCGCTGCCTCGCCGTTCCTTATGGGCACAAGCCCCTACGGAACGCCACCACCGGCGACGTTGGCCTCGCAAGCGAATTCAGCTGGTGGAGGGCCAGCAGGCGGGCATCTAGGCTCGTCTGGTGGCGCCACGGACGCTTCTGCCAACACGACAACTTCGCCCATGGTGTCTACCGATGCCTCGCCTTATGGCTCGGGAGGCGTGCTGTCACAACCACCACAGGCCCAGCACCCACACCACCAGCAACATCACCAGCAACAGCAGCAGCAACAGTATCTTTTGGGCATGGGGGGTGCCCCGTCTCCCATTGCCATGACCACGTCAGACCTGGCTCCCGCGCTGTTTTCCACAGCACAAGGCTCTGGCTTTGTGTCGACGTTTGTCTCTGCAGCACCGTCGCCGGTCAGAACTACGGTCACGTCGCCACCGCGCCGCAGCACGCGACGAGCAGCGGTGGCGGCGGCATCGGCGACAGCAGTGCCTCATGGCGCTATGGGAGCTGCTGGGGCCATCGGCTTGGATGGTTCGTCTCCCAGAACAAGCGGAATGACACTCGAAGCCGACTTGTCGAACAATGGAAATAAGCGGCGCTCCGAGAGAACGGCCAGCATGATCCATTCGATGCCTGGATCCATGTCGGGAATCACACCGATCTCAACGACTGGCATGGCACCTCCGGGGACCTCGGGGACGGACAGCACTACATCAGCCTCATCGTCATCGGCGTCGTTGTACTCGCTGTCGACTGAGGCGACGCGGCCACAGTTTTCCACCCAAGTGGACATTCTCATGCGGACGATCCAGCTCCGTGGCGAAGGAGCCGAAGGGGGGGACGGAGAGTCCGAGCCGGCCGACGGCCAGGACCCAGCCATGCTCCATGCAGACCAAAACGGGTCAGAGCAGGCAGTCCAGGCAACGGCCCAGGTGCCCAAGAAGCCTCAGCAGCAGCCACTACAGCAGCAGCAGCAACAACAACAAGGGCGGTCGCAGCGGTACGCCCTGATTCTTCCGCAGAAAACGCCTCCCGTGGTTGCTGCACCCAAGGTACGTACTATATCTAGACGAATGCTGTCTTTCTTCCAAAAGAGGCGGCCACGGGTTGGATAGAATGCTGCAACTGGTGCCAGAGAGGCGCGCAAAATCAGAGAAAATACGTGCTAACACATCCCAGCACAAAGAGCCGACGCAGAAGCCGTTTGCGTGCAACCTGCCGGGGTGCACCATGACCTTTTGGCAAAAGACGCACCTAGAAATCCACAAGCGCTCGCACACGGGCGAGAAGCCATATGTATGTATTGGAGTCTAAGTATCTGGTTCTTCTTTTGTGGGCAGCACTGACTGGAGTGCAGTCTTGCAGTTTTCCCGGATGCGACGGCACCTTTTCCCAGCTGGGCAACCTTCGTGTAAGTGATCCCCTGACCCGTCTCCCTGGTCCAGCAGCTCACAATCAGACCCATGAACGCCGACACACCGGCGAGCGCCCCTTTCGCTGCGACAACTGCGGCAAGCAGTTCGGCCAGCGCGGCAACCTCAAAGCCCACCTGAAGACGCACCTGCGCCTGCAGCCGTTTGAATGCCGCCTCGACGGCTGCAAGAAGCGCTTCACCCAGCTCGGCAACATGAAAGCCCACCAGAACAAGTACCACGCCGGCGCGCTGCAGGCCTTGACGGCCAAGTTTGCCGCCGCTGCCGAAGGCGACGAAGCCGTGGCCGCCAGCATTTCCAACGATGACCGCGAGCTGTTTGCCTACTTTGCTGGCCTCTACAAGAACAGCAACAAGGGCATCAAGGGCCGTGGCAAGCACCGCCGCGTGCGTCCCGTCAGCCCCAAGAACAACAGCAGAAACAGCAGCAGCAGCGGAAGCAGCCACGGAGGCGGCCACAGAGGGCGCAACCTCAGCAGCCTCGCCAGCGTCAACAGCCTCACGGGCCTCGGCGGGCTCTCCCATGTCGGTGTCGGCGGCATCGGAGGCGTTGGCCTCCACCACCTCGGCGGCATGGACGCAGCGCCGACGCTGAACGGCACGGGCGCGGCGGCGGCGGCGGGACGGCGAGGTCGCGGTCTCAAAGGCCTCGCGGCAGCGGTGGGTACGCCGGCGTCCCATATTGGGCCCATTGCCAACCCTCCCGTGGCCATGGGGCCCCCTGGACGCCACCACCTGCAGGCGACGTCGGCCGCGTCGTCGCCCAACGCGACCATGCTGTATCCGTCGGTGTCCTCGGTCGGCATGGGCGGCTCGTCGTATGCAGCCAGTTACGGCAAGCCGCTGCATCCGGGCGGCGGCAGTGCCGGACACGGAGCCACCCCTGGAAACGGCGGCAACAGCAACCACGGCAGTCCCCGGAACTTGGCCGTGTCGCTGGGCCCGGGCACAACCGGCAGCTATCACCATCACGGCTACGGCACGCCGAATCTCGGCACGGGTCTGTCGCATTCGATGCCGCATTCGTTGCCGCCCCCCCCCTCGTCCTCGCTGCCCTCGTCGGCCCCCGCCATGACGGCCACACATGGACTTTCGCCGCATCCACTACACAGCCAGCTGCACCACGCCGGCGGCAGTCCCACGCATGCCACCGCCACGGGAAATGCCGGTGGCTACGGGGGCGGCGGCCACGGCGGCCACGACCCCCACGGCCACCCGCAGGCGCATTCGCACGGCCACAACGCCCACAGCCAGGGCCACTCCGCGGCTGCTAGTCCAGGCGCTGCTTCCGTGGCTAGCGGGCACCACAATGCGCCGACGCCATCTCACCATGGGCACGAGTACCCCCCGCATCACCAGCAGCAGCACCAGCAGCACCAGCAGCACCAGCACCAGCATCATCAGCTGCAGCAGCCGCAACACCATCGGCAGCCGCACCCCCATCACCCGCACGCCACCCACCAGCTGTCGCCGCATCTGGCGCACTCGGTGGCCGAGAGCCGCGCGGCGTCCACGGCGAACTTCATCTCATACGAGGAGCAAGCACGTGCCGGGTCGTCGGAGCTGCGGTACTGCGACAACGTGTATTGAGTGGTATTGTTTTGATTTTGTGGTTGAGTTTTTTTTGCTCTTTCCTATTTTCTGGCGCGTTGCGTTGGAGTTGGCCTGTTCTACCTTGGGGTCAACCCTCAAGCGTACATCTTGCGTCTGCCATATTCCCCCTGCCGTGGTATATATGAGTTGGCTTCTAGGCATGTTCACCACCGGCAGGACAGGTGTCTTAGTTTTTGGCTCTTTGGTTTTGGTTTGTGCTTATGATCCTTTCGGTCATCTTCTTCTTGCTTCTTTCTTCTTCTTTGATACTTTACTGCTTGGTAACGCATACAAACACGAGCGTGATGGATAGCGAGCACATGCAATTATTTTGGTTTTTCTTTCTTGTGCTATCTTTTTACTTTCTCACATGCTTTTCTCCGTCTGCGTTGGGCCGGTGGTGTTATGAATACGGTATACGATTCTATTTGGGAAACAGGAAATAGGAGTGTTTGTGTTGTTTATTTGGTCTCATCTATTCTCTATGGTATCTTCTCTATAGGGTTGACTATACCCAAGTCAACAATAAAAATACAAGGGGAGTTTGGTGCCATGTACCCTAGTCTTTTTACATCTCGGCAATATCACTTTAAATGTCGTATCACTAGATCTCCCGCAGAACAAATCCTGCCTTGCCTTGTCGTTTGCTCTGACACTTCCACACGTCCGCCACGCCACCCCGGATGAGTGCCATGACTTCTGCACTTTTTGCACGGCATCCATGGTATTTCCGTCTCCGACTCCAGCCATGCTTTGTGCTTTCGCTCCGGCGCCTATGTCTGCCACCTCGACAACTGCGCCTTGGCATTCTCGTACACCAGGAACGTCACCCACGTTGCTGGCAGCACCCGCACCACGTTCGGCACCAGGCCCCGGTAGAATCCGCGCACACCGTCCTCGCGCCACAGCTGAGTGGCCACGGCGACAATGCCGCGCCCGTACCGTGCCTCTGCATCGTAGTTTTGCAGCCGGCTGCGTACCACTTGATACGGGTACGTCACAGCCCCGGCCACGAGTTTCGACGTCGTCGACACCACGAGCGTGGCTTCGTTGGCTGACGCCGGCGTCGGTTTTGGTGTCGATGTCGACGTCGATGTGGACGGCGATGGCGATGTCCAAGGCGGTGTAAAAGATCCCCCGGCCATCCACCACCGCCGCAGCGGCTCGTAGACGGCGAATTGCACGGCGCCGTGGCTGACGCCCAGCAGGCTGACGCCGAGCCCGCGGTAGAAGCCGCGCACGCCCTCGTCGCGCCAAACTCGGACAGCACCCGCCAACAAGCTCGGGTAGGCACCCGCTGCGCCACGGTCGGAGGCCAGCATCCGGGTCTTGAGCACCCACAGCGGGTTGGTCAGGACCTGGACGCCGACGCCGGCGAGACCCGAGGCCACAAAGTAGTCGGCCGGCGAGAGGCGGGGAAGGCTGCTACTGCTGCTGCTGTTGTAGTCACTTTCGCTTCTCCTCTTCTTTTGGCGCAACAGCACTCGCTCGATGCGCGACTTGAAGAAGAAAAAAGAGGCCCAGCTGGTGCCGTTGCCCAAAAGATTCGGCGTCAGACCCCGGTAGAGCGCCGCCAGCGGATCCGGCGCAGCCACCAGGCTGCGAAATACGGCTACAGCCGAGGGTGCGGCGCCTTTTTGGGCTGCCGCTGTGCCGGCTGTGCTGCTGCTTTTGCGGTAAACTATGGTTTGTTAGCAATGCGAAGCTCTCTTGGGCATCCTCCAACCATCCACTCACTCTGCATCCGAGTCTTGACAATGTCCAGCGGGTGCACCACCAGCGTGGCCATGGAGCCGGCACTCAGGCCGGCGGCAGCCTCGACGAAGCCGGCTGAGAGGCCGGCATGCTGGGCGTGGGCGTGGCCGGTAGAGGTCATAAGAGCGAGCAGGGCTGACGGAGAGAGCAGAAAGACACGACGAGAGGACGAAGAAGAACGGCCGGCATGGTCTGGTCTGCTACGTGCCTGCCTTGTCAAGTGTAAGGCAGTTGTCTCTTATTTACAAGTATATCTGCGCAACCGGGCAGACATGGCGTGGGCGGAAAGAGAGAACAGGACCAATCGGCGTGAAATGCAGTGGTTGCTAAGCATATACCGAAGACGGCCGATGTGCCTGGTATAAAATCACCAGAGCTGCCCCACAGCTTCTATGACGCACTAAGAAAAAATCATATGGCACATACAATGACTAATCAGGACAGCAAAGGAAAGGCGACGACCTAGCCATGCATACGACGTAGATACAAGCAAGCTACAGTATCAAGGTGGCCAGCTACGAGGAGCAGTGCGGTTCTATAATGAGCGGTATATTTCCTTTACTGCTGCCGTAGTGTACAGTCGTCATGCATTGGCTGCGGGCCAGCGAACCGTTCTCTCGCCCAACAGCGAAGAGGCATGTATGTGTTTGATTTTCCCAGAGCGTGTCCATCATGTCTTTTGTCTTATTACTTGAGCCGAGGCGTCCCTTCGTTCGTAGCGAATCTCTCACTCCCGGCCATTTCCCACGGTTGGATCGTTTGAATATGTGATTGTCATGCGCATCCCCCAGGATGCCGTTATTGCGGTGGCGTGCAAGTCGTCTATGAAAGCGGCGACAGGAGGCTGTTGATGCTGATTAGTATTTCTCCTTTCAAACATGGGAAAACACGCATCATTCCATCGATGACCTACCGGATCAATGGTGGCCGCGGCTCGCTCCGGGTGTAGCCTGTCATAAACATAGTTAGAATGGGTGCTGTTTGCGCTTATCTTCACACTTCGCATGCTCGTTACGAACCGAGGTAGATAACCAGAGGAAGGTAGCCACTGCAAAGCAAATGTTAGCATTGAGACTCGTACACTGTGCATTTGTATGGGCATGTTTGTCGTAACGTACTAGTGAATGACCACGCGGGAGAC
The DNA here is from genome assembly GCA_001513895.1 of Graphilbum fragrans. Taxonomy (NCBI): domain Eukaryota; kingdom Fungi; phylum Ascomycota; class Sordariomycetes; order Ophiostomatales; family Ophiostomataceae; genus Graphilbum; species Graphilbum fragrans. The sequence goes on from LLKO01000013.1 coordinate 244,161, forward strand.
GTCAATGATGCGGCCGATGCGCTCCTGTGCAGAAACAAAATTAGCTGCCACAACCTCCAAAATGCATCCTACTCATAAAGATGCCAGGTGCTCTCGTAGGGCAGCAAATATCGCTCGGCGGCATACCTTGGTCTCTTCGGAAAGGGTGAACATCTTGACAGCGAGGGGCAGTGCCCGTTCTGTCTCTTGTTAGCGCGTGACGTCGGGAGAAAAGGGCGCCAGGTCAACGAGTCGCCAGATTAGACAGGAGACGCACAGATTCAGCTATTCTGTTCGGGGCTGGTGGACGCCGTCGTGGTATCGGACTGCGATGCGATGCTGATGAGCCGTAGAAATTTCAGCCGGCGCTCTTTTGCGATTCGCCCTGGCCAGTCTGGTGCACTGTGGGGCGGCGGCGGCTTTGTAGCGGAAAAATCTTTAGTCCGGCCAACCGCGTTGTTCAACGCAGCTATGCGCAGTAGGCACGACAGCTAAAAAAAACAGACGGAAGACAAAAATAACGATATGCGACCCGTCCTCTAAACGCAACAAGCTACCTGCACCCGACGTCTCCCCCATTACGTGCCTGTGAAAGCACGAGCGGTAGCCAAAACGAACACGGACACCCCCTGTTTTGTGTCCACGCGCCAGTGAACTCTCTACGAGTGCTGCCGCCGACTTTCTTCTCAGCTCGTTCACAGAAACATTCAGCGATCTTGGCCAAGCTCCCAGCACCGACTTGGACGTCTCGGCGAACAGAGGACAGCACAGCCGGCAACAAAGGGGCTTGCCCCTCGCTTCCCGTCCCGGTTCTTCCTGAGGAGGACTGCTCGCCGCTGCCACAGCGCTTGCTCCGCCGCGTCAGCCTCGCCGCCCGCTTATTTTCTCCTTCTTCTTCTCGTCCTCCTCCCCACACGACTCACCACCCACTATGGCTGCGGTGCGCCACTGGGAACAGAACAAGGAGGCGACCGTCTACGTCGGCAACCTCGACGAGCGCTTCAACGAGGCGCTCATGTGGGAGGTCATGACGCAGATGGGCCCCGTGGTCAACGTCCACATGCCCATGGACCGCGTGTCCCGCCTCCACCAGGGCTTCGGCTTCGTCGAGTTCGACACCCCCGAGTCCGCCGACTACGCCTCCCGCTGCCTCAACGGCGTCCGCCTCTACGGCAAGCCCATCCGCGTCAACAAGGCCAGCGCCGACCGCCAGCGCGCCACCGACATTGGCGCCGAGCTCTTTGTCAACAACCTCGACCCCCAGGTCGACGAGAAGATCCTCTACGACACCTTTGCCCAGTTCGGCCGCCTTGTCGCCGCCCCCAACGTCGTCCGCGACCAGAACAACGTCTCCAAGGGCTACGGCTTCGTCAATTTCGACAGCTTCGAGGCCTCCGACACGGCCCGCGACGCCATGCACGGCCAGTACCTCCTCAGCAAGCAGATCGTCGTCGAGTACGCCTACAAAAAGGACGGCCGAGGCGAGCGCCACGGCGACGACGCCGAGCGCAAACTCGCCGCCGAAGGCAAGAAACACAACGTCGTCCCCGAAATTCAACCCCTGCCCCCGGCCTTCCACATGAGCCGCCCGAACCTGATGGGCGGTCCTGTCGGCGCTCCTCCTGGGGGCCCCATGCATATGAATGGCTTCCACAACGGCATGGCCCCGCCCCCCATGCGGACAGGCCCCAATGCCATGGCCACGGCCTCGCCGGTGTCCGGTGGCGCTCCCCCTCCGGGCGGCTTTGGCCTCCCGTCCCGTGGCCCCGTGCCGATTTCGGCGTCCGGCTTCCACCCCTCAAGACAGCAACAAGCCCCTCCCGCCGCTTTTGGCGGTGTCGGCATGGCCCCGCCTTCCTCTCTGCCACCTGGATTTGCTACCGGCCGCGGCGCCGGAATCCCGGCAACACCACCCCCGGGTTCCGGAGCCATGGGCCGCGGGCCTCCGTCCGGCTTACCCGCACGGCCTCCCCCTGGCGGGCTGGGCGGCGCCGGCATGGCTCCTCCGGGATTCCGCAACGGCATGGGTGCGCCACCGCCCGGCTTTGCCCCCGGAGCGCCCGGCGCAGGAGGCTACAACAATATGCCGCCTCCGCCGCCTGCGGGTTTTGGGCGGCGGTGATGGGCTGGCAAGTCGTGGGGGAAGTGATGGTGATGGGGCATGCAAAAGCAAAGGGCTAGGAATATCGTGCGTCTTGTTCTTCTTGTTCTTGGTAAGGAATTGGGCATTGGCGTTCTTACTCATCACGGATCGTACATTTCTTGCTTTTTTATTCTTTTGTTGTATAATATGTCTTGTTACTCTATACCATTTCAACCAGCCCCCCATCAGGATGGCTTTCTGCTTTACCCCCTCAAAACCACGTTGTGAACGCATTCGTTCGCGCTGCTTCTCACCCGGTGACCGAATCTAGATGGTCTTAATTTATGACGGCAACCGATAAGCTTTCCCACATTAGCTGGAAGCCAAGGCCGCAACAGAGCGCAGCGGCTTAGGGACATTCGAGAGTAGAAGCGACAGTCGACAGTCAACGCAGGCATGTGAGCCGCGCAAGGCCCAAGAGCCGCGCGAGGCGCACGACGCACAAGAGGCACACGGTTGCTGTTGTGTAATACAACTAGGCAAAGGCACCACTTGCGCCATGTATGACCATCGTCGACAGGCCTAGCTATTTTCATCTTGCGTTGTCAGGAGCTGGACGCAGCCACACAACAGCATGCGAAGGCTGAGCACTTCTATGCAAGGAGTCTAGAGCAAAGCACACCACTTTCGCCACCGTTACAACATATGCGGCAGCCGGTCTCTAGCATTTGTGACGGCATGCCTATCTACTCGAACACGGCCTGCGTTGCTGTCTTCCCTTCAGCGTCGATGCTTCGGTGTGCCAGAGAGAGGCTGGGAAGATGTGTTGGGCTGTCTGACACTTTGTTTCTGGCTTATGCCTCCGTGTCTGGGTCAGTCTCATCGGCCCTGTCTGCCTCTACTATTTACGTCACGCATTTCCGGAAGAAGGCAGAAAGAGGCATGTTGGCTGCATCACAAGAACAACCACGACAGAAAGCTTGCCGTCACTCAAGCCGGAAAATAGCCATGCGAGGAGGGGAACCAGCAATAGGGAGCGCGTGGTGGACAAGAGGCGACATGCACTGGACAAGGAGGTCTGACGTAGATAGTACAAGGGCAAAAGTGATCAATCACCCAAAAGAGATAGCCAAGTGCAACTTAGCTGCGTCATCTCCAATCGCCGGCCTTCCTCACACTCCCTTCTCCTGATTGAGTGTGTTGTCGGCGGTGTACGGGACAAATACAGGGTACCCGTGTGCTTGTGGTGCCTGTGTCTGGCGTGATGTTTCTCTCTTTCGTTGGCCCAGCTTTCCCTTCCTTCCGGCCAACTCATTCTTCATCTGCAGGCTTCTCCTTTGGGAAGTCGGCGCGCCAATCGCCTCGTCTGGCCTGAGTCAATAAAACAGCAGTCCAAAATCGGAATAATGAATAGGAGTACGACGTACAAACGACTCGAGCAAAAACCATGTCAGACCTCGTATACGGCACGGACCCCCTTCGTTCACAACATACTCGTCGTTACCTGGCGATAAGACAAACAATCCACTGCTCCTTTCTGTCTCCTGTTTCTCGTCGTTTGCGACTGCTTCAGCTGTCCCACTTACCTGCCTCGTTCCCCCCTCTTCCTCGGTGTCCAAAGGGTTGGATTGGCTTCCTGCTTTCCCTTCCCAGAGAGGAGTGGACCACTCCCAAGCTCCAGGCTTACCGCGTGTTTTCGAAATTGCCGCATCTGCCTGCCTCTTCCAGTTTTGCCCAAGGGAGGGGACTACGGGGGATTGGCTTCGCTTGTGGCGTCCCGACACTACCATTAAGGTGGCCTCGATGGCGAGAAGGCTCTGCAGCTGGCGCAAAGTAGAATAGCCCCAAATGCATGATGATTTGGCATTGGCCCAAGCTCCTATGACGCCAGAAGATACAATATTATGATAATAAAAAAGCACCAGGTTCCAGCGGGACGATAGGGTCGGCCAGCGAGTAAAGACCATGTGCTGTAGCACTGGCGAATGTGAAGCTCACACGCTTTTCGGGGAGGGGAAGGGGGGAGATGGGAGAGGATGGGAGGGGCGAAGCGGCACATGTGAGAGAGAACAGGAAAGCCAATGATGGCAAAGCTCGTGGATAAGGGTGCATAGAGCAGCATTACCATATGTACATTCAGAAGAAAAAAAGATGAAAAATGAAAAGAAACGAGCAGTGCAACTTTCTGATGTGGGAGTGGGCCCTAAAAGCGACCAGGCCTGCAGCTGGTACTGGCTACTGCCTGCGGGCTTCGTCTGACTGGCTGATCTTTTGCAGATGGTCATCCTCTTTTTGAATGCTAATGCTGGTAGTTCCTGCCCTTCCTGCCGCCCCTGCCTTCTCGCCTCTTGCCCTCTTATTCCCCCCCATCAATGGCTGCTTCCCTTCCGGCGATGGCAGGCCTTGGCTGCAGCAAGCAGTGAGCCATATTGGCCGTAGTGGCACTCTGTAGCCATTCAAATAGCAGCTATACCGGCGACAGTAGCAGTATCACAAATAGAATCAGAGCACGCAGTAGCACTCACAAAAAGCAACGACAAAACAAAACTGCTGCTGCTACTGCTACCATAGCCGCCACTACCAATCTGCAAATGTGACGGCATGTGCAGCATGCAACAGGCAGGGGCGACCGTCCACAGCTGGCAAGGATTAGGGCGATCAGGCGGCCGCAGCACAGTCAGCGATACAATACTTGGTGAGCAGAGACGCATGCATGGGAGCGGGCAAGAAGAAATGGTGTGCAGCAAGTAAGTACCGTGCATGTACGAGTCGTCGTATGCACGGGAGTCACAAGCATTCGACAAGGCCAGCCACCGTGCGCTCGGTAGGCAAGAGAGAACCACGCAAAACAGGCAGTCAAGAACGAGAGAACAGGGCAAAAAGAGGAGACAGACCGTGAGAACGACCCACCCACAAACATCCAAGCGAGGCCAAACTACTCGTACGCATACGGAGTACGACGAAGCACAAGGCTCTGAGTGGAGCTCTACGAGGACCAGAAGCTGAAAAGGAGTGGGTTAGATAAATGCAAGAAAAGGGAAACGAGCGGCAGGAGACAAGAGAGACGGGAACAAAAATGGAAATGCAATGGAGAAAGTACATGGGAGGCGGCAGTGACAAACTCGAGGCCTGAAATTAGCCCAAATAAACTACTTGGCGTGAATCATTTTCTTGTCGAGTGTGCCTATCCCAGGGCACATGAACGGAGTCGTGACGGCCACGTCGTAGCAGACTGATGGTGGTGGTGGCGACGGACAGACAAGTGGCAACGACAGCACACCTGTCGCACACCTCGCCCCCAACAACGGGCTGCAAGTCCGTATGTACAGCTAGTGCGTATGTACAGCTAGTGTACATCTACTCCTACACTCTACATACAGGGGGCTCCGCGACGAGGAAGAGGGAACAAGGCCATCAAACACCTCCCCCTTTCCCGGCGAGATCGGTTCAAAGATTGGCTCGGCGAGATGGGCTTTTGGGCCAGAGAGATGCTGAGCGCCACCTTGTTCTAGCAAAGAGATGAGTGCGACTGACCGACGCCGACCGGGAAAAATGAGGCGAAACAACACCAGACCACCCGTTCGTGACAAAAATAGAAAGCGAGGGCACAATGCGGTGTGCGGACTCGGTGAAGAAAGCTTGAGAGAACTTTGTGGATACACGCATATGGGGCTTCCGCACAGTAGTCCATTTAGCACGAGAAGCCATGTATGTATGTAGGCCTGGCAAAGTATACAGGCAATACGCAAAGCCAGTACAGCCCAGGAGAAGAGGATCAACCGGGCACAAGTTGTATGCAAGCAACACCAAACGTGCCGCCGAGAAAGGGGGAGGGGAACACAAGATTCGTGTGTGTGTATCTGTATACTCATACGTACGTCGTATATAGGAAATACATATTGGGCTGTACACTATTCCGTACATGCAGGGAGGGGAACAAGCCATGATTCCTTCAGACTCCCGCTCAGCCAAGACGAAGTCACGCTGCTATGCAAGCCCAAACGAACCAGAAAAAGAAAGGTACAAACGAGCGGTTGGCGAATCAGAAGCGGCGGCAAGGCCGTAAGAATCTGCAGTCAGAACGAAGAAACGCGAGACGCCACCCCTAGGCACACTACCCAGCTTTTTGTCTGTCTGTTTCATTTCCTTTTACTTTTGCTCCAATGCACTGGTTCCGGGACTGCTTTATTTTCGGGTGTATACAAACGGCAAGTACTCTCACGGAGTACTCGAATTCCTCGCGAGGAGATATAAATTCCATGTCACAAGAGTGGTATGGTACAGGGGTATGCACTCGCTCTAGAGCCGTCTGTTTTGCCCGTGGCGGGTCTGCATGCGCGACATGCGGTATGTCTTTTCCATGTCTCGCCGCGCCTTGTTTCGAAGATATACGTGTGGCTACGAGTAACCAGTCGGGTGTAGGGGTGAGGAGCGTAAGATGTGTATGGCTCGGCGCTTTCCGGAGGGGTTCCTTTTCCGTCAAGGAGCAAAAAACGCCGCTTTAGGGTAGCTTGTTCCGTACACATAAAGCTCCTCTCGTATGTACTCGTACTCGTAGACGAAGAAGGGCTGGCCTGAGACAGGTAAGCAATAAAGTCATGCACCTTGCAGTGTGCCACTGGAAAAGGGAGCAGGAATGGGACCATGCCCGAAGAAGAAAGCAATAAAAGAACGGACGTGTTGTAAGCCTGGTGGAAGCTACTCATACCCATGCCGTGTGAAATAGAGTGCGCACATCTTCACTGCGCAATGCTCACGACGAAACAGGTACACACACCACCAGTGTCCTGTTGGGCTGTTTGAACAGCCACATGCCCGATCCACTTTTTTCCCTCACGCGCCCCGTTGCAAGTACTCATGTTACTCGTACAACACCCATACAAGTAGCTACCAAGGGCGAACACCTCAGTATACGAGTACTCCGTCGAGCTGGCGAGAACACGAACCGTTTCAAGGTGTGAAAAAGAAAGAAGAATATCACTTGGAGGCATATGGGTCGAAAGTTCGCCCTCATTGTCACCTGCTGCCAACTCCCGCATCACCACGAAGCGAGTATCCGCAGTAACTACTTGTACTTCGCTGCCTCGAAGCGAGTTTCGGCCAGAGCGGCAGGCACATTCGCAGCACACGAACGAGAACAAACATACAGATGAGACTGCGGCCAACCATACGACCTTTTTTGCTTAGACATGCATTCCTGTACACGGGGCCTCTCATGCATTACACGAATGTAGGGAGGAATGGGCTGCATGGTCCATACGAACTACGTAAATTATGTCCCGGTTCTTCCAGCCATACAGCTACTCGTGGACGAACGCATGTACTCGTACTAAGATTTTGTTGCTCACGTGGCAGCCAGAAACAGTTGCTTCGTCCCGCTCGCCACTGATTTTGTGCCTCCCTTGCGACGTTCGACTCGTTCGGTGACCTCCAGCGCCGCCCAACCCTTTCTTGTGATCAGAGCTTCGAAAAAGCAAATTAAAATATAAGGTAGGGACCATTCGGAGCCATTGGCGTCGATCCCTACTCTTCAAGTACAGTTGTACGTCGTAGAGTTGGTATGCATCTTACATAGGCTCATACTATAGGTAGACTCTTTGGGCATGGCGTATCTAGCTGCTATTGATACGAGCTTGCCGTCTCATCGGGCGAGGGCCAATGACGCAGGCCAATTGGCCGGAGCATCACTAACTCTCTGATTGTGCGTTCCTACCAGATAGCCACACCCTCTTTTTTGCCATATGTACAACCACTCCGTACGACTCCTCTGTAATGACCAAAATCGTACGAAGTACTCCGTACACAGCTGGCAAAGAAACTGGGCCTGGCCATGGCGCCGCCCCTCTTCTTACCGTTGTTTCTTCTGCTGCCTGCAGGGCTATTATGCAAAATATTGGCACACGCACACATACCACCCCCCCTCTCCATTTACATTTCCAGCCACCCCTCTCCCTTTTCCCATCCTGCCCCCTTTCCTAATCTGCATTCTGCGTACGTTCGCTCATCTGACTACACGCGCTCTCCTCTCCTCCCAATCCCCCTATCCCCATTCCTATGTCCCACGCAGACTTATTTCCTTTTGCACACCCAGAATCCAACAGGCTCCGTAATTCTGTTCACCCGTACAACACATTGTTTATTTCAGTGGTCCTCAGCGACCCAGTCTTTTTGTCCCAACCTAACAGATCGGACTAGCGTGGGCCTCCAGCGGTCATGAGACCTCCCAAAAAAGCCGCCAAGGGCCAAAGAGAAAGCGATCCCTGGCAAAGCTTTCTCTGCACGCGCAAAAGGTACACCTGCTGCCCACCCCCCCTCGTGCTACTGCTGCACAGGCCTAATCCTGACGACTGCTCCTGTTCCCTGCCATTGATTGCACCGCGACGTGATTGGCTGACGAGCAACAGAGAGTGGCGTCGTGCCTTTTGACCTCTCAGCCATGTGAGCAACAGGTAGCTTCCCCGATGAGTAGATCTCGAAGAGGTGCTGGCATGCCGTGCGTACTCACGGGTATCTCTGCACCATTCTACGAATATTACGTTGAGCACCAGCATTCATACAGACGGAGGCCCTCGTATTGGGCGTCTCCGGCAATGGTGTAGCTCGGTAGCTGTGGCTCCTAGTAGCGCGGGCCTAGCGTAACGGATGCCCGTCGACTTCTTTGACGCCTTTCGCAACAACACGAACACCGCCGTTGTCCTTACCGTGACTTTGAAATAGAAAATACCACTGAACGGGGCACAAGTACGTGTCCATTTGTACTTCACACACGAATGTTTAGTCATAGCCGTGCGAACAGGCGCAGTTCTGGTATATGAACGCCGTATTCGTATAGTCTACCAGCTTGCCCTAATCCTCCTTATTCTCGCGGTTTTGCCCTTCGGACAGCTGCCCACTGCTAGTGTAGCTACTTCTCATTCGTATGCTGGCTAGACCTGCATTTATCTTCTCGTGATTCTATTATCCATGGTTTTGTCCAATCCACCCAATAGCCTTCGGCGCCCGGGGAAAGCGACACGTCGTTTCTGGCTGCGGCGAGGACGGGCAACAAGAACTTGTATGGGCTAACTTTAGAAGGCATGGGTACAAGTGCTCATACCTACAAAAGGGAGGCCCTCCAACCACCGTTGGTGCTCGTACATTTCGTGCTCGTAAGTACATACTCGTACATAGTGACTAACATCAGATACCTGTGCATGCTACAATGGTGTGTGACGCTGCCACGGAACAATCCTGGACAGTAAGATACCCCTCGAGGTAGCGACAGGGTTTGCCCCTCTTTCCATGGTCATTAAGCACTGGTAATATATCATCCTGCCCACCTCGAGGATTGCGTCTAATTGTTCATGCTCCGCCGCAACGTACGGAGTACATACGAGTGGTCGTACTCGCCTTTACCCCTCGCACTTCTGCTTCCGGCAACAAGCTATGCATGTGTCTACTCGTCCTAGCTGTCCGCCCTCGTGATGCCCTAACTGGTTGGCCTGGGCCTCTCTTTCTCTCTTTCTCTCTCTCCCTAGGCGCTTTTGGGAGTCGGTCTTTGTCCTCACACATACTCGTAAGCAGCCCGTATTTCGCCGCCGAACCGCACACGCAGAAGTAGTACATGCTCACAGTTACCTACGATACAATCATAGCATCCTAATTGTGGTGCTATAGCGGGCGGCGTAAGACACACCGTACGTTCACACGAGCATATGCGCGCAGTCGTAAGCGGACTCCGAATCAGAGATAAAATACAACATAGTAGTACGCAATAGTCGTAGATGCTTTTCTGCTTGGAGAGATAATCGGGTTGGCCTCTGGCGATCAGGCGCCGACGGGCATCAGCAAAGCCCTCTTTCCCTCTCCCCTTCTTGCCAATGCTCCCATGACAGTGCCTGTCCTGGGTCCGGTCATCAATCAAATACCGGCCAGGGGGGGTGCACGAAACGACAGCGAGTGACAAAAAAGGGGGTAGGCGCCCAATCCGAGAGGCTGGTGGGCACTAGAAAGAAAGGTCTCCCCGACCTCTTGCCGCCTGAAAATGGGCCTGGAATGTTTCCAGCCTGCAGCAAATAAAACCAGGGCCGTGAAACAACCCGGCCGAGTATACGAGTACTCGTATGTACGGAGTGTGAGTGCTTCGTCTTAGGGAGTGGTCTTTTACGCTTCGCTTCTACGTTTCTTGCCTTCTGGCATTTTGCCTTTCGCCTTCTCTTCAGCCCACCCTCTGCGGCGGCGGCTTGTCTTCGCTTTAGGAGGGGCGGCGGCGGCGTACTGCCCCGGCTGGCGACTCAGGTGGTTTTTAGCGCCTGGCCCGTCTCAAAATGAGGCACATGATTCCGAAAAAAGGAGTTAAAAAATACGGAGCACGCAGCGTTTAGGTAGCTCCAGCACGAGAATAAAAATTAAAGAAAATTAAAATCAAGAATTCTATCAATACGTATGCAACAAAATACGAATACTTCAGTTGCAGGAAAGACCCTTCCTGGCCGGGTAATACCCACTATTATCTGCGACTTGGGCACTGGAGGCGTGCAGAGTGGCTCACTGATTGAGCCAGTGACCTGAGTGCAGTGACGTTGAAAAGCAGGTCGCTGGAAGAGGCAAAAACATCAAAAAGGCGTGTCCGGCCACACCAGCGTACTTTCGTAGTTGTACGCCAGCGGACTGCCCGTGTTTGTGCTGCTTCTGACTGCTAGCTGCTGCTTATTGCTAACCTCCCCCTTCCTCCTCTCTGTCTCGTTGTCCCGCTGTCCCGCTGTCCCGCTGTCCCGCTGTCCCGCTGTTTCGCTGTCTCACTCATGTCACCTGCTCTCGTGTTTGCTCTGCTTCTCTCTACAACCATCGATAACGCCTCTGCTCCCACCTCTTTTGCACCTATGCTCTAGAAGAACTAAGAGTGAGCTCTGATTCCTTGACTGGGAGTGTCTGCAGCTCCAAGGTGTTGACTCAGCAGAGCCGCCCTGCTACTTGAATATCAATCAATTCGGCCGCCCGCCTCGCTACTTCCAGCTTGGGCGAGCTATCTTACGACGATCAACGCCAGTGCCTGGTCGCAGTGTTCCTGCCTATTTCGTGGAGCCTCGCCTATCACACCGCCCCTTTTCTCTCTTCCTAGTTTAGCAGGAGTGAACTCTGTCTATACTTGACTCGCCTTCTCCCAGCGCAACGCAACGCAACACAACGCAATACACGGCGCAATAGAATATAACCACACGCTTAGCGCCACCTGCCGCCAACCCCAAACGATCCGCTTTACCACCACCTTACAATTAAAACCGGACGTGCTTCTGGCCTGGAGGACGCTCTCTCGTGTCGGCATCACGTCACAAGTGCCAGCAAAACGCCCCATCTCCTTTAGTTCTCACCGTGACTACGGAGTCCTTGCTAGCTCTTCTACACCACAATTTTCGAACGCCTTGCTCGAGCTTCTCTCTCTGCTTCCTCCTCTTTTCTTCGACATCTTTTTTTTCCGTCTTCTTTTCTCATCGTTACGCTATACACCCAAAGCTACTGCCACTGTTTTACCCATCGTGACTCTTCGTGTTAGCGGCCACCCCTCCATCTGTTCCTAGAAATTTGTGGCAGTAACCGCCCGAAGGGACGCGACTAACGGCAGAGCCGCTATACCCGTTTAGAATACGCATTTGGTGCAATTGTCCAACCGCTGCATCGCTCGATCACTCGCCCTCGACCTTCTTCTCTCTCCGAACGGGCGTTTGTCTTGGTGCCACTTATCCTGCACCACCCTATACCCTAGAAACATTATCCTAGCTCTTGGTGGCTGCATACAGGCTTCTTTTCTTCTCTCCTTCCCACCCAACTAATTTGCAGCTCTGTCTCCGTTCTTCGCCTACTCTACCCCCAGCCAACGTCTCAAAACACCAACTCTGGTCTATTGAGAAGCACCAATCTGCATCTCCGACCTATTTTTTTGCTTCCCGTGTTTCCCGCTGATCAGTTCTCACGTCGCATTCTTGCAGTCGAGGAGGCGATTTCGGAAGGCGGCAGCTTGAAGAGAAAAAAAAAACCAAAACGAGATTCTGTTGAGCTTTGCGTCCCGTGTGCCTTTTTGGAAGCTCCCCTCTTTTAAGGTATTCTTATTTCCTCCCCCATTCCTCTTCTTCTCGCACAAGCTTTGCTTCCGTCGTCCTTTCTTTGCGCACAAACGTCCTACCGAACCAGTTCCCGCCAAGGTTGTTTAAACTTGTGTCTAACGGGCCGTGGGTGTCTTTTCCATCTTAGGAACCATTGCTGCCAATGTGAGTATACTACCTGCAGCTCCTGTCTGGTCTTCATTTTTCGTGTGTCATTCTCGAGTGAATACCGCTCCTCACCCGTCTTGTTACCGCTTTCTCATCGACCGTCTCCATCCTGTTTCCCATCCTATTATTTTCATCGTCGTTGCCTCTTGTCTATCGCTCCATACCTCGTCCCCCTTCGTGGCCACTATCCCTATCACCTCGCCTGGCAAGCTTTTGTCACCCGCCCCGCCGTTATTCGGCCGGTGCTCATGAGGGCCACGTTCTCCATTTCCCACTCCACTTGCCTGCAACCCAACGGCTCCTCCAACATCCTCCCACAAAGCGGCGCCTCGATGCGCTCTGCTGCACATGTACTATACTGCACTGCACAAACAATCGAGTGATGTTGCCGGCGGCCCGGGCAGTCGGACGTGAGTGCATCCGACAAGGACAATGTAGGCCCTGGTGAAGATTTTCTGGTGCCGTCCCTTTTGGGGGTTTTCTTGGGGTTTTTTGTGCCCTTCTGGGGCGCAGTGCAGTGCCCTGCGTCGCCTTTTGGCCGGTACCGATGCAGGTGTGCCCAAGGTACGAGGGCTTCGGCCGTTTAGGCCTGCCGGGTCGCCAGCTGCCAGCCAGCACTCCAACCAAGCGGGCAAAACCAAGCCAGTCAAACCAGCCAACCAGTGTCCAGCGTGATCCACAGCCCTGGCGCACACACAGTTACGGAGTACCTGGGCAGGTAGTTGTACGGTATACGCTAGTGTGCTGCGTAATCCACTGCAAGCTTGGGACGGTCTCCGCTGTCTGCAGGGGTCACCCGCACCGGTCTTTACCCTTTCCCTGGCGGCCGGCGGAGCAAAAGCAGAAACATTTGTGGTCCTGCCACAGCAACACTATTACCAACACCGCCTCGCCTAACTCCACTGTTTCTCCACCGTCACCGTCGGCGCTACAGTCCACTACAGCTCGCTACAGCCCACTGTAGCCCACTGCAGCCCACTATACACGCCCACCATAGATCACCAGAGATCGTTAGAAAGCCCACCCCGCCAGCACTGACCCCCCTAACCAACAAGTGCCACCACTGTGCCAGGTGCCCGTTACTTGCAGGCCTCTTACCACTGCCCAAACTATCTTGCACGACCTCCTACGTTTGACTCGACTGCCCTTCTACTGGAGCACCACTCCAATAAGCGTGACCTGGTGGTTCAGTTCCTCCGTATAGCACTGCTGCCACGCTACCACCAGAAAAGTCCTCTGGCCTCCCTCACTTCCCCTCCTTCGTTCTTTCCCTCTTTCTTCTCCCCGCCATCGTCAACTCGTCCCACCCGCTTTTTTTTTTAACTATCCCCGGCTTCTGTCGCTCATACTTGCCATCCTCTCCTCTCTCGTCGTCTCCCTCGCTCTTTCCTTTGTTTCTGTCCTTTCCTATTTCTCCCATCCTCGCTCCCCTGGCGCGCAACCTGCTTCCTCGTGGTGATCTGTCTCATACTGGTGCGTCTATCAACCTATGCCGCCGGCCTTGCTCTCGTCAAGCTACTGGGGAGAAATAACCACAAAAACGCCCGCACCAATACACCAACACACTACCTGCACCCACTAAAAAAAGCCAGCTTCCCTCCCCAGCACACACCCCCCTTCACTTCCGTGTTTGCTTCTGCTATTTTCCCCGCCCCCTCCGTCACCAATCCAATCCCTTTTCTTCCTTTCCCTTCGCCTTTACCTGTTTTTCCACTTCCCTTCTCTTTCCAACTAACATCGGACTAGCACAACGCAGTCGCACGACTCTTCTGCAGTGCTTCCTCTACCACTTCCTTCTTCTTTCCCATTTTCGAACAAAACATCATTCTACACCCCATTTGGCTTTGCTTCTTTTTCTATACGATTCTATCATTGTGATCATTTCTCTCTACCATTCCGCATGTACTAAAACAGCACCAGATCTAGGCCTGCCCAGAAGCACAAAAAATTACTCCAAAAGCATCTTTTTAACGCTCTTCCAACGCCGCTCCCACGCCTCGAAAGCTTTGCACCCATTGTTTTACTGGGATTCTTTAGCTCTCAGCCACCTTTTCTCATCCTCGCCTCACGACAAACGTCAATTGCGCTTTGAGCTGTCATCTTTTTGACTGCCCAAGCACACTCTCGCATTAGGACATCCTCCACCTACATCATTCTCCCTCTTAAACATCCACAACGAGCCGATCGCTCATCCTCCATCCATCACGGACGCCTCAAAGCCTTCAGTGTTGCGTTTGGCTTCCCGTTGCTGTGTCCACCCCCGACTCGACGTTGTAGCCTCTTTGGATCCTCGGTAGCAGCCGCTTGCTCAAAAGTCCACCGCTCGGGACAATGTCGCAAAATCGGCCGTCAGCCTTTAACAACCTGCGGATGGGGGGTAAGTCAGATACCTTCTCGTGTTATTTTGTGCTTTTTTTTGCTTCCATGCGGGGCAGGCTCTTCGTGCAGCCGCCTGGCGGGAAGAGCTCCATGACGCCCAAATCCTTGTTTTTTTTTCTTCATTTTCGCACCCTTGGTTTTGCGATGCTTTGCTGACGCGCATCTCTTTCCCTCTTTGCAGAAGTTGTCCGCGAAAAGGTGCAAGATGGTATTACCGGTGAGACGCGAGACTTGCAGTACACCCAATGCAAGATCGTCGGCAATGGATCTTTCGGCGTTGTCTTCCAGACCAAGCTTTCACCATCCAATGAGGATGCTGCCATCAAGCGTGTCCTACAGGACAAGAGATTCAAGGTGTGTTGCAGCTCGCGGCCTAGGGCGTAGCCTCTGTAGGCCGCGTTTCCCGCCGATTTTTATCCCGCCTTGCCTTTGAGAGAAAGTGACCGTGAAGCTACTTTTGCTTCTGCCTGCAGCTGCAGTGACTAACTCGTTTCGCAGAACCGTGAGCTCCAAATCATGAGAATCGTCCGGCACCCCAACATTGTGCAATTGAAGGCCTTTTACTACTCGAACGGTGAACGCGTAAGTGTAGATATATCCAACTTGTGTCCTAGTGTGACCTCTTGACCTGCCTACTCGTGGCTAATCATGTTCCTTTTTGGTCAACAGAAAGACGAGGTCTACCTGAATCTCGTTCAAGAATTTGTCCCAGAGACCGTTTACCGTGCCTCCCGATTCTTCAGCAAGCTGAAGACGACGATGCCGACACTCGAAGTCAAGCTTTACATCTATCAGCTCTTCCGAGCCTTGGCCTACATCCACTCTCAGGGCATCTGCCACCGTGACATCAAGCCGCAGAATCTGCTGCTCGACCCAACAACCGGCGTCCTCAAGCTCTGCGACTTCGGAAGCGCCAAGATCTTGGTTGAGAATGAGCCAAACGTGTCTTACATCTGCTCACGGTACTACCGGGCACCTGAATTGATCTTTGGTGCCACTAACTATACTACCAAGATCGGTGCGTCTCCACCCTTTGCCAACTCCGTGCCTGCGTACGGGCACGGGAGAGAAGACGCAAAAGACTTATGACTAACGTGAATGCATAGATGTTTGGTCGACGGGCTGCGTGATGGCGGAGCTGATGCTCGGACAGCCTCTCTTCCCAGGAGACTCTGGCATTGACCAACTGGTGGAGATCATCAAGATTCTGGGAACGCCCACTCGGGAGCAGATCAGAACCATGAACCCGAACTATATGGAACACAAATTCCCTCAAATCAAGCCCCATCCGTTCAATAAGGTTCTGCGGAAGGCCGATGCCAACGCGCTTGACTTGATTGCTCGCCTTCTCGAGTACACGCCGACAGAACGGCTGTCAGCGATTGATGCCATGGTCCACCCATTCTTTGACGAGCTGCGGGACCCCAACACCAAGCTCCCCGACTCGAGACACCAAACGCACACTCTGCGCGACTTGCCGCCTCTGTTCAACTTTTCCCGGCATGGTAAGACCCCGATCCCCAGAAACCCCACCCGCCATAGATCACTGTCGCGGAGGTTGACTAACTCCATTTCCTCCCAGAGCTGTCGATTGCGCCGCCTCTCAACCCGAAGTTGGTGCCTGCGCACATCCGCCCTGTGCTTCAATCGCAGGGCCTGGACATTGACAACTTCAATCCGTTGACGAAGCAGGAGATGATGGCTAAGCTCGATTGAGCTCGCCGCGGTTGTGGTGCTCTTTCTACCTGCTCCATTTTACCCTGACACATTGAAAAGCACCGGAAACGGCAGCGTCAATAGCAGCAACAGCGGCAGGGCAGCGGCAACTCTTGCACCGGCGGCACCAGTGGTACCAGCACCAGCACTCACATCAGCACCAGCATCAACACTAGCACCTGCTCCAGCTTCAGCATCAGCCTAGCGCCACTGTCTCCTTTTTTGCCCCAACACACATAACAAGTCTCCCTCTATCCGAAAGGACACGGTATCACCCAATCTACCCCTTTCCTCACAGTCCCCGCCGTCCTCCCCGGGCCGTTGTTGCCGCTGCTGCCGTTCCCGTCTGGCCATTCTCGATATCAGCAACCATCGTCTTGGCTGTCGTCCTTGTTTCCCCGAGTGATCTGGGCATGATGTTTGGCATAGCAGCCACATCGTCGCCCTACCCTGACGGTTGATGCACGTCGGGCCACATGGTGCGACAAAGCGGATGCGAACCACAACATCAGTCGTTTTTACAACAACACGTCACAATGCGCATTGTGGGTGATTTCCACCCGCAAACTCTCTGACCAGCCACGGCGCATGGCGTGGGCTTTCCTTTGGGCACAAAATGCAGCTTTGCTCGGGTTGGATGCCAGCTCTGGCAGACATGTGCTTACTTATCTTGGAAAAGAAGGGGCGTGTCTGAGTCTATGAGTAGCTGGCTGGGGTCTCTGTAGTTACTGCTACGACATTGGGGCGTCAAACCACTGCTGCTATGCCGCTAGTGGTCTAGTCTCGGTGAGACACTGGCGATTGTGGTATGGCAAGAACAAGGTTTTTTTGAAGTTGTTTTTTTTGAGGATTGCCCTATTTTTGCTCTCTTTTCTCTTTCTCTCTTTTTCCCTGATGTTTTAGATTTCCATTTCTGCATTACGACTTACAATGGCCTTAGTTTGTGTGAGATACTTCGTATACCTTATGTATGGGTTTACCTCGTGGCTTTCTTTCCTGTTACATCGTTTTCTGACTTTCCACTGTGTTGCTATTTGACTTTGTAGCCATGTTTTACCGCGGCGCCTCGTCTCTGATGAAGCCGTTGGGAAACTGGTGCGTCGCATTGGCTGGACTTTTACTTTCGGTTCTCCTTCGTCCCTTTCTCTCAAGCCTTCGTCCTGCTTTGCATTTTTCTCTTGTGTTTCCTTCTCCCCGATTCCTTTCTTCTTCCGGTTCTACTATTGTGGGCTGTTCCCCGGGAATTGCTTACGGGTGCTGAAGATGTGGTAAAAGGGGGCTGTAAAATATGAGGAGCGGAGAACGGAATACGCGAATATGGAGTGGTCAAGGTGATGGAGAAAAGAGACTAGTATTCCCACGGGGGATGACAAAAAAGGAGAGGTGGCAGAGGGATGGCGAATGTAAGTGATGATTTTGACGATGACGATGGACAGGGGAAGGGTGGAGGTAGCTTTTGTTTGTCAATTAGTTGCTTGTTTCTATGTTAGATCTGCTTTTCATTTTGAACGTGTGATGTGACCTGATTCGCAACTGTAGGACAAACCTGACGTGAGAAAGTAAAGGAGAAAAAGAACCGTAACAGCATGTGGCGTATCACACGACAGGATTTGGTTTCTTGAGAGAGCAATAGGGTGATGCTGCAAGAAGCAGACAAAATTGGTGCCTGACATGTGAGGCAACAAGAACCGGGGGCTGTGGGTCGAAGGCTTAGTTGGTTCCAAGGGTTGTGCTCAAAGTTTGGACGGCTACTAGCGCGCGCGTGTCAGTGTTTGCAACACGGTCGCAGCATTGCAGGAACGCAGCAACGCAAGAGCGAACGGAGCTTGAACGGCAGCAAGGGCATTGTTTTGAGTATCGCGCGAACGGTATTCTTATTGTGCGTGTTTGTTGATATTTTCTGTTTCTGTCCTGGATTGAGGAGACGGATTCGAAGCGACACGAGTGAGCGGTTGTTGACGATTTTGAAGCTCCAAAGCTCAAAAGCTCAAAAGCTCAAAAGCTCCAAGCTCCGAGGCCAGCCAGAAAGCCCAGCGCAAGGGCCGGAAGCATCACGACATCGGCGATGGCGGACTATGATCGACGCGGCGGCGGCGGCGGGGGGTACAACCGCAAGCGGCGGTTCCGAGGTGTGTATTGTTTGTGTGTTGTACGGATGCAGGCGCGGCCGGCTGACAAGCTGATCAGCAGACGACGACAACCAGGAGTACCGGTCGCAGCGACGGCGGCACGACGTGCCGGTGGCGGTGCGGATCCGGCGGCAGCTGCTGTCGCTGGGGGAGACGCCGCTGCGGCAGTGGCACGAGGAGGCGGCGGGGATCGGGCGGCTGGTGGCGGAGCACGACGACGGGGAGGCGGGGGCGGAGGGGACGAACGAGGGCGGCGAGCAGCAGGGGCCCGGGCATGTGCGGACGACGTTTGTGCAGCTGGTGTCGCAGCTGGTGCGCGAGCAGCCGCTCAAGACGCCGTACGTGGGCAGCGTGCTGCTGGTGGTCAACGAGCGCAAGCCGGCGGTGGTGGCGGAGGTGCTGCGGCTGGTGGCGGGGGCGACGGAGACGGCGATGCGGCAGGGACTGTGGCGCGAGGTCAAGCTGCACCTGCGGCTGCTGGCGTGTCTGCAGCCGTGTCTGGCGGGCGACGGGCTGTTCCCGCTGCTGGACGCGCTGTTTGCGAGCGCGGTCAGCATGCAGACGGCGAGCTCGGACGACGTGGTGGGCACGGAGCTGGTCAAGGTGATCCTGCTGACGCTGCCGTACATTATGGCGGGGATCCGCGACGACGGCGGCGACGACGCCGACAAGGCGCGGCTGCACCAGCTGGCGGCGGAGCTGATGGAGAAGACGGAGATCATTGCGTCGGAGCCGCACGCGCTGCAGCCGCTGATGGACGCGTACCACCACGGGCCGGGGGCGGGGGTGTCGGGGAGCCTCGGACCGCCGGACGATGCGTCGGCGCCGGTGCCGGCGGAGAGCGTGATTGCGCTGCTGCAGCGGCAGCTGCAGGCGGAGGCGGCGGCGTCGTGGCCGCTGGCGTGTCTGCCGCGGCCGTGGAAGGTGCTGGGCAGCGCGGGGCCGACGGACGAGCACGGCGACGCGGCGGAGGCGGTGATGACGAAGCACGCGCTGCCGGCGATGTCGGTACCGGAGACGGTGGCGGCGGGGCCGCGGGCGCTGTTTCCCGAGGTGTACATGTCGGTGTACGGGGCGGCGTCGCTGGCGGGCGCCGACGCAGGCGGCGAGGAGGCGCCGGTTCTGTCGGTACCGCCGGTGACGGACGTGGCGGCGTCGCTGATCCGCGACAGCCTGGTGGACGCGATCAACGGCATGGACTTTAACCGCAACGTGACGGCGCGGTTTCTGATCGACGTGGACTGCTACTTTGCGGAGGGCACGTTTGTGAAGCGCGGCACGCCGTTTGACCGGCTGGGCGAGGTGCAGGGGACGACGGGGACGACGGGGACGGGCCGAGCGTGGAAGCCTGAGGACGTGGCGGTGGACGCGGTGTTCTCGCAGCTGCTGCAGCTGCCGGCGGCCGAGCACAAGCTGGTGTACTACCACGCGGTGCTGGCGGAGGCGTGCAAGATTGCGCCGGCGGCGATTGCGCCGAGCCTGGGGCGGGCGATCCGGTACCTGTACCGGCACTGCCACCGCATGGACCTGGCGCTGTTCGGGCGGTTTGTGGACTGGTTTGCGCACCACCTGAGCAACTTTGGGTTCACGTGGAAGTGGGCGGAATGGGTGGACGACGTGGCGCTGCCGGAGCTGCACCCGCACAAGGCGTTTATCCGGGCGGCCATTGACCGGGAGATCCGGCTGAGCTTTGCGCAGCGCATCAAGAACACGCTGCCGGCGCCGTACCAGGCGCTGATTGCGCCGGCGGCGGAGCTGGAGATGCCGCCGTTCAAGTTTGCGGGGGCGGGGGTGGACGCGGAGCGGGAGACGGAGCCGGAGGCGGAGCCGTATGCCGAGCAGGGCCGGGCGTTGGCGGCGCTGCTCAAGCGCAAAGCGGCGGACGACGACGTGCAGGCGGTCATTGAGCGCATCCACAGCGAGGCGCTGGACAGCGGGCGCGGCGACCCGCTGGTGGCGTCGACGGACGTGTTCACGACGGCGGTGCTCTGGGTCGGGGCCAAGTCGCTGTCGCACGTGCTGGCGTGCATCGAGCGCACCAAAGACCGGCTGCTGGACGCGGGCGCCGCGTCCGAGGCCGCGCGCACGCAGATCCTGGCGGCCGTCATGGCCTTTTGGGCGGGCCACCCGGGCGTGGCGCTGTGCATCGTCGAGAAGCTGCTCAACTACGCCATCCTGACGCCCAAGACCGTGGTGCAGTGGGCCGTGAGCGCCGCCGACCAGGAGCGCCTGGCCCAGGCCCACGTCATCGAGCTCGTCTTCAACACCCTGGCCAAGGTCACCCGCCGCGTGCGCCAGGTCATGGAGGCGGCGCAGGCGGCGCGCGCCGGCGTGGACACGGCGACGGCCGCGCTCGCGGCCGCGCGGGAGCGGCAGGCGAACCCGGTGGCCGAGGCGCCGGCCGAAGCGGCCGAAGCGGCCGACACCGTAGACAGCATGCTCGACGTCGACGAGGCCGGCGAAGGCGCGACCAAGACGGACCTGGCCCGCGACGCCGCGGCCGCCGCGGCCGCTGCCGTCGATGCGGCCGACACCGCGCTCGAGACCGCGACGGCCGACGCGGAGGCCGCGCGGGCCGCGGAGGCCGCGGAGATCCGGGCCATGCGCGAGCTGTTCCGGCTCGTCGAGGAGCAGCTGCAGCCGTTTCTCGGCGACGTAGACATGGCCGACGCCGAGCGCAGCGACAGCGACGCGTCGGCCGCGTCGATCCGGAGCTGGGCGCTGCGGTGGCAGCGGGTGGTGCAGCGGTGGTCGGCCGTGGAGGAGGCCTTTCTGGCAGAGACGCGGAGCGCGTGAGGAGGGGTCGACGGGCCGATACGAGCCGAGGGGAGGACAGTGGCCGAAAGACGGAAAGACGTGTAGCAAAAGTGATTCGTCACGCTGTAATTTAGTGTGTAGATGCATGATCACATTATTATTTAGTACCTCTACGGAGCACTAGGCCTTCTTCTCCTCGTACAGTACCGAGTCCGCACACCGGCTCCGGCAGACACGCCGACTACACGACCGGCCGCGGGTTGTGGGCAATCTCGCGCGCCACCTCGCGCGCCTTGGCGTTGTCTTCGAAGCTCAGCCGGATCAGGTCCACCACCTCGTCGGCCGAGAAGTACAGGCTGAGCTCGCTCTCCATCCACAGATACCGCACCTCGCGCAGGTTCGACTGCAGCACCTCGGACAGGTACTGCATGCGCAGCCACGACGGCGCATACTGGGCGGTCATGGGGAAGACCGGCCCATGGCCCTCCTTGCCCTCCTTGCCCCCCTTGCCGTCGGCCACGAACAGATCGTCCAGCTCCCCCGCCTTGGCCATCAGGCTCGCCAGCCGGAACGCCTCGTCCTGGCTGATGCCCGGCATCTCCAGCACGTCGCCAATGAGCTTGGCCGCCACCGCGTCCGCCAGTCCGCCCACCGCTTGCAGCCACGCCGACGGCGCCAGGATGTCCTGCCACGCCGCCGCCATCGACCGCACGCGCACCACGGCGGCCTCCACGAGATCGCCGGCGCTGTCGTCGTCGTGGTCGCCGGCGCTGTTCTGGCCCGAGCCGGGCCCCGACGACAGCACGTTCTGGTCGCCGCCGAGCAGATCGCGCAGCACCGTCTTTTGCAGCGCCATCTCACGGCTGTAGGCGCGCCCCGCGAAGCCCTGCAGCTTGCGGATCTCGCCGTCCAGCCGCAGCATGGCTTTGGCGCGCGGGCTGACGTCGGCGCGTGCGGCCCAAGCCGCGGCCAAGTGGCCCAGCTGTTCGGCGAGGTACATGGCGTCGTTGTAGAGGAACCTGGATGTTAGCGGCGAGGACAGACGACAGACGACAGACGACAGACGACAGACGACAGACGACAGACAACACGCAACAGAAAAACACTCACATATTCCCTCCCACTTCCAGCGCGTAGTAGTACGGCGACACCGCGCGGAACATGGCCAGCGCCAGGGTCGGCACGCTGAAGAGGCCGGCCGCCGCGGCTGCCACCGGGCTGCCAGAGAACGCGTCCGACGTCAGCGCCGCGCCGTCGTCTAGCATCGCAGCCATCAGCGCCAGCACCGGTGCTGGCATCGCCGAGATGTAGTACTTTTCCCGCAGCGCCACTTCGCGGGTGCTGTGTGCGGGCTTGGTCTTGCTGTCGGCTTTCGGTGCTGCCACCGCCGTCTGCACGGCAGCACTCTCCTCCCCGTTGTCGCCGTCGCCGTCGTCTCCCCATCCCCAGGCGTCCGCGGCCTCGTCGTCGTCCGTGTGCTCCGGTTCCGGTTCCGGCTCCGGCTCGGCTTTCGCTTTCGGTTCTGGCTCCGGCTCCGGCTCCAGCTCTGCTTTTGTTTTCGGCTCTGGTTCCGCCTGTGCGGCCTCTTCCTCGCCCTCGTCCCCCCACGCAGCCCATGCGTCGGCACCGTCGTCTTCTGCTGGGGCATCTTGGCCGTGGTCCGATTCGGCCTCCTCCTCGTCCCACGCCGTGTCCCAGTCGCCCCCCTGCTCCTGTGCCGCCAGCTCTTTGCCCTCGGCTGCCGACACCATGTGCTTTTCCACCTTTTCCACCTGCTGCGGCGTCCCCAGGCCCTGTGCGATGCGCCTCCGCACCGCATCCAGCGCCGCCTCGCGCCGCTTCGACAGCCACACCCGCGGCGCGTTCTCCACCCAGTCCTGCAGCCGGCCCAGCCCTCCCAACTGCAGCTCCGCCAGCCGCGCGCAAAACTGCTCCGCCGCCGCAATCGTGTCCTGGAAGGCGCCCACCTCGGCGAGCGATGTCGGCACCGCGGACGCAAGCCACACATCCACGACGCGGCCCACCAGATCTGGCATCATGGCGGCAGAGAGGGGAGCGAGCAGGTCCGCCGGCAGCTTGGTGGCGAGGAAGGCCAGCACTGTTTCCAGGCTGGCAAACAGCGCCGAGACGCCGCTCTCTGCCGTCTCGCCGCCTGCAGTGCACCGCAGAGTCGCCTCACCCAAAGTTAGCCCCGTGCCGTACTGGGCGCGCGCAGAGACGCCACTCACCTCTTCCACCTCGATCCGGGGCCGCGAGGCGGCCGACCCCGTCTCCATGTGCGTGAGCGGCCCAACAATCGCGGCATCGAGCTGCTGCCAGAACTGGGCCATCCGGCTGTCCACCTCCTTGTAGGCCCTGAGGCCAATCACAGCCTCCGAGAGGCTCATCGGCTCGTCTGCGTGGTCAGCACGTCCCTCGGCATCGCTGCTGTTCGTTGTTCATGTTGGCACGGGAAGAGAACCAACCGCTCCGCGTCTCTCGAATGGACAATGTCTGCGCCTCGGCGTCGACGTGCACCAGCGCGACCCAGACGCGGTCCAGCACTTCGTGCACGTCCGACTTGAGCTCGAACGCCCGGAGGTCCAGCAGCCGCATCGCCCGGCACGACTTGCTCACCGGCATGGCGTCCAGCGCCGCCCACGATTCTAGCCTGTCAGCACGGGCGTGGTTCTGAAGGGGGGGGGGGGGGGGGGGGACAGCTAGGCTTACTCTCGAGCAGCCGCAGCGCATCGAGAATCCGCCGCTCGCGCGCCGCCGCTTCCACCTGGTCCAGCAGCTGGCCGACGCTGCGCACGGCCGACAGCAGGTACCGCACCTGCAGGTTGTAGTTGAGCTCGTCGGTGAGGAAGCGCGCGCGGGCCTCGGCCTCGTCGACGGCCGCGCTGTCTCGGTCGGGCGACGGCCCGGCAGACGCGCTGGCATCGGTGCCCGCCAGGTCGGCTGCTTCCGCGCGGATCAGCACGTTGTTGGCGAGCGTCTTGCGCCGCGCAATGTCGGCCTGCAGCGCCTTGGCCTCGGCCATCCAGGTGCGCACGTCGTCGGCCGTCGACTCGACAATCGTGTGGATTTCGTTCTGCAGGTTAGTTCGGGCCGGAGGAGCAGACAGACAGACAGACACAACAGGACAGCAGCAGACAGCAGCAGACAGGAGCAGACACACACCTCGAGCTGGGCCTCGGCCTCGGCGAGCGCCGCGATCGCGCTCGGGAGCTGCTCGGCATCGAGAGGCGCCGAAGACACGCTGTCGTCTTCGGGGAAGAGGCTGTGGAGAGTAAAGGCCACCAGCGCCTGGCCGACGGCGCCGGGCGGCGCTGTGGCGGCCATGAGCAGAAAACGAGGGGAACGGCAGAGCAAAGGCAAATCAAGAGCAGGAAGCTGTGGGCGCGGAAAACATGAGGCAACGTGGGTGCCGCGTGGCGCATTCGTAGCATGTGAAAGGGCAGAAAGGAGAGCGGAGGCCAGATGGAAGTGGAAGCGGCAGCTTCCATCGCGTCTGTCACTCGGCAGCAGGGATGCCCACAGACCAGGCGCTACAAGCAACCACTGTGGCGCAAAAGCGCTAACACCGACAGGCGGGGTAGGCAGCTGCAGCCACAGCCCGGGAACGACTGGCATCAAGGACAATCGCTTTGGTTTGCACTAGCTCCCAAGGCGATGTGCATCTTAGGCGGAGGAAGGCACGCCTGCAGGTGGATTCTGGCTGCCATTTACGGTGATTAAGGCAACCAGTCCATTTTTTTTATATAGAACACCAGCCCAGGCCACTTTTTTTTCCTCTTGACCGTGAGCATCGTGTGTGTTTTTTTGGAGGCTTTCTCGGCTGCTCCGTGTTTTCCTCGCCCTCCACACCCACGGCCTCTGCCCTCCGCCCTCCGTCTACCCAGCGACAGGACGTATCGGGCCCACTCCTGTCTGAACGAAGATCCTGCAGGAGCCAGCAGAAAGAGAGAGACAGTGGCCATCCCGCGCGCGTATAAGTAAGTGCTTAGAAGAGGGCGGTTCGAAGATGGGACTGGAAGATCCCGCGGCCACCTTCGGGCGCCTCCATGGGGCCTCTCTGGTTCCTCCTTGGCGGCGCCTGGCACCCTCTGCGTCGTCAACGGCTGGGTAAGGCCGAGTCTTGCGCCGAGATGTGTCTCGAGTAGTCTGTCATGTGGCAACAACGCAGACGCCAGAGTAGACAGACACAAACGGCAGACGCGCAGACACGCAAACAGGCAGACACAGGCCCAGCCGACTGTCATGAAGGGCGCTCGAGACGAGCAGCAGGAGTGGTGGCGAGAATCCTTGCTGACGGTGGTGCTAGACACCGACGTCCTGGGGCCCCCGTGTTGTTCTGCCCTCGTTTTGAGACGGCCAGTCCGAAGGGTGGCGAGGGACTGTGATTTACATTCGGGCTCGTCGGCGACGTCTCGGGCACAGCCGCCGTTTTCCGGCAGCGCCTCTCGCGGTCTGCAAAGAGCTCCTACACGTGAGGAAGAAGGAAGCCCCCCGGCTCAACAGCAAAACGGCCTCTCTGCCACGAAGCCTCAGAGGTATTTCCTCCTTCTTCTGCCCGGGCATCCGTGACTGTCTGACTCAGCCCAGCTTCGATCCGGTGTCTGCAGACGACCATGGCGCCGCCTCCGCGCTTCCGCAAGGTGCAGAGCTTCCAGACCAGCTATGCCCCCACCACCGTCACGCAATATGTGTCTGAGCGCAGCGGCATGCACGTTGTCGTGGCCAACCGCCAGGGGCCCAAGATCAACGGCTACTTCACGCTGGCCACCGAGATCTTTGACGACTCGGGCGCCCCGCACACGCTCGAGCACCTGGTCTTTATGGGCTCCCGCAGCTACCGCTACAAGGGCCTGCTGGACAAGCTGGCCTCGCGGGCCTATTCGGGCACCAATGCCTGGACGGCGGTCGACCACACGGCCTACACGCTCGAGACGGCCGGCTGGGACGGCTTTGCCCAGATCCTGCCCGTCTATCTCGAGCACCTCGTCGTGCCCACGCTGACCGACGATGCCTGCCTGACCGAGGTCCACCACATCAACGGCAAGGGCAACGACGCCGGCGTGGTCTACTCGGAGATGCAGGCGCTGCAGACCAACAGCAGCGAGCTGATGGACCTGCGCGCCCGCCGCCTGCTCTACCCCGAGAACGTCGGCTACCGCTACGAGACCGGCGGCATGCTGGAGGCGCTGCGGGTGCTGACGGCCGAGCGCATCCGCCAGTTCCACAAGGTCATGTACCAGCCGCGCAACCTGGCCGTGATTATTGTCGGCGAGGTCGACGAGGCCAACCTGCTCGAGGTGCTGGACAGGTTTGAGGAGAGCATCGACAGCGACATTCCGTCCATGGACGAGCCATTCCGAAGGTGGGTTCTTTTTTTGTTGTTTTTTCTGTTTTTTTCTGGTTTTTCTGGTTTTTTTCGTTCTGTTTCTTTTCTTTCCTGTTTCGTTCTTTCTCCTAACACCACAGACCTTGGATCGGCTCCCCGCAGCCGCCCGCGCTGACAGAGTCCGTCGTCGACACGGTCGAGTTCCCGGAAGACGACGAGTCCATGGGCGAGATCATGGTGGGCTACTTCGGCCCCAACTGCAACGACGTGGTCGCCACGACGGCTCTGAACATCATCCTGGCGTATCTCTGCGGCTCGTCTGCCTCGGTGCTGGAAAACGTCGTTGTCGAAAAGGAGGAGCTCGCCAGCTCCGTCAGCTACCTGTGGGAGTCGCGGCCCAAGTCCGTGATCTGGCTGCAGCCGACCGGCGTGGCCACGGAGAAGCTGGCGTTTGTGGAGCAGCGCCTGGTCTCTCTCCTCAAAGAGGTGGCAGACAGCCCGCTGGATATGCCGTATCTGCGCGAGTGCATCAGCCGCGAGAAGCGCCAGGTGATGTACCAGGCCGAAAGCTACGAGGGCTACTACTCCAACAACATCATCTCCGACTTTTTGTTTGGCGAGCGCGACGGCTCCACGCTCGCCGAGCTCAAGGACCTGTCCGAGTACGACGTCCTGGCTGCGTGGTCGGAGGACCAATGGCGCGAGTTCTTCCGGACGTGGATGGGCTATGCGCCGCACGTCTCGGTCCTCGGAAAGCCGTCGAAAGCGCTGGCCAAGAAGCTCAAGGCCGCCGAGAAGGAGCGCGTGGCCAAGCGGCGGGAGGAGCTGGGGCCCGAGGGCCTCAAGGAGCTCCAGGAGCGCCTGGACCTGGCCAAGAAGAACAACGACCTGCCCATCCCCGAGTCTCTCATCGACCAGTGGAAGGTGCCCGGCACCGAGTCCATCCACTTTGTCGAGTCCAAGACGGCGCGCTCGGGCCGTGCCAGGAGCCTCGGAGTGCAGGACAACGCGGCGCAAAAGACGGTGGACGCGGCCGCGGCGGGCCAGCTGCCGCTGTTCATCCAGTTCGAGGACGTGCCGTCCAACTTTGTGCACCTCAGCGTGCACGTGAGCACGAGCAAGGTGCCGGAGCGGCTCAAGCCGCTGCTGTGGCTGTACAGCGACCTCTTTTTCAACAGCCCGGTGACGCGGAACGGCCAGCAGCTGGATTTCGAGGACGTGGTCAAGGAGCTGGAGAGGACGACGATCAACTACCAGTTCCGGTCGGGCAGCAGCCTAGGCGACACGGAGAGCGTGCTGATCCAGTTCCAGCTGGAGCCGCACCAATACAACACGATTATTGGCTGGCTGCGCACGCTCATGTTCGACTCCATCTTCGACCTGCAGCGGCTGCGCGCCAGTATGGCCAAGTCGCTCGCCGACATCCCCGAGAACAAGCGCGACGGGCGGCTGATGGCCGGCGAGGTGGAAATGGTCATGCACACGATCAAGGACTCGTTCCAGGTGGCCAAGCTGACGCTGGTGCGTGCCGTCTACCTGCGGCGGCTCAAGAAGCTGCTGGACAGCGAGCCGGAGACCGTTCTGGGCTGGTTTGAAGAGCTGCGCCGGGCGCTCTTCTCGTTTGCAAACATGCGTGTGCTCGTCACGGCCAACGTGGCGCGGCTGGACAAGGCCTCGACTGGCGGCGTGGTGGCGTCGTGGGATGCGCTGACGTCGGTCCTCGATGCGTCGCCCGACGCCGACGTGGTGCCGATTGTGCCGCCGTACAGCCGGGCGAATGCCGAAGGGCAGCAGCCGGGCGGCGTGGGCGCTGTGATTCTGCCGATGACGACGCTGGACACGTCCTACAGCATCTCGACGACGGTGGGCCTCAAGTCGTTCCTGGATCCGCGGCTGCCGGCCGTGATGGTGGCCCTGGGCTACCTGGAGGCCGTCGAGGGCCCCCTGTGGAACGCGGTGCGCGGCAGCGGCCTGGCCTACGGGTCGTCGTTCAGCCGCGAAGTCGACGGCGGCTACCTGCAGTTCCGCGTGTACCGGTCGCCGGACGCGTCCAAGGCGATCGAGGCAGCCCGCATGGCTGTGGAAGACCTGGCCACGGGCCGCGTGCCGCTCGACAAGCACCTGGTGCAGGGCTCTGTCAGCGGGATCGTCATGGCCATGGCCGACGACCAGGCGACGATGGCGCAGGCAGCGCAGCAAAACTACCAGACGGAAGTGGTGCGCGGCCTCGACAGCGATTGGAGCCGGCGGATTATGCGGGCAGCCGCGCAGGACGTGACGCACGACCAGATCCGGGCGGTGATGCTCGATCTCATTATGCCGGTGTTCCGGCCGGGGACCAGCAACGTGGTGGTGACGTGTGCGCCATTGTTGCAGGAGGTGGGTTTTTTCCCCCCTTTTTCTCTTTTTCCTCTGTCTCTTTTTTCCCCTTCCCCTTTCTTGCTCTTGTTTTCTCTTTTCCCTTTTCCCTTTCTGTTCGCGGGCTAACAAACAGACCATTGAGACGGCGCTCAAAGCGGACGGATACCAGACACAGGTCAAGAAACTGGCCGACTACTACGACGGCTACGGGCTGCCAGGAACGGAGGAGGAAGAGGCAGACGAGGGGGAAGAGGAAGAAGAAGATGAGGAAGAAGATGAAGAGGAGGACGACGACGACAGCGAGGACGACAGCGAGGACGACATGTCGGAAGACGAGTGATCTATGCAGTTCTGGGTGCAGCCGTATATAGGAGATAGACCAGGCATCCAAGGGATGATAGAATATATACTATATATGTGAAGAGACTTGCAGCGCCATTGCAGTGGCCATTGCACTGAACTCGTATGGCAGAGCTATTGTAAGGGCGATTGGGTGCTGCGCGCCTTCCGTCCTGTCGCTGCATCGGCTGACATGATTATGTAATGCTTTGGGCGTCGATGAGGCTGGGAGCTCACCGTCCGGGCTTCACATGTGTGACGCACGGCATGGCGGCCTGACCAAGGGAGGAGGCAAGTTTGCGGCCAACTTTTGGCTTAGGGTTTGTGTTTCTACGTGCATCCTGTGACATTTTGTGCCGCCAGGGAGGCCAAAGACAGCCGCCCGCCGACGCTGCCATTGACGAATGAAGGAGTGAAGGAGCGAATGATCGACGGGAGATCTATTTGCCTTCCGATGCATCTGCGGCGCACTCGTATGAGACCGCACTCGACCGCACTCGACCGACTCAGCGATACAGACCGCCTGCCATGGCAGCCATGGCCCACGTCCTCTTCGAGGTGCACGGGGCGACCCGCGGCGACTGCTGGTTCATGCACGACCAGCACAATGCCCGGTTTCTGGTGACGGAGCCGGGCGAAGACGCGCACAACCCACACAGCCCGCACGACACTCAGGACGACGAAGACAGCGACCGCCCCTTTCTCAGCCCCGGCCTCGCCGCCGCCCGGCTGACCTATGCCATGGCCAGCCAGCTGTCGCAGTTTCTGTGGCCGAGGGCCCGCAAACAGCACAGCACACACAGCACACACAACACACACAAGAGCCGCACGACCCCCCGACCCTACCTCCAAATCACCACAGACGACGCCCCGCGGGATCCGGACACGGGCTTCCGACTCGGCAGCGACCCCAGCGTGTGCGACGTGCTGCTGCCGCGGCAGAGCCGTGCCGGTCGGGGGCTGATCGTGAAGCCACTCGGCAACGGCGACGGCGACGGCGCCGGCGACATCGACCACGTCGGCTTCCTCGTGCGCATCCCCGGCGGCCAGCCCATCTACCTGCGCGACCTGCACCGGGGACCGCAGACGGTGGCGGTGCAGCATGGCGACATGGAGCTGGAGGTGGTGTTCGGGCGGCCGCAGAGCGGGGCGTCGACGAGCCGGCGGTCGGTGTCGGGGTCCGGACCAGAGACACGATCCCGGCCCGAGACAGACCGTCTAGCGGAGCCGACCACCCCGTCCGCCGACTACATCCGCGGCCACAAGCTCGGCGCCGGCACGTACGGCACCGTCTACCAGGCGTTCCAGCGGTCGTCCGGCGCGGTCTTTGCCATGAAGGTGCTGGACCGGCGGCCGCACAAGCCGTCTCTCGAGGCCGAGATCCTGCAAGAACTAGACCATGTACGTCCTCCTCTGCCTCTCTCCTCTGCCTCTGCTGCACCCGTCTCATACTCATGCATCTCACAGGACCACATCATCCGCTTCCACGACTTCTTCACGGCCAGCCCCCCCCTCCTCTTCATGGAGCTCGTCGACGGCCCCAGCCTCCGCCACGCACACAAACACGACCGCCTCGCGGCCACCGAGCTGCGCGACGTCGCCGCCCAGCTGCTCGCCGCCCTCGCCCACGTGCACGCGGCCGGCGTCCTCCACCGCGACGTCAAGCCCGCCAACATCCTCGTGCAGCGCCGCCGCCCCATCGCCGTCAAGCTCTCCGACTTTGGGCTCGCCGTGTACGCCGACGACGCGGCGGCCGGGGGGGTGCGGCCGGGGGGGACGCCGTTGTACGCGGCGCCGGAGCTGATGCTGGTGCCGCGGGGGGCGCGCGCCAAATACGGCAAAGGCGGCAGAGACGGCGACGGCCAAGGCGGCCAAGGCGGCCAAGACGGACACGGCAAAACCAAGACCCGACGCTTCTACAACGAAAAGGCGGACGTGTGGTCGCTGGGCGTGACGCTGCTGGCGGTGTCGGCGTGGGGCCTGCCGCCGAAGCTGGTGCAGGTGCGGCCGGAGCGGCGGGCGGCGCGGCTGGCCGGGTATCTGTGGCGGCGGGCGCGGGAAAAGCCGGCGACGGCGCAGTTTCTGGCGGCGCTGCTGCAGGGGCGGGCAGAAGACCGACCGACGGCGGAGGAGGGGCTGCAGGACCGATATTTCGGGGGGGCGGGCGTGCCTGCCGGGGACGGCGAGCGAGAGCTGGACGAGAGGGGGGCGGGCGACGGCGACGGAGACGCAGACGGCGAGGTCCAAGGCGGATACGACCTCACCGAGGCCGAGATCTACGAGCAGATAGACCCGGCGGTCTGGATGTGGCCGGAGAGGTTCTACGAGCGGTACCCGGACTATGCGGAGGGCATGGCGGAGGGGATGGCAGGGGGCAATGAGTACGCGGGTCATGGGTTCGAGGAAGATGTATACGAGGGCAATGGGTACGGTAACGGGTACGAGGGATATGGGTATGGTAACGGGCACGAGGCAAATGGGTACGGCCATGGGCACAGCCATGGGCACAGCCATGGGCACAGCCATGGGCACAGCCATGGGTACGGCACTGGGTACACAGGACATCCGCACGGAGAGGCGCCGGCAAAGCTCCGTCGCCGACACAGAAGGACACGGCGGTAGCATGGGATCTGGCAAGCGGACGTATATGTATAAAAGTCTATAGAAAGTAGCCGCCGAAGCGAGAAGAAGGGAATGGGAAGCGTCTTCCGGTCTGTTGTCCTGTTTGTGGTTTTGTCTTTGTTTTTTGTCGTTTTTGTGTCGTTTGTTGTCTTCTGTTGGTTTTTCTGTTGTCTTTCTGTTGCCTTCCGCTGAATATCTGTCGTCCACCTTCTCCATCTGTCCCATCTCTTCCACCTTCTCATCTGTCCCATCTCTTCCACCTTCTCCATCTATCTCATCTCCTTCTGTCGACTTCACCTACTGCACCAGTGCCAGCGCGCCCGCCTCGCTGCACACGTAAATGACGTCGTGGTCGTCGGAGAAGCCGTTGAACCGCGTGGCCGAGCACCGCGTGTACGCGCCCATGTCCTCAAAATACAGCCAGTCGCCCACGTCCACCGTCTGCCGGAAGCGGATGCGCTCGGTGATGCGGTCGATGCCGTCGCACGTCGGGCCCCAGATCGAGTACTCGATGCCGTCCCCGGCGGTCTTCGCTTCGGCCGCGCCCGGCGCCTCGGCCTCGTACGCGTACAGAAACCGCGACCCCGTCCGCAGCACGCGCGCCTCGGGGTGCTGGTGGTCGAACATGATGCTGCTAAAGTTGCCGTACAGGCCGTCGTTGAGGTACAGCATGTAGCTCTTGCGGCTCTGGCCGCGGTGCTCGAGCCCGGTCTCGAGCCCGGTCTCGAGCCCGGTCTGGATCTCGGGACCGTCGCGCACGTCGACCGTCCGGCGCGCAATCACGTTGCACGCAATGGTAAAGGCGGACGACACAAAGTAGCGGCCGGGCTCGGCGATGACGTTGACGCCGCGGTGCGCCGGGAAGTACTCGTCCAGCGCGTCCCGCAGCACCGCCGCCATGCCCTCGAAGCTGGCGTCGCTGCAGAAGCCGCCGCCCACGTCCAGGGTGCGCAGCGCGAAGCCGTGGGCCGCCGCCTGGCCAAACACGGTGTGGGCGTCGCGCACGGCCGCCAGGAACGCGAGCGGGTCCGAGGCGCCGGAGCCGACGTGGAACGACACGCCGACGACGTTGAGGCGCAGCTCGCGCGCCAGCGCCAGCAGGCCGTCCGTGGCGTCCAGCGACGCGCCAAACTTGAGGCTCAGCTGGCACAGCGACGAGCTGTCATCCGTCAGGATGCGCAGGTACAGCTCGGCCGCCGGGTACAGCCGCGCAATCTTGTGCAGCTCGTCGGCATTGTCAAACGTCATCTGCCGCACCCCGTGCGCCGCCACGTAGCGCACGTACGAGTTCGTCTTGCACGGCTGCGCGTAGATGATGCGCGACGCGTCCACGCCCAGCGCCAGCACCTGCTCGATCTCCGCCTTGGACGCGCAGTCGAAGCCGTTGCCCATCGCCGCCAGCAGCTGCAGCACCTGCCGGTCCGGGTTGCACTTGACCGCGTAGAACGGCTTCACCCGCGGCAGATTCCGCTTCCACCGCACCTGCTGCCGGTACACCTCGCCCAGGTCCGCCACGAAGAACGTGTCCTCCTCGCCCGGCTCGCAGCGCTCGTGGTCCACGGTTTCCACCCGCGCCCGCAGCGCCTCGCCGATCAGCTGGCGCGCATTGTTTCCGGGGAGCTGGTGGTTCGCGGTCACGCCATGATGCTGTGCTTTCTTGCTCGTCAAAAAGCCAACGTTACTACTATGGTGGAATGTAACGGGGGCAATGCGATCCAAGAGGACAGTTGTTGCCATCACCATATCCGAGGTGCGTAGTGGGAATGCGGCGAGAAAGGGGGGCGGTGGGAATGAAGTAAAGTATCTCGGTCACGTGCCGAGAGAGAACAAGACCGGAGTGTTCTCGAAAGAGAGTCTCAAAGAGACAAGGTAAGGTGTCTTAGAGACGGGTGTGTTGGTAAAGCACGACGTGCAACGACGCTTGGAAGCGACGTTATGGAGGGCGGAATCGAAAGCAAGCAGAACCTGATCCGGCCTGGTGAGGTCTCCTCGACTCTTCCTCAGCGAGAGGAAGAACCGCAGAACCCGTCCTATGCGGC
The DNA here is from genome assembly GCA_001513895.1 of Graphilbum fragrans. Taxonomy (NCBI): domain Eukaryota; kingdom Fungi; phylum Ascomycota; class Sordariomycetes; order Ophiostomatales; family Ophiostomataceae; genus Graphilbum; species Graphilbum fragrans. The sequence goes on from LLKO01000013.1 coordinate 278,138, forward strand.
AGCTGGTTGTGGGACGAAAACGGGGGAGGTGGTGGCGGGAGGAGAGGGCTGTGAACGGACGGTGTGTCGAGAGACTGTTGTAGCTCGAGCGGGAGAGGCGGGAGGATGTCGACGAGCTGGAGCAGCAGGTGAAGAGAAGGCGAAAAGGCGGTCGGCGCACTAAAGGCGGAAATGGTGGGCTGTCGGTCGGGAAAAGGCGTGAAGCCGCTGCGGGTGTTAGAGACAGTGAAACGGAGAACGGAGCAGGAAGCAAAGGAGACGGTGAAAAGGAGGGCGAAAAGCAGAGGCCGAGCGGGAAAGAGAGAGGGGGAAGAGCGGGAGGGGGACGATATATATTTGGCGAACACGAAGACGACAATGCAAGGGCTGAATACGACCGACCAGCGTCGCCACCACACTGTACTCACCTGAAGAAGAGCGCGTGCACGAGGACGGCAATGGATACACGGGTGTATGCTGTTGTCGTGCGGTGCGTAGTGTTGTGGCGGAACGGAAACGTGTGAGGGGGAAAAAGCGAAAGTTGCGAGAAGCAGGGAAAAAAAAGGGCCATGTATTTATTTCGATTTAGCGGTTCTTTTTCTCGCCCAGTTGTGAAAAATATTCGGGTGGGGCTGGGGCTCGGTTCTAGAGCATGTGCTAGTACCGCGGAGGAAGGAAGGAGGGGTTACAGGAGGCAGCTTGGATTAGTCAGGGGGCGGAAGAACTTGCGGTCTGCGTGGGCGGAAGCCCGTCCCCCATCAGAAATTTCAGAGTGGGGACCACGAATCCAACCGACAGGCGCTACGGCCGCTGAGAGCAACCGCTGAGCCATTCTTAGCCAGTTCCTACAGCCCGCTAACAGACCGCAACTTGCGGATCGAGATACACTTTGCCCATGTATGGCTGGACAGCACAAAATCCATTTGCCTTCCCTGTGCAGAGACGGCACGGGTTTCTGAGATCTGAAATGTGACTTGCAGTCGCTCCGTCTTCGGCCCATCACGGCAGAGTTGCGAGTGCTTTGCGAGCCGCTCGGGTCAATGGCCGCCTGGTGTCGAAATGTCGTGCGAATCCGAAAGTGGGCGAGCTTGTAGTTGGATCTGTGTCATTGGTGACTGGAGCTGGCTGTATGAGAGAGTTAAGCACACGCTTGGACGTACCTATTTTCTCGCTGCGCATCGTGGCAGGCAGTAGATATACAAATGGTTCCTGCCATAAATCTACAAGTCGTTGAATGTCCACTCATCCCCAAATGGCCATAAATATCAATCCGCTCTTTGCGAGAGAATTTGTCGCTGGCGACAGGTCCTGCAACCCAGACGAAGACAGTTTCTATCGCTAAGGCTGCCATTGGTACTTCCAAGGATGTAGTCGCTCCTTTGAAGTGTGGTATAAGTGCTGTCCACAGTCGCGTATCGCTGTGCAGTCCTCTCTCAGTCGCCTGTCACCACAACAGCATCTCAGCGCGGACCAGTTACACCGTTGAAGGTGGGAAGTTGTCGTTAGTACGCTTTGGTCAGCGTGCGGCTATCTATGCGACTGAGCACAACCACGGTAGTCTACGCGTTGGAGCTCACTTAGACGTCGAACAATGAAACATTGGCCACACCGACATGATGTAGCCCAATTCCCACCCTGGGACAACAAATAATGCTGTGCCGCTTCAATCAAGCAGTTATCTGTCTTTCTCTCCTTCTCTTCCCTTTTGAATTGCTCCATTCTTCACAATCAAAACTCTCTTTATCTTCACGGAATGGGAATTTGAGAGCATTGGCCCTTCCATACAAACCATGGCTTCCGAAAGCCAGGAATACAACGTCGACGACGAGATGGCTGCGTTTTTCGCCAAGACGTGCGTGACGCGCGCGACTTGCGATGCGGTCGCCCGGAGAATGGGAGAAGGAAGCCCAGTCCTTCCCGTCCCCATCCAGGGAGCCTGTTCGTATACCGTCTATGCGGGAAAGACCTGCAGCAGGTCATACAGTTCCGCATCAAGTCTCTCCGACTCGAGCTGTCAAAGGCACAGTTGGCGCGGCACATATTTGGCAAGCTGGCACCCGAAGTATCGCTTCGCCAGCAGCTCGGGGACGACGAGCCAGGCCAGGCAGAACCGCTGCTGGTTTATGCTATGTCGCGCATGCCCGGCATCAGTCTCTTGGACTTTGTGCTCTCACACGATGCGCCTAAAAACTCCTCCGCGTACCATGCATACCGCCGGAATCTGATCGGGGACGTTGCGAGGTGAGTTTCCCTTTGATCCTCTGTATATCTTCTCAATTGTGCTCACCCCCGTCCAGGTTCTTCTCTCTCTCCTGGAAGACGCCGCAGCCGGCGACGGAAGACGGTCTCGAGGACATACAAGAGACCTACCGACGAGAGCTCCAGCTGCTGCTCGATGGCCTGCCCGCCCGCTTTTCTCCCATTCTCCGCGCTGCTCTGGCCTCTCTTGCCGCCGTATTTTCTCTGCCCATGGCGCTTCTTCACAAGGATTTTGGCAACTGCAATATTTTGGTCGATTCCAAGTCCTGTCATCTGCAAGGCGTCATCGACTGGGCCGAGGCAGAAGTTGCGCCGTTTGGCACGAACCTGCATTCTCTAGACGACCTGACCAGCGACGTGCACCTCGCCAAGGGCTGGATTCGGTATGACGACCACGGGGATTTGGAGCGGCTGTTTTGGGATGTGCTGCAGCAGGAAGTGGGAGGCCTGAGCAGAGAAACACGGCAGGCTCTCCAGACGGCCAGGGTCGTCGGGCTATTGCGCTCTTGGGGATTCACTAGCCGACTGGCCAGCGAGCCCACGCCAGTGCCGATCAAGGATGACGAGAGCGGAAGATACAAACTGATGATTCTGGACGGACTGCTGGTGCACGAAACGACTCGATTTTCTGGTCTAGGGGAGTGGGTACAAGAGAACGATGGTGAACACTAGAACGGCCGGGAACCAATTTCGCAACATTACAAGATACCTGCTTGAACAAGGGCAGCTGGGAGGTCTTTGTTATTGGCAAGCTTTGGATAGGGTTTCCCTAGTGAAAACTTGGTGGTTCCCGGAGGTCATCTTGAGCGCAACTTTGCTTTAGCGGACACTGTGAGGTCCATGAGAAGACTTAATTGATCAGCCAGTATTGTGCGTTAGCTGGCGACTATTCACAACTGTTGTGTTTAACATAACAGCACTTTGGTCCAGAACCAGCTCAAACATGGCGCACTCTTCACCGACTTCGCGGCCGAGAACTTGAAAGCCAAGAAGTCCCTCTAGGCCGTGTTCAGCAATGTAGCGAGAGATGTCAGTAAAGATGCCTGCGCAGCCTGACCAAGGCCAAGCAAAGGAATGGTCACATCTACATAACATAGAAACCTATGACGCATTCGGATGCCCCCATCAAGGTATACGGCAGCTTACCTGATGTTCCTTGAAAGATTCCTACTTCCCCATGTTCCAAGAGGCGGGTGGCGCACTAAGATAGAAACGAGCATGGGACAGAAAATCGGGTAGAGCCTTCTTCGCGTTTCACCAGTATTTGTACTTCTACGTTCAAGAATAAAACACTTGACGGCTATACCCTGATTGGATTACCATTATTTGCTGTCGACTGCCGCCCCAGGGCTCACGCTAGCCTTTCTTTATAGCTAATCTCTTTGCTGCAGGGAAGTAGACTCTGACCTAAGCATTTTGGAACCCAGCCCGGTTCATAGGTTCATACAGCCAGTGATCAGCGAACAGACAGGCCGGGCCGGTTCCATCGGCACCGCTGTCGCTGCCGAGCTTGAAATCCACCCAACTCCTGGACCTGATATTGGATCAATCCCTGGATCCCTGTCAGGTCCGCATCATTACTACATACAGCAGTGGTCAGGGGACTAATATGAAGCCTGGTATTTATGGTCTTGAGTCACCTTGTATGATATATACGCTATAACCACTGTGCTTCAGTGGAGACTTCTGTTTTTGACAGTTGTCAGTGGTACACAGCAGGTTCAATATCGAGCTTACTCTGTACATAGGATTTATGGGGCTGGCAGCTGCTGATCGCTTTTTTATTTCTACAGTTATTTTGGTATAATTACGCAAGGCTAAGCTATACACACAACAAGTGTTAAACATGTCGTACGTATACTTAATTAGTTGAAGTCGTTAAATGACAGGGTAATGATTTAAATGGGAAAATAAAGTAAATAGAAGAAGTAAACAGGAAAGTTACTGAGTTAAGCGTGGAGAGACAATAAAATTTGTCGCTCCTCCGCCTACTTGTTCTTTAACCAGAGCTCTAACCAGAAGCCCCAGGTCAACTAAAGCGCTGTGGAGACCTAGTGAGCACTGCCCACTATGGACAGAAGAGAAGCCGAGTTCTTCCCCTGAAGTCGTAGCTGAGCCCTGTGCCTGAAGTGGTATTTTCTTTGGTGAGGTGTACGAGTATTCCAGTCTCCAGGTGAAGTCGCCGCTTTTGTGAATGGCAGGTCGCACTGTCGGGACATGAAGAGTACCGTTTTTACAGGGCATTACAGGGCATCACAAGTATCAATCACCTAAGAAAACGAGCTTGTTGCGTCGTACGGCACACAACAAGACAGTCCTCTAGCATACTCCGTATACTCTCAACTCTCTATAAACAGAAAGCGGTGATTGTGAGTGGGTCCATAGCTCTTTTCGGGGGTCAGCACTGCTGACCCCCAAAAAGAGTTAAGCCACAAAAAGCCAACACATTATTTATGCATTTTATTTTATTTTCTCAAGTTAAAACACTCTGTTGATTTTTGACTACTCTCTTCGTCACAGTTCTCTTAAAAATGGACAGCTCTATGTTTTATTTCCAGTTTCTGTCACCTAATTTTCTCGCCTCTCTTTAGCCCTTGTTGCTATCTGGGCTCACATTCTACCGCTAGTTCCCGTTTCCTGGGGTCGTGCTTCCCATATTTCTTTGCCCCGTGCCCCGGCTTGAGCGTGTTGTCCAGTACTCTGTCGAAACTCGTAGCACTGACGACCGGGCAGTCGCTGGGCATTTTTTAGGGTAGGTAGTGGCCTTCGATAGCTTTACTAGCATTGGTGGCTGACTTACAATAGGTTATTGGGGGGACAGCAGCTACTAAGTCCGACCACCACTAACACGCCTGGAACGGAGAACAGCAGCGACGAGCCTGACAGGCCCTGGATGAACTGGGGAAGGGTGCTACGCGTCGGGTTCGTGGTCGGCTCACTACTCGTTTGTGCAGCCGTGGGGAGCTGGAGAGGTGTCACGAGTGACAGTGCGCAAGCAGGTTGGCTCGCGGTGGGTACACTTGTCGCTATTCCCACCTTCATTTGGACGGCTGTCATCCCACGGTCAGAGAGGCAGCGTGATCTGGTTTGATAAGAGTTGCACCGAGGCGACAGCGCTTAAGAACTGGGAGGTAAGGCTCGAGAGGAGATGAGACGAGATAACGACGCTTAAACAGATGATACTTGCGTATTTACGGATAGAGTTAGCGGACATGGGCGCGCATGTGCGGGATTGCTTTTCTTCTTCTTTTTTCTTCCTTTCTTCTTTTTTTCTTTTTGAGATTGTGGTTTCTTTTGTATTTAGAGGTTCCTGTTTTCTCGGATTTTTCTGTTGTTTCCGTGTTTGCACCTCTACAAAAGTTCCGACGTTCAGCCTTCGCCGCCCAACTTGGCAGCATGTATCCGGTGCTTTAGTCCGACCGTCCACAACTCGGCGGCAGTCGGTTCTGAAGGCCCGGATGGGCGGATTCGTGCCGTAGCAGGAAAGGCCCCCTCTCTGAGGCATTGATCTCGCGCCGTTTAGTGGTCTTGGAGCTATGGAGCAGACAGCAAGACGTATCGTATCTGAGCGCTGGTGCGGTGTACGCACTTACGTGCATCGGGTCACGCCTACGTGGCTTCCGCCGTTGTCTATACAGTCTATTGAGTGGCATATCGTCGTGGCTCATCTGGTTCGTCCTCGGCGCGTCTGTCGTCACCGCCTCATGCGTCTGCGCCCGTCGCCTCCGCCGCCGCCGCGTCCACCTCCATCTCTTCGACCGTCCAGCCGCCCTGCTCCCGCCACGGCTGGCGGCCGGGCTGCGCCTCGCCCAGCACCACCGTGCGCTCGGCGCCGGCGGCCATGCCGTCGACCAGGTAGCGCTGGGCGACGGCCTGGACCTGGGCGGGGGTGACGTCGAGCAGCTGCTCGCGGCGCTGCTGGCGCATGGCGTCGGTGACGCCGTAGAGGAAGAGGCCCATGCCCTCTTCGTTGACGGCGCGCGGGGCGTCGACGCTCTGGAAGACGGAGATCTTGGCCTCTTCGAGGGCGGCGGCCCAGCCGTCGCCGGGGCCGGCGGTGGTGGCCCAGGCGCCGCTGCCGGCCATGACGGCGAGGCTGTTGGCGGGGTTGGGGTCGCGGTAGGCGTAGAAGCCGAAGACGGCGTCCAGCGGCGAGGCGAAGGCGCCGCCGCCGTACGCGCCGCCCTTTTCGCGGATCTCGTGGTGCAGGTGCTTGTGCGAGAGGACCTGCGCGAGGATCTGCAGCGGCGCGCTGTCGGCGTGCGTGTAGGCCACGGTCGGCAGCACGGTGGCGCCGTAGTAGACCTGGTACGGCAGCGGGACGAACGTGCGGTGGGGGCGCAGCAGGCCGAGCGCCGACGGGGAGGACGCCGGGGACGCCGGGGACGCCGGGGACGCCGGGGCCGGCCCTTCCGGCAGCTCCCCGAGGAACCGCGTCAGGGCGGCCGTGTTGGCCGCGACGCTCTCCGGCCCGCAGGTCACGGCGACGCGCAGGGCGTGCGCGGCCGGCGCCAGCGCCAGCGCCTGGATGGCCTTGAGCTGGGCCAGCACGTCGTCGAGGGCGCCCGGCGCGTCGGGCCGGCGGGCCAGCCGCGTCACCAGCTGCACCTGCGAGAGGCCGCTGACCTGCTCCCGCAGCCAGGCGGCCGGCGTCAGGCCGGCCTCGGCGCGCCGCCGCGCATACGAGTGCCCCGACGAGGCGATGTCGTTGACGACGCCGTCGGACGCCGCCTGCAGCAGCTGGCGCACCTGGGCCGCGGCCCCTGGCGCGTCAAAGTCGGTGTCCTGCACGAGCGCGCGCAGCAGCGCCAACATGTCGGTCACGTGACGGTCGAGCGCCATGCCGCTGAAGCGGAAGCCCTCCTCGGGCGCCTGCGCGCCGGCGGCGGCGGTGGCGTCGCCGCGCGCGTGGTAGCCCACGGAGACGCCGCCGGTCTTGAGCTTGATGAGGTCCTCGAGCTGCTCGACGGTCAGGCGGCGCGTGCCGAGGCGCATGACGGCGTCGCAGAACAGCGGCACCAGCGGGCGCAGCTCGGCCGGCAGACCGCCGGGGACGGCGTGGATGGCCCGGAAGTAGGTGAGCCCGTTGGTGGGGGCGGCGCGCCACTGGACGGCGGTGGGACGCGCCGGGGCCGGCGCGATCTGCGTCTCCGAGACCGCGGCGGCCGGCGGGCGCCGCGGAATGTCGCGCACGTGGACGCTCGGCAGACAGGCGAGGTCCTCGGAGGCGCTCTTGGCCTGCTCGGCGGCGAGCTCGGCGTCCCGGGCGGCCATCTGGGCGCGGGCAGCGGCGGCGTCGCCGCCGGCGGCCGCGGTGGCCTCGGCGACCTTGGCGGCCAGGCGGGCGGCCTCTTCGGCGGCCAGGGCGGCGCCGTAGTCGGGGGCCGGGGCCATGGTAAAGGTCAGGGCGTTCTGGCGCAGCAGGTAGCGGTCGACGAGGCCCTCGAGGTAGCCGCCGGCGGCCAGGCGGGCCTCGAAGGCGGCAATGGTGTCGTTCCAGGCCAGCGCGTCAAAGGGGTCGACGCCGGCAAACCACTTGGGCTTGAGGCGCTGCAGCAGGTTGACGCCGAAGCTGGCCGTCTTGTGCTTGAGGCCCAGCTCCAGCTGCGCCAGATAGCCGTCGATTTTGGCGCGGTCGAAGCCGCGGTCGCGCGCCTCGGCCAGCAGCCGCAGCAGCGCGGGCTTGACGCGGCCGACGTCGGCGGCGCGCACGCCGGTCAGGCCGACGGAGAACAGGCCGACGCCGCCCGGCGACGAGCCGTCGTAGCCCGTGTTGGGGCTCCAGTCGAGGCCGAGCGCGGCCTCCTCGATGAGGCCGCGGTACAGCGGCGACCCGTAGCCGTCGAGCAGCAGCGCCGACACGAGGCCGAGCGCAAACGACTCGACGACGTCGCCGGTGTGGCCCGCCGTCCACGACACCGAGGTCTTGTGCTGGCGCTCGGCCGCGACCAGCGGGTCGACGGGCCCGGCCACGGTGATGTCTTGGGGGCCGGCCTGCGCCAGGTCCAGCGGCTGCCGCAGCTCGGCGTTGGCGGCGCGCGTGGCGGCGTCCAGCGGCGCAAAGGCGGCCAGGCGCGCGTCGATCTCGCGCAGGTGGTCGGCCAGCGGCAGGTTGCCGTAGGTGAAGAGGCGGGCGTTGGACGGGTGGTAGTGGTCGGCGTGGAAGCGGCGCAGCTGGGCGTACGTCAGGTCGGTGATTTTCTGCGGGTCGCCGCCTGAGTTGTGGATGGCCGGGAACATGTGGTCCTGGAAGCGGATGTAGAACAGGTAGCCCGCGTCCGACATCTGGCCCTTCATCTCGTTGTACACGACGCCCTTGAACTCGACGCCGCCCGCCTCTGCCGGCCCGCCGCCGGCTTTCGGCCCCAGCCGCCACCCCTCCTGCGCAAAGTCGGTCTCCTTCAGCAGCGGGTGCAGCGTCGCGTCCATGTACACGGACATCAGGTTACGGAAGTCCTGCGCGTTGGTCGTCGCAAACGGGTAGAACGTGTGGTCGGCCGCCGTGAAGGCGTTCATAAAGTTCGACAGCGTGCGCGGCAGCATCTTGAAAAAGGGGTCGCGGATCGGATACTGCGCGCTGCCGCACAGCGTCGTGTGCTCCAGAATGTGCGGCACGCCCGTGTCGTCCGGCGGGTTGGTCTGGAAGCCGATCGAGAACACGTTGTTGGCGTCCTCGCGCGCAATGTGCAGGTGCTGCGCCCCGGTCTGGTCGTGCTGCAGGTGCAGTGCCGTCAGCTCCAGCTCCGGCACCTGTTTTGTCCGCAGCAGCGTGAACCCGTGCAGCCGGTCGCCGGGAGCTGGCGTGTCTGCTAATGACGCGAGGCCTCGTGCCGGCCGGGCCGTCCTGGCCCTGGCCAGCGCCCGGGTTGTGTGTCGAAGCATGGGGGGAGAGAAGAGAGGGGGGAGAAGAGAAGAATGGGGGGGGGGGAGAAGAGAGGGGGAGATGGAGGAGAGAAGGAGATGAGAGAAAGAGAAAAGAGGGAGAGAAAGAGAGAAAGAAGAATGAGAGAGAGGAAGAGCAAGGGAGAACACGGCAGAAAGAAAAGAAAGAAAAAGACAACGGCGCGACTCCACGACTCCACGCCAACACGAGGACTGACGAGGTCGAAAACGGCAAAAAGACGGAGCACGAAGCGAATAAAACTCTGCGGACCAGGCAAGCCGGCCTTGTACCAAGTACCGCGCCAGCCGCCCGCCGCCTAGACCAGCCGGGTACCGGTACCTGCTGCTGGCCTGCTTACCTATGCACCCTTATTCTGCTTATTCTGAAGCTAGCGCACCACTGCGCTGGGACGTGCCTATTCTTGCACCTGTGCAGATACGAGAACGCTGTCCGTGCCAATTCGCATGACTTCGCATTACGAGCGCACCTCGTCTCGGCCTTCCACCGTTCTGCGCACTCGAGAGAGCACATCCGAGGACAGCAGACCAGGCACCCTTGCTGCTCGCCGCTTTCTTGGCTTCTGGCCCTCTCTGCCCTGCTCTAGTCCTATCGGAGCTGAGCTGACCTGCGTCGGTTTCAGCGCCGCAGCCCCTGCCCTCGTTTGTGATGAGCTGTTACGAGGACTCCATAAGAGAACGAGACAGTTCCGTGCGTCGTAGACAGGACCGCGTATGTGCTCCGTTGTACGCCGTCCGCCCAACAGAGACCTGCTGTTTGGCGCTATCCGCTGACCGCCTCTCAGCTTGCACTGCTCCTCTCAGCGGGCTCCACACCACCTTGGCCGGCCTTGGGCCTGGCGACGCCTGCTCGTATGTATGCTATATCTACGTATACTCGTAGGCTCTGTCGGCGTTCTGGCGCCTGCGTTCGGGCGCTAGCGAGCACTGCACGCCCTGTAACTCCAACTGTTCATATTGGCGTATTGGATTATTTTTTCGTCACTTTCCGACCAAGCAAGACAACCTCATCTCGCTTTGTCGCTCTCTCTTTTCGCTCTCTGGCCCTCCTCTCCTCCGCTCCGCTTCCTCCTCCCACACCTCTCCGACCTGGCTTTTTCTCTGCGCTCTCACGCAACCCTTTCCCTCGACCGCCCGCTGCCTCCGGGGCTGCTTCTCGAATTCTGCCGCCGCCCGCTCCCTCCAATCGATCCCTTTTCTATTTTTTCTGCCCTGGCGCTCTTTTCGAGCCCGACGACACCGTTTGCTTTTTTCGGCTCCCGCTGGACGTCGTTTGGTCCGCCCTCCACGACCACGCTCTTTCGCCCACGCCGTCCGCATTCTTGCGTATACTTGTCGTTCGCATCGGCCGATTTCTTTTTACCCGCGTCTTCGTCCCATCCTGCACCCCGTTTGCGCGGCCGCTCCGATATCTCGCCAGTTGGCTCCCTTCCGTTTTCATTTTGAGGTCACAACCACAATCCGACCACACGAACAAACGGCGTACGAAAACAGACACACGACGCACAAAGAAACTTCAATACAAAAAACACAAAACACTCACGCACGCACACCCCTTTGCGTCTTCGCTCGCGCTCCCATGACGGCCATCTCTGCTCGCTTCGTCCCATCGACCACGGTCCTACCAGCGGCCTTTGCCCGGCCGTTTTCGCCCTTCTAGTCCGACGTCCGGGTTCCCCATCGCGTCTGCATATTTCACACCCTCTCTCTCTCTCTCTCT
>LLKO01000013.1:289082-455824 GCA_001513895.1 Graphilbum fragrans
CCCGCCAAGCTGTGGCCTCCACGTCTCCTTCGCCTCCGTTTCTTTCGTTTCCTCCTTGTTTTTGTCTCCTCCACGATCTTGCTCCCGCACAGATCCTGGCCGACCAGGGTGGCTCGTTTTTTCATTCGTTTGCTCTATCGTCTGTCCCGTCCGTTTGTCCTGCTCTACCTCTACTCCGCCTACTTTTTTCTCCGCTCCCTCCTCTACATCGCGCAGCAGCAACATCAACTTCTCCGCCGCCTCTCCTCAATGCCTGCTGCTCCAGTTTTATCCTCCTCCTCCTCCTCCTCTAGCCGGCCGTCTGCCAACGGCACCACCTCCGCTGCTGCCTCCGCCGCCGCCGGCCATGGCCACCAGCCAGCAGTCACACCAGCTCCTGCTGCCCCGCCACCTCTGACCAACGGCCATGCCGCCCAGAAGCAGCAGATGGCCATGACCCCCGCCGCCGCCGCCCACCATGCCGCCCATGCCGCCCATCATGCCGCCCACGGCATGCCACCACCCGTGCCTTCCCCCTCTCTCGCCACGTCTTCGCAGCCGCCGCCGGCCGGTGCCAAGTCCAAACCGGCCAAGCGCCAGCCAAATCTCGGCTCCAATGAAGCATCCAAGCTCGTCCAGCAAAAGATCCTGCAGCTCGAGCAGGACCAAGCAGGCGAGAAAGACCAAGAGGTCGAAATCGGTACGCTCTCTGGCCCCATGCCTTGCCCTCTCCGTCTGCATCTGCTAATCCGTTTTCTTTCGCCCCCCCGCCAGACAAGGAAGTCCGCAAGGCCAACCGCGAGCTGCATAGCCAGACGGCCAAGATGGACAGCCTACAAAAGATTGACCATCTATCGAAGCGCTGTGCCGAGCTGCTCCACGAGCTGAAGCGCCACGAGCGCGAGAACCTCAAGAACAAGAAGCGCGCCGACCAGCTGCAGAAGGAGCGCGACCTCAGCCGCAGCGAGCTGACCAAGACCACGGGGCTCAAGGAAAAGCTCGAGAAGCTGTGCCGCGAGCTGCAGAAAGAGAACAACAAACTCAAGGTACGTCGTCGTCCTGGCCTTGCGATGGGCGAGGCCCTCTGCTGACGCTCGCCTACAGAACGAAAACCGCACACTCAAAACCACCGAGGCCGCCAATGTCGTGTCTTGGGACAAGACGTACAAAGACCTGCTGCAGCGGCTCGAGGAACTACAGGCGGATCGCGAGCGGCCCGTCAAGCAGGTCGTCAGCGCCGACGTGGACGAATTGTAGGTACCCCCTGGCTCTTGCTGCTCTCGATGCTCTCGGTCTTTCTCGTTGTTCTCACACCCCCTCCCCCAGATTCCGCCAGCGATTTGCGTCTATGATCGACCAATACGACCTCCGCGAGCTCTACTTCCACTCGCAGATGCGCACCAAAGAGCTCGAGGTGCAGTACAATGTCGGCCGGTTTGAACGCGAACGCCGGCGCGCCGACACCGAGTCCAGCCAGTCGCGGCGGCTCAACGAACAGGTCCAGAACTTTTCTCGCGTCGAGACCACCCTCCGAAAGCAGCTGTCTGAATACGTCGAGAAATTCAAAGAGGTAAGCCTGCCCCCGTGACGCATGCCGGTGGAGAGATGAGAAGGAGACAGGAGAGAAGAGGAGGGAACAACGAAGAGAAGGGAAGAGAAAGAAGAGAAGAGAGAGAAGAAGAGAGAAAAAGAGAAAGAGAAAGAGAGAAAGAGAAAAAGAGAAAAAAAGGAAAAAAGAAAAAGAGAGAAAGAGAAAGAGAAAGAGAAAGAGGAAGAGAAAGAGAAAGGGAAAGAGGGGACCACACCGCTCCGCTGAACATTGCACCCTGCCCCTGCCCTGTTTCTTTTCAACCCCCTCCTGTCAACGTCCGTCGCCCGTTCTCAGTTCTCATATCCTGACGCAGTGATTGTGAAGGACCTTTAGGGACCTTCGTCCAAGGCCAAGATCGGGCATCGTCGCATCCAAGAACCTGCCTTTTTTGTTTTCGTCGTTCCTTGTCTTCCTATTTGTTTCTAACGCTCAACCAAGGAGATGGGGCAGTCCTCACGCGTGGCCGAGAGGCTGGAAGAGGAAAACGATGGCCTGAAGCGGAAGCACGAGGCGTTGAGCAAAAACGTGGAGCAGATGGTCCAAGAGCGCGCGGAGAACCTGCGGATGCTGGACGCCATGAAGCAACAGGTGAACAAGCTCAAGCAAATTATCGTGCAGATCCACACCCAGGCCCTGCCCGAGTGGGCGCGGGCGGTGGACGACGAAGCCCGGATGATCGACGCCCACGCGGCCGCCGCGGCGGCGATCCTGAAAGCCGCGAGCGGTGCCCTCACAACCGACTTGCCCATCCACAGACGCGACCGCGTCGGCGCCCCTCAGCCTAGCCTCGCCATCCGCGACAACGCCGTGCCGTCGACCAACGGCGTGCACGCGAGCGAGGACGAGGACGCCCTCGACGAATACGATGGCCACGATGACCACGATGCCAGCGGGGTGGACTGCGAGGACGAGGACGAGGACGACGAAGAAGAAGACGATGAAGACGACGACGACGACGACGGGGCGGACGACTACGGCGTCGGCGGCATTGACCTCGACAGCCTGGACCTGGACGACGAGGAGCTCTTCCGGAACAGCAACGAGATCGACGTCGAGCTGCTGAGCGCCGTAGCGAATCAACAGCTACAGAAGCTGCTGCACCATCCGGCGCCCCCCGAGCCGCCATCACAGACAGCCGCGCCAGGCACGGCCCAGGAGCCGCTACCAGCGCCGCCAGCGGCCGTCTCTTCTACGGGCGCGCCGTCGGCATCGGCACCGAAGACGGAGTCGGGGCAAAAGCGGAAGCACTAACCTAAGCCTGGACGGAGGCACTATGTAATGAAAGCCCGTGATTGTCTTTGAGCGCAGCTCGCGCCATGCGAGGACATGTACCTAGTTATATAGGAATACGGCTCTGCCGTCGGTGCGGGAACAATGACTACTCTGGTTGTGTACAAACGCGAGGCAGCGAAGGGGAGTGAGGGCGAAGTGTGAAAGGGTGAAGTGTGGATGTGGACGTGAGGATGTGTGCTCGTACGTAGAACGTCGTACAGGCCGGATGACGTAATAGGAAAGGCAAGCGGGCGGGTGAGTTTTAGTGCGCTTTTCATTCCCCGCTGAACGGCTGGCTCGCCCAAACGGCGGCTGTTTTGGGGTGTTTTTGTGTTGTGGGCGGTGCCCGCCCGAGCGAACTACCGCGCACACTAAAGTCAGCAAACAAGCCATTGGCCTGTTGGGCCTGTTATCTTGCTTTGCTGTCTCCGTTCGCCGCCCAAAGCACCCACGACCAAACGGCCAAACGGCCAAACGACCACACCACCCAACCGCCCTTTTGCGACCGGCGGCTGCCTCTACGCTGCACGGTGCACGCTGCCTGCTTCTTGCGCTTCGGCTTTGTGGCCCATGGACGATCGGGCAGGCTTGCTTTACTGGTTTCTTTCGGCCGCCCTTTTCACCTTTTCGCCTTTTCGCAGCAACTCGCCGCCGACGCGTCTGCGACCAACGCGAGCACCGAGACGCGCGGAGCAGGTCCCAGCGATTGCAGGACAGATTGGCCGCAGGGCGCGACGACGGGCGCGGACGGGCTGCAGCGACAACGGACCTGGCCGGCCACCGCAGCAGACGCCGGCGAAGCAGGCGCATCGGGTGACTGTCTCGCCGTCCGGCTGCGACTGGGCTCTTCCCTACGTCTCCGTTCCTACCACGTCCGCTCCGCCGACCAGGATGTCGTCGTGATCACGGCGTGGCTTGATTTCCTTGTCGCTCTCTTCTCCTCTTCTTTTCTGTCCTCTCTTTCTCTTCCTCTTCTCTCTCCCCTTCTCTCTCCTCTTCTCCCTTCTCTCTCCTCTCCCTTCTCTCTCCTTTTCCCTTCTCTCTCCTCTCCCTTCTCCTCTATCTTTATCCCTCTCCCTCTTTTCCTTCCTTTTCTCTTCCCTCTTCCTTCCTTCTCCCTTCCCTCTTTCTCCTTTCCTCCTCCCACACATGGCTACCTTCTTGGAAGACCCGCGGCTGCGGCAGCGGTGGAACCAACTCTCGCACAACGCCGAGACGGTCACCGAAAACGCCGCCGCCGGCATCTGGACCTTCCAGCACACCTACGTCCACCCGTGCCTGGCCTCCCTCGGCAACGCCCTCGACTCCTGCACCAGCGTCTGCTTCGGCGACCGCGAAGAACGCGCCCGCCGCCAGCGCGAACGGGCCCGCGGCGCTCACCCCACGCGCGCCGAATTCAGCTTTGACTTTTACGATGACTGGTTCGACGACGCCCTCCCCGAAGACCCGGACGAGGACGACGCGTCCGGGGGCGGTGGCGGCCTGTCCGGATTCTTCAGCTCCGGCTTCTTCGGCCGGCGTGCCGAGGACTGGGATCGGTTGCTGGCAGGGTCTGGCTCCCTCAGAAGCAGCGGCGGCGATGACGACGGACACATAGGCGACGACGAGGGCGGCGGGCCGTCGAGCCGGCATCGCCAGAGCAGTGGTGCAGTACGCGAACAGCCACGGATCCGCCGGGGCATGAGCTACGGGACGGCCGGATCCGGATCCGGATCAGGATTAGGGTCTGGGTCGGGACCCGGGTCCGGGTCTGGTGCACGGGGACTGGGAGACGGCAGCGGCAGCGACCGGCGGCGCAAACCCGGAGCGGACGACCGGCGGCGAGAAGATCCAACGGTGATCCCGAGCACAGCACCACTCGGGTTTCTGAGCCGACTGCCGTTCAAGATTGGCGGCACGCTGCGGTACAAGCCGAGCGCGGCGAATTTACAAGACCATCCGGGCTCTCGGCGGAGGGCCACGGCCGGCGATGGCAGCGGCGTGGGAGGGTCCGGGGGACGGCCGATGGCCACGGCCGACGAACACGAGCCGCTTTTGGGGGCCGGCGAGCACGAGGTGGACGCGGATATGGACATGATCCGGGAAGCCGACGCAGACCTAGAGGCAGACGGCGAGGCAGACCTCGACCCGGAAGCAGCGCTTTTGCTGCGCGGGCTGGCGCCTGCCGGAGCACCCACGACGCCCCGAAAACGCAGCAGCACAACGGGGTCCGGCGACACGTCCGACTCGTTCCGGTCACGTGGCGACTTGTTCCCGAGCGACGGCGAAGGCGACGAGGACGCGGTGCCGCTGGACGACGAGTTTGCCGTGGCGCTCGATCGCGTGGACGACCGCAGCAGCGGCAAGACGCGGTTCAGCAGCAGCAGCAGCCTCGCAGCCGCAGCGGCGCGCAGTTCCCGGCGGAGTTCAAGGCAAAGCTCGGGGCGGAGCTTGGGGCTGAGTCCAGGCCGCAGTCCGGGGCAGAGTCCCGGGTCGCGGGCGTCGGTGGCGTCGGTGGCGTCGGTGGCATCGGTGGCATCGGTGGCATCATTGGCGTCGATGGCGTCGATGGCGTCGATAGGGTCGATTGCGTCGATTGCGTCGATAGCATCGTCTCATTCGGGGAGACAGAGGGGAAAGCGGGCAGACGCAGGAGCGTCGAAGAGTGCACTGACGCGGAGTGTGTCGCAGACGATGGGGGATGTCAAGGATAAACACGAGGACAAGACGCACGAGCAGAGCGAGAACAAGACGCACAAACGAAGCGAGGAAAGCAAGAGTGAGGACAAGACGCTCGAGCGGAGTGAGGACATAAAAGATAAACACGAGCGGAGCGAGGAGAGAACAGGCGAGGACAGCAGCTTAGCAAGGTTACGGCAAGAGGAGGAGCAGGCAGCACGCGAGGAGGAGGCGGCCATTGAGCAGAAACGACGGGCAGCAGCACAGCTAGCACGGGAGCGCGGCCTGGTCGAAGCGGTCGTGGAGAGCGCAAACACAGCAGCTTCAGAGACGCGCTCAGAGATACAGACCACAGACGCCGCAGACACCGCAGACACCACGCCAGCGTTTGTGCCGGCGCGGCTGCCACACTTTGGGGCGACATGACCCGCTGTATATTATCTTGACATCTTGTATTCTTGCTGCGTTTCTGGCATTCCAGCCGTTAGCGGGCTGATGATGACGATACACTAATGGACGGCGACTCTACCTCGGCAAGCCAAGCTTCCCCGCAAGGCGCTAAGCCCCGGATCTGCGATTCGTGCAGCCGGCCTGGTCTGGTCGATATGCTGTGTCTTCTTTTCTTCTCCCATCGTTCTCTTCTTTCCTGTCTTTCTCTATTTCTTGTCTTTCTCTTTCCTTTCTTCCTCAGTCCAACACCCATTCATCAGCCTCCCATGTCCCTGTCCACCCCCCTCACCGACCTTCTCGGCATCCGCCACCCCGTCGTCCTCGCCGGCATGGCCCGCGTCTCCGGCGGTGCGCTGGCTGCCGCTGTGAGCAACGCGGGCGGCCTGGGCGTCGTCGGCGGCTTTCGGCTGACGCCGGATCAGCTGCGCGAACAGGTTGCCGAGCTCAAGGCCGGCCTCGCCGACCCGGCCCTGCCCTTTGGCATCGACCTCGCGCTGCCGCAGGTCGGCGCCGGCGCACGCGCGACCAACTACGACTACACCGACGGCCGGCTCGACGAGCTCATCGACATTGTCATTGCCGAGCGCGCGCGCCTCTTTGTCAGCGCGGTCGGCGTGCCCCCGCGTCACGTGATCGACCGTCTGCACGCGGCCGGCGTCCTCGTCATGAACATGGTCGGCCACCCGAAGCACGCCGCCAAGGCCCTGGCGGCCGGCGTCGACCTGCTGTGTGCGCAGGGCACGGAGGGCGGCGGACACACGGGCCCGGTGGCGGCGAGCGTGCTGATTCCGGCGGTGGTGGACGTGGCCGCGCGGGTGGCCGCCGAGCGAAAGACGTCGGCGTCTCCGTCCTCCTTTCCGCTGGCGCAGCCGCTTGTCTTGGCTGCGGGCGGCATCTCCGACGGGCGTGGCTTGGCGGCCGCGCTGATGCAGGGCGCCGACGGCGTCTGGGTGGGCACGCGCTTCGTGGCGTCGGCGGAGGCCAACTGCAGCGAAGCGCACAAACAGGCGGTGGTGACGTGCGGCCCCGACGACACGGACATTACGCTGGTGCTCTCGGGGCGGCCGCTGCGCATGCGGCTCAACGACTACATCCGGCGGTGGCACGAGCAGCCGGAAAAGATCCGGGACCTGTGCCGGCGGGGCATTGTGCCGTTTGAGTGGGATCTGGAGCACGGCGGAGAGGAGGCAGAGGGCGCCGACAACAGGCCCGACAGCCACGGGAGCGGCCGGCACGCAGGCGACTTGGAAGACGACGTCGACATGCCCTATCTGATGGGCCAGGTGGCCGGCAACATCGACCGCGTGCAGCCGGCGCGGGAGATTGTGGAGGAGATGGTGGCGGGCGCGGTGGTGCAGCTGCAGAGAGGCAGCGCCTTTGTGCGGGCGAGTGCGAAGCTGTAGTATGTGTATATATATCAAAACGGCCGTCTGCGTCCGCATCTATTCATCTATTGCGTCCACCTCTATGACAGAGACCCTTGCGCTCGCGGCCATCGGCCCCGTTTCTGCCGCTATTCTAGATGTGCCCGCATCTTGGCGTGAATCTCGGTCCAGCCGCTCTCGCACAGCGATCTGACCGTGCCGACCAGCAGCCGCGAGCAGTGGATGGTGATGTGCTCGACCAGCCGGAGGCCGGCCTCTGGGGTCTCGGCGGACTCTGCGGACTCTGCGGACTCTGTGGCCTCTCCGCCCTCACTTTCCTCCGCCGCCTCCGCCTCCTCCACTGTCCACACCGTATCCATAACAATCGACATGGGGCTGCGGATGCGCACAAAGATGCCCCGGCCCGGGATGTTGGTGATCTCGTACGTGCTGACCACGCGCGAGTCCCACAGCCCTTTCGGCAGCGTGTGCACCACGTCCGTGCAGCGATAGGTGCAGTTGGCCGAGCTCGGCGTCGTCTCGGCGTCCGCCTCGGCGCACACTCCCTCCAACTGCTCCACCACCTCCGGCGCCAGCGGGTACTCCCCCGCCGCGTGCGACGCCAGCGCCGCCGCCCGCAGCTCGGCCTCTTCGGCTGGCGCCACGCGCTCGCAGGCCACAATGTGCGGGCCGCAGTGCACGAAGAAGTCGTGGTCCTGCAGCAGCCGGCGGACGGCCTGGTCGCGGTCCACGCCGGCGGGCAGCCGGGACTCGTGGTGCAGCGAGGCGGTGGTGTTGAGGACTGCAGGTTAGACGACGGGACAGCAAAGAAGACAGAAGCACTCCGGCCACCCGGACGGCGCCGACACCAAGACGTACAGGACATGACGAGTGAAGAACGAACGACGACCAATAATCGAGGCGGAAGGACGAATGCGGCGATGAGCGGCGGCAATGCGAATGACAGTCGAGACGAGGCGGGCAGGCAGCGACCACAGACAATATAGAACAGCAGCGAAAGACCGTGAAGAACGGAGAGCGCGGAAGCCAGAGCACACGACAGGACGCACGACGACGACGAGCTGTGCGCTGCATCTGATACAAGGGGAGTCTCAGTGGGCTTAGACGTGGCGCCAGAGAAGGCTAGCGCAATGTGGGGCAAGCTAGGAGGTCCACCTAAGAGTAGCTGTACCTATTTGTACTGTATTTGTACTGTCCTTGTATTGGCACAAATCGCCATCGCCATCCGCGGCACAACCAACAGAGCTTCGCAGCTTATCGCTGGCCAATGGCTCGCTGCCCGTCTCCAATGGCCGCTGTGGCCCAATCACCTTGCTTTCCTGCTGGGGGCAGAAGCAACTGTGATTGGCGTGAACGGCCATGAGGGGTCAGCGTAGATGCAGGCGACAAAGAACCCCTTAAAAGCTGTCGGGAGCCATGGACGAGCATTTTGGGCAAACAGCGGCCAGACCGCCACACGCAGACAGGCAGAGGCTATGGAACTGCCTGTGCTGGGCAAAAAGCAGCGGTGACGCGCAGACCGACACGCGCAGAAAGTGACAAGTGCTCTGTGATATGTGATGGTAGGCCTCAGCCTTGCGGAGCCACCAGAGAGTCTCAGGGCATATAAGTGGTCGTAGCAGACTCATGGCCGGATGAGTAAGGTGAGAGATATCTGCTCGCCATGGCGTCCCCTTCTGCGCAGCCGCTGATGCTGCGCTGTGCCGAAAACATGGCCTTGCTCTCTCTTTTGCACCCTCTACCGATCTCCTCGACCTCTGATCGCCCCTCGCCTCCAGCCACACCTCCCGCTCCAGCAGCTCCGCGGATTAGCTGTCTCGCAGCCGGCGAGGAAGAAGAGCTCGTCCAAGTGCTCGCCTATCTCATCCACGTCGACGCCCACCCCGACCATGTCGCTGCCGTTGCCCTCGAAGACCTCCCGACCGTCCAGTCTTTCCGCGTTCTCGTTGCCATCAACCGCTCGCGCGCCGGCGACAACGATGCTACTCTAGACCGGATTGTCGCCGGTTTCCGCCGGCTGTTTTTGATTATGCAGGCGCGCGACAGCAGCGAACGCCGCCGCCACCGTCTGCTCGAGGAGATCGCGGCTCTCTGTCGCTGGCAGGTCATCCACCTGCTGGGTCTGCGCTATCGCTTGCCAGCCGGCAAAGGGGCCAAGAAATCGGTCTTCGAATGCCTCCAGCCGCTGGCTGCCGCAACGTCGGTCCGCAATACGGCAGCCGAGCTGCGCATCTCGCTCATCGAGACGCCCGTGGCCGCCCGGTTCAGCCTCCCGGCGGCGCCGGACCCCCAGGCAGCCCTCCTCTCTGCTCTCGTCGCTCTCGAGAACAGCTACGACGGCGCGGCCACCGACGCCAAACCACCGACCGCGCTGCTGCTGGCGGCCCTCTAAGCGGCCTATCAATACAACAAAGCACAGGGCGGCGACAGCGACAGCAGCCCAGCCGTGGCTTCCCTGCCCGGCTCCCTGGGTCGCCGCATCGCCTCGTTGGCGCGTTTTGTGCGCTGTGCACACTTCCTGGACCGCAAAGCACGGCCCAAAGCGCTCTCACGAGCCGGAGATGCCCCCCAACAGCCGCCTGCCTGGCTCGCCCGCGTCGATGTCCAAGCCGTGCAGCCGCGCGAGGCCGCTTTCGACAGGCTCCCGCTCCTTCCGGCCGACGTGTCGCTCGATGCCTGCCTGGCCCGGCTGGGCTTGTCCAGGAAACAAGTGAACACGTACTGGGCGCGCGTCGGCGCCCAGAAGCGCAGCCCGGGCGACGCCGACGCCGCTTTCCGCGAAGCCTACAGCCTTCTGCGCGGCACCGCCCAGCGGCCCTCCCGCATCCACGCCGAAATCCAGATCGCCCACCACCTCGACCGCCACCTCTACCTCGACCGCCGCAACCAGCTGGCCCCCGCCTGCATCCTCTCCAGCAAACACGCCTGCTACCTGTGCCACCGCTTCCTGGCCGCCCACGGCCGCGTCCAGGCGCCGCCGACGCATGCCACGCTGTACCCGCGGTGGCGGCTGCCGAGCGCAGGCGACGGGCCGTTCGGCGCCGCCGTGGAGCGGTGCAGCGCGGCTCTGGAGAGGGACATTGTGCGGGCGGTGCGGCACGGGGAGGTGAACGGGGACGGGAACAGGAACAGGACCAGGGGAAACGTCAACGAAAGCCCCCTGTTTGCCATGGCGCCCTCGGAGAGTGTGATGGGGTCGGAGAAGGCAGGCAATGCAGGGAATGCAGAGAATCTCCAGGACGAAGACGAGGACGAAGACACAGAAACCGAGCAAACTGAGCGACGGCGGCGAGAAGCCAGAAGAAGGCGAGACATCCAGCACATCCAGCACTCCCTTCCGCCGTCGCCGCCTCCCTCGCCGCCGACTCCGGTGCCTCCCGAGATCACCCCCAGCGGCAGCTACGAGACTATCCGCCCTCCCGAAGAAGCGCCGTACGCGCCGCATTTTCCGGCAGATGCGGCGCCCCCTGCCCCGCCTCCTCCTATCCGCACCCACCGCGGCCGCGACGGTCTCATCTTCCGCCCCGGTCCACACCGCCGCCGCTACGCTGTGGGCCATGTGCAACTGCTTATCGAGTTCGACGACGCCGACGCCGGTGCGTGCTCGCTGCGGCTAGAGCGCCAGACCGTCCTGGAGGGCTTGGTCGGGGCCGCTGTGCATGGCATGGACATCACGGATGCCCACAGCTTGCCGCCTGGGCAAGACGTCACAGTGCAGCTGCACAACGGACGACTGCTGCTGCAGTGTGGCGTGGACGTGTTTGAACTCGTCGTGGGTGCGTGAAGGAGACGTGCATCGTTCTAGTGGGAATCATTCATGTCTGATAGTCATTGATCTCTTGTATTCACGCTCATACAATGTATACAGAGGCCTGGGGAATGTCACATTCCGCCTTCAAGGCAAACAAATGCTCGCAAGGGTATATCTCTCGCTGGACAAAAAAGGAACCAAAAAACAGAAAGGCAGAAAGGCAGAAAACTGAATAAAACAAAACACTCTTCCAGGACCGGACGGCACACATAGTTTTGTCAAGCAGGTGACGTCAGTTGCCTGCTCGCGGTGCCCTCGTCTGGCCAGAGCCCGATGCAGCAGACGACGGCTTGGCGGATGAGGCCTTCTTGGACGCCGACTTGTCCGGCGAGTCTTCCTTGCTCGTGTCCGGGAGCGGCGAAACGTGCGGCGACGCTGCTTTTGCACCCCCTTCGCTGTTGCGCCGGTCGCTCTGCTTAAGTTCCGACACGGAAAACGGCTGCCGACGCGCCGACGATACACCTTCACTGCGAGGGCTAGCGGCTGCGCGCTGGGTTACTGGTGCGGCGCTGCCTTTGTCGCTCGACGGCGCTTGGCGGCGCCGCTTCCCCTGTGTCGGCGGCTCCGCCAGCCACGGATCTTCGGCAGGCTCGCGATACTGAAGAAAACGGTCCTCTTCCAGCCCAAAAATGGCCTCGAGTCTGTCCACAGCACGTCTCGCGCTGTCCTTCGCCATCTCCTCCTCCTCCTCCTCCGCACTGGGGTCCCCGCCTTGGTCTCTCTGTCTTTCCGAGCGTCCGGGCGACGGTGCCGAAGACTGCGGCGAGCGGGACGCTGGGCGAGCGCCAATATCATAGAACTGGATGAGATACTGCAGCAGGCGTCGTCTGCGGTCGGTGTTTTGGTGCCGCAAGCCAAAAAACTCACGCGCGCTCCGCGGAAAGGCGTTGTGGTCAGGGAAAATGATGCCACGTGCCGGGTCGTAGATCGGGACCGGCTCGAACGGCATCGCTGGGTTCTTCTTGCGGCTGTTTCGAAACTGGGCTTGCATTTGGTCCAATCTGGCATCCGTCTGGTTGATCTTGCCATCCATGTGGGCAAGCGTGGAATGGATACCTTCAATCTCTGAATGGATACCTGCAAACTCTGAATGGACATCTGCAAACTGTGCCTGTATCAGCGCATCTTGCTCGGCCCGGTTTCTGGCATATTCACCGTATGTGAGGTACTGTTGATGCGCCATGACAATATCGTGATTCTTCGGAGCGAAGTGAAGCTGCTAAGGCTGTCTAATGAGAAAACAGCGTGAGAATGACCACCCACACGATAGACTTTGAAAAGTGTACCGTATTTATCCACGGGCGCGAATGGTGGCTAACCATGTCGAACGAAACAAATTAGAAGCAACAACCAAAATATGCGCGCACTACTAGTTATTGCTTAGTCATCATGATCACAGCCCAGCCGGGCACCAGGCAACGGCTTAGCCAGAGTCCATCTTATTCTGAGGTTTCCTCGCATGCCAAAGAGAGGGCTGGTTTTCATTGATCCTACAGGCACTTTAAGGGTATATGTCCATAGAAAGGAAGTTTATATTGCTGCATGTCTGATTTGCTCTCTATATCACGCTCTCTACGACGTAAAGAAGAACGCATGCTTAATCAACTTCCGAGTTGAACTGCCATAATATTGAACGCCAAATATATGTTATACTTTTATAGCCCAGAGCTTAGTGGCTATGTACAAACACCACCCTGATGGAAAGTCACATCCTCTCTATACGTAGAAAGCCAGATGAGACTGGCAGAAGGGCAACGAATATAGTGCATTTTTCGGTTTTCCAGCCCAGCAATTGAAACTAGCATGGCCCCAGCGCATCTCTTGAGTTTCTTGTTCAGCTTGTCAACTAGCCGTGGAAGAACGGCTCACCGTGATAGTTGTGATGGTTTTCGTAATAGTGACTGTCTCGGTGCTGACTGGTTCGCTGTTAGGCGGTGCTGAACTTGCCAGATGAAGGAATGCCGCTGAAGACGTGGCCGAGTCGCTCGCGCTGCAGCAATCGGTGCTTCCGTCGAAGTTGTTGCTGTTGTTAGCCGTCGTCGCAACTAAAGCTGCTATAGCATCCCCAATGACCGGAGTCTGGTTCGTTGAGCTACTCGATAGAGCCGTTGAAGCCGCCGATTTGCTGGCTTTGCTAGCGTATTCATTTGCGAGAATTGCTTGCTGTGTGGATACTACCCCAAAAACAGTCGAGATGGTAGCTAAGATAAGTGCGATGACGGCAGCGACAACAGCGAAGAGACTACCCCAAAGGGTTGCCCACTCTCGGCCACGACGGCGGTCGTGCCACAGCGCTCTTGCGGTAATCGGCGAGGAATTATCAAACTCTCTCTCGAGGGCTAGAAGTCGCGGTCTCCAGTAATTGAAATCACGAACGCGTCGCGACACTCGCCCTTGTTGCCCCGCGAATTCGTCTATTCCGTAATGTCCCTTATAGAGGCTGCTTTGACGCCTATCTCTTATCCATTGTTGACTTGGAAGATCCGGTGGTATAAGAAGACCCAAAGTATCCAGGGTTTCACCAATAAGCCGGCTGTGATTTTTAAGGTCGCTTGTTTGTCAACATAGATGCTCCCGCAGTAAAAAGAAAAAACAACTTACGCTTCAAGTAGATGATCCAGCATACTCGCGTGTTGAAATATATAGAGAGCAGTTTTCCGTCCCCCAACCCCGAACTTCTCCATGTAGAGGTGATTCAATAGATTGTCAGTGAACTTGATTTCAAAGTCGGCTAGGCGCTCCATATCCCTTAATGTAAATAAAGGGGAGAATACGCGGTCAAAGTCGGGTTCCTCCGCGCTACCTGAATATGGTACGCGCCTAGAGTTAGCGACCACATATGTGTGGACAGGTACGCTCAAGACAATGATATACCTTGTATATGCGGAATAAAAGTGCTTATTGCATTGTCGACGGTGCGTAGATGCTGCTCCTGGGTCCAGTGATAGACTGGCTCTCCCCCGAACCCAGCGTAGCCAGCAAGCCCTATGCCGACCATAAGCCATATTCTCCATGCGAGCTCAATTGAGTTCCTAATTTGGGCTTCCTACAAAGTAGAATTTTAGCGATGAATACGGTGCCTATGTCGGATTATGTATAATGACACAAAGCCTGTAGCTATACATACTTCTGGAGCTGGGTTCATTCCTCTAAAAGGGTTCCCGTCATTGTCCTGGTTCCCAAACAATTGTAGGAGCTCCGCGATACTTTTATTCCGGTGCTGCTTAAGGGCAACGATGAGATCCTTCAAGTTCCTAAATGTTTTTATAGCATGTTCGTTTGCGTCGATCGCTGAAAGCAGTGCATGTATGGACAGAATGACGCTATCAAAGTCATGGTGCCTGTCAAAAGATCTATAGTCAGTGTATGCTAGGGAAAAACTGGATCGTGTTGCTCGGCCCATACCCCTGTCCCTCAATACCCCATACAAGGCTTAGGAGAGGACCTAACTCGTTGGGCTCAAGGCCTTCGTTTAATCTCTCGTCGAGAAACGCCTCCTGTTGCGCCCCTTCTACTGGTTGCGCAGAAGTCCCTATCGCCTGCATTCTACAGACCTGTCGCGCTTGAAGAGTGTTGTCGTTCGTGCTCCGAATTTCAGGCATAAAGTGGCGGCCTTACGATTATAAAGAAAATTTTGCATCATTGCACGACAAGGCGACTGACTGCCTGTAAATAAGCGCTGCCCAATTTCCATTCAAGCAGCCAGAAAGTAACACGTGCCGGCCATAAGCCGCCACCTCAATAAATGCTACGCTGTGCATCTTTTGATACGTGGCTCGCCAAATAACGAGATTGGCGCAATCATCAGTTTCAACCTAGTCTGCCTGGCGCCCGATTTTTCGACTTGACTCCCAACAGGCTATTTCACTAGAATGACCTTTGGCGACTGATACCTTTTCCTCACGGACACGAACCCCAGGCGCCAAAATCACAACTCTCAAGAGTGATTTATTGCACTCAGATGCTGACCCTAGGCTAGCAAAAGAACGCAAAGCCTAGCCCTCCCAAAACACAAACTCAGCCGTGATTTTTTGCAGACGACATCATCAAACGGAATCTATGGACTTAGAGGGAAATCTTCCTGAACAGTCCACGGCGCCGATTCTTCGCAAGCTAGGAAAAAGGGGAACATTTGGGTCAGTGGTGGCCCCTGGCACCGCCGTGGGGAAACTTCTCCGCTCTGCTTCTAGTTTATTGAGGACGGGTAGTTGGGCTATAGAGAAGAACAAAGCGAATGAGTCCAAGCCCAATGTCCAATATTTCTGGCCACTTGAGGAGGACCAGGAGAAAAGGTGGAAAAGGCTGAGACTGCAGATACAGGGCATGGTCCAGTATATGCCGGGAAAATCATACCGTTCCAGCCCGGCTGTTACTGTGGATGGCTTCTTAGCGGGTGCCGATAGAGCACATAGCCGCCCGACTATATTCATTAAAGCAAGCTCTGGCACTTATGCTAAGGCGCTTCAAAAAGCTATCAGGGATAGTAGGATACTGGACACGGACGACGTTCAGTTCGATGTGGTGATTCTAGTCCAGGGAAGGACCTTGGAACGGGGAGAAGATTTCGACCCTGGGAAATCGAAGCCGAAAGAAGATGCGACACAGTTGGTGTAATCGGATCACGGAGGAGGCTCCAAACCGAATGAAGGAGTTGCGTGGGAAGTGAGTCAACCCCAAAATACGGAGGCAACGAATCCATGGTCTGAAGAATCGAAAGCCCTGCTTTGGTAGGTGCGTGCTTCACACAGAAAGGCAAAAGGTGAGATTTATCTAGAGCTATGAGGGCCCGATTGGTATATCGAAGTCTTGATTCAGATTGTGACTAATAAGGTGTATTGACAGTCCTGGCCACGGAAAGCGAACATTTATTTTGGGGGATGGCCAGCACAGAATGTCATCAACGATAGAGATACAGCGGAACCTCTGGCAGACGGTGCTCCAGCGTCGGCTACTTGACGCGCATCCTCCGGAGCACATGCCTAGTAGGCATGGAAGCCGTCATTAGCACTTTCTATGTCCACGGCAGCCTTCAAGCCACTGTTCCTGGCCGCTAGATCAGCTGTGGGATGCTATCTTGGCAAGCGATGGTTCAACAACGCCTTTGCTTCTCTTCCACTTCCGGTAGAATAGGGCCGGAATGACACTGAACGCAGTGCTAGGAGGAAAGTCAGCGTCTTCATTCCCTAGGCTGTACCTTCCAAACGCTTGGCTAAGTCTCCTTTCGGGTTATAAGCTCTACAGAGCTACTCCCGTCAACGAAGCTTTTCTCTGGGCTGCCATTCTCATAGTTGAAGTAGGCAGATGTACGACTAGTTTGAATGTATGCCATATTGTTCTGTTTTGTCATATCCAGTGGTTCTAAATGGTCTGGAAGTGCGGTAGCCACAGCTTTTGTCTCCCTGGCCGCGATGTAGTCCTTGTCACAGAGTACGCCGGCGGATAGCCTTGACCGCAAGGACAAGGAGTCTCTCCGCAGCCATATTAAATGATAGAAGATAAAAGGTGTCTACTTGACTTTCCTGCTACTTCAGGTCGCCTACTGGCAATGAGTACTAAAACACACTTATCAATATGTGTACATAGGTGAGCCAGCATGCCGTCTTCTTCGACGATGTTACTCTTGCGCTCCCTGGACTGCGGCCTTCGGGTGTACCCGAGACTATTTTGGCGTATTTAGGTATTCGATGGAAAAACTCTGGCCTCTCCCACATATTACATAAGCAGACACACGTATGTACAGAATATGCCCCCCTTACATCAAACTCGTCCGCCCCCCGACCTCCATGCTGGCCTGGCCGTCGCCCATTTCGCCGCTGCGGCCGTCGACGAACTCGCGGTAGATGCGGGCCAGGCGCTGCTGCTCGGCGGCGCCGATGCTGGGCCGCGTGGCGGCGAGGGCGGCGTGCAGGTGTCGCCAGCGGATGACGACGGCGGGGGTGCCGGCGGCGGCGGCGGGGCCAGCGTCGGTGTCGATGTCGATGCGCTTGGCGGCGCGCTCGCGTCTGCGCGCGGCCTTGATGCTGTCGAGCTTGGCGGCGAGGGCGGCGCGGTCGGCCAAAGCGGCGACGCGGGTGAGGGGGGGAGTCTCGCCGTAGGTGAAGGAGACGAATTTGGCAGAGGCAGAGGCAGAGGCAGAGGTAGAGGCAGAGGCGGACGCAGAGGCGGACGTAGGCGCAGACGTGGTCGCGGTCTTGAGCACGTCGTGGATGGCCTCGAGCTGCGCATTCGACACGAGCGCCTGCAGGTCAGCGCCGGAAAATCCGGCGGTGCGGGCAGCCAGGGCGGCCAGGTGCCCCTGGGGGTCGGGGCCGCCAGACAGCACGGCGTGGACGTCGTCGGCGACGCGGGCGGCCTGGCGGACGAGAGCGCGGACAATGTCGAGGCGGTCGGCGGCGTCGGGCATGCCGCAGAGCAGCGACTTGTCGAGGCGGCCGGGGCGGAGCAAGGCCGGGTCGATGAGGTCGGGGCGCGAGGTGGCGGCGAGGACGTAGACGCCGGACAGGCCCTCGGCGCCGTCCATCTGGGTCAGCAGCTGGTTGACGACGCGGTCGGTGACGCCGGTGGAGTCGTGGCCGCGCTTGGGGGCGATGGCGTCGAACTCGTCGAAGAAGAGGACGCAGGGGCGGGCGGCCTGGGCGCGCTCAAAGAGGTCGCGGACGCTCTTTTCGGAGGCGCCAATGTACTTGTTGAGGATCTCGGGGCCCTTGACGCTGATAAAGTTGAGGCCGCACTCGCCGGCCACGGCGCTCGCCAGCAGCGTCTTGCCGCAGCCGGGGAAGCCGTAGAGCAGCAGGCCGGAGCGCAGACGCAGCGGGCACTGCGCAAAGATGGGCGCGTACTTGGTGGGATAGGCGAGCGTTTCCAGCAGCACGCGCCGCGTCTCCTGCAGACCGCCGATGGCGGCAAAGGTGGTCGACGACTGCTGCAGCGTGACGTTGCGCAGAGCGGTGGGGGTGAAGCCGCGCAGGGCCCGGGCAAAGTCGGCGCGGCCGAGGGGCACCGCGGCCGTGTCGTCGTCGGCGTCGGCGGCGGCATCGGCGGCGGCATCGGCGGCGGCCGACGCGGCGGCTCCGCCGAGACTCCGCATCAAGGCCTCGTTTTGCGCCCGCGCCACCAGCTGCTCCAGATCGCCGGGCATGAACCCGTCGGTCTCGCCCGCCACGTCCAGCAGGTCCAAGTCGTCTTCGACCAGGAAGCCAGGAGCAGGCGCTTCGTGGTCCGGGCCGTGCTGGCTCTGGCTGCCCCGGCTCTGGCTGGCGCCGTCCATCATCCAGTCGGCGCCGTCCTCGCTGCGGCCATCGGCGGTCGTGGGCCGGCTGCCATTCGACGTCGGGGGCCGGCTTCCGTTGGATGTCGGGGGGCGGGTGGTGTCTCTCTTTTCTTGGGCTCTGCTTTCGCCCACCACCCGCTCCATGATGCGTCGCCGGGTGTCCTTGTCGGGGGCCTTGAGATCTACAATGTCGCGCACCACATGCCCGCCGACCACGACGTTGTGCAGCGCCTCCTTGCCCTGGGCCGTAGCCAGCAGCACGACGCTGTTTGCGCCGCTGTACTGGCGCGCCAGCGCACACAGCGCCTCGCTCAGCTGGCGGCTGCGGCCCTCTTCGCTCTGGACGACGAGCTCTGTTTCGGCGGGACACAGCCGGTCGACGTCGTCGAGCACCACGAGAGCGCGGCCGCCGAGGCGCGCTCCCCAGCTGGCCGCCATAAACGCACGGCCCAGCGTCTCCTTGATGGTCGCGATGCGGCTCTCCTCGTTGACCAGCTTGCGGCAGCTCACGTGGCTGATGTGGCACAGGCTCTGCGTCTGCAGCCGCGAAGCGACCTGCTGGGCCACGGCTGTCTTGCCCGACCCCAGCGCGCCGGTCAGCAGCACCGACGACCCGTGGGCTAGCTGTGTCTGCAGCTGTTGCAGCACGGCATCCACGCCGACGAGGGCGTCCTCGGGCGAAGCGGGCACGTCGGCTTCGGCATCGAGCCATGCTGGTTTCGGAATGGCTGCTTGCATCTCCACGGCCACATGAGCCGCTCCCAGCATCCACAGCGGCGCGGCCGCTCCCGACACGCTCTCCCAGACGGACGGGGCCACGGCCAGCTTCACAATGCCGCCCGGCCACGATGCCTCCCCCTTCTTTTCGAGCACGAGGCCGTCTGTCAGGGGCCCCTGGAAGAGTGCGTGGGCCGCTTTGCCTCCGTACAGGGCCAAGACACGCTGCACGGCGTCGTCGCGTTCGTTTTGTGTGTCGCCGCCAAACCGCAGCCCAGGCGACTTCGATGTGTTCTTGGCGCTGCCGGCTGCTTGGAAAGGGAAAATCTTGATTTTCTGCACCAATTTCGGGGCCACGGCACCGGCTGCAGGCTCCAGTTTCACCACGCCGCCCACGATTCCGGGGCACCCCAGGGCCGCGCACAACGCCGACGACAGCGCCGCCGTCTGTCCGTTGGGTGGGTCGTCCCAGGGCCGGATGCGCGCGACGACACGGGCGGCCGGCTCAGCGGCCTCTGGGGACGTCGCGGTCGGCGTGGTGGGCTTCGACTGCATGAGCGAAATGGTCACGTGATGCACGCTGCGAAAGTCTTTCTGCAGCAACAGGTCGCGATCAGCCCAGACGGCGAGGCCGGCGTCTGCGTCCGGATCTGGCTCTGGCCCTGACTCTGGGGTCTCCTCTGCTTCGTCGAACCACTCGTCGCAGACCGAGCGGGCGACGGCGCGCAAAAACAGCGCCGGGCGCAGCTGGTCGCGGGCGCCGCCGCGCATGGTGCTGGTGGCGCTCTTTTTGGAGGTGCTGGCGACGCTGCGGGCGTCGCGGCTGCTTCGGGCTGGCTTGGGCGCCTTGGGGCGGGTCTTGGGGGCGACGATGACCTCGGCGTCGGGGGCGACCTTGGCAAATGGGGCGTCGGCGGGCAGGGGAGGTTCGAGCGAGAGGACCTTGATGTTGGCGGTGCTGGTGGGCGAGAGGTGGAGGGTGAGGGGGTGGTTTGAGTTGGGGGAAGAGGCCAGCGGATTGGGCACGGCGCGGATCTGGTTCATGAGGTTGAGCTCGAGAAAGGTGGCGTGCAGCTCGACCATTTCCCAGTCGTCGGGGGTCAGCGGCTCAATGTGGATGGTGTGGGCGAGCGGAGGGTCGAGGTGCAGCGCGGCGGTGACCTTTTGGCCGTCGTGCAGGCCGAGCGTGGCGGCAAAGGTAGCGTCGATCTCGACGACGGCGACGTCCTGGTCGCGGCCGTTGGCGCCTCGCGAAGCAAAGCCGTCGCGGCCGACGAGCGGCGCCATTTTGCGCCGGCTCGGCATGCCGGTCCAGCCGACGTAGACGGAGCGGACGGGCTGCTGCGACGGCGGCGGTTGTGGCGCGGACGACGGCGGCGCGGCATCGCGGTAGGTGAGCTCGACGACGACATTTTGGATAGGCTGTGTGGGGGTTAGCAGCCGAAAGAAGAACAGACGAGCAGACGAGAGGACAAACACGCACTGTGTCCACGTTCATGAGAATGTTGACGAGCGGCGAGGGCAGATTGACAAAGCATTTCTGCAGCTGCACGAGGGCCAGCTCGGCGGCCGTCGAGGGCGTGTTCTTGCGCGGCGCCATGGTGTGGTGAGGAGGAGGTGAAGCTATCCCCAGCATTCCAGTATGGGGTAGTTATGCGTTGGGCGGGCCGAGGCTAAACGGCCTGCCAGCTACCGGTGCTCGTACATATGTAAGCTAAGCTTGTGCTGTGGCTGAGCACCGCCACATATTGGTGGCCCGTGCGTAATTAAACGCGTCGCGTCGCGCTTGGATCGCGTCCGCCCTTGGGCCCGTTTCCCAGCCTCCGAAAAGCTGTGTTCACATTCTCCGTCTTGGACGTCTTCTGACACCGCCACATATAGCTGCCGTCTGCCTCCCACCGCCCGCTTTGTGTTATCGGCCATTCTTCAACAGCAGTCCCATTGCATCTCACCTACCATCACAATGGCGCAGGTGCTCCGCGAGTACAAAAAAGTGGTCGACTACGAGGCGCAGCTCGAGGGCTTCAAAGACTTTTTGACCAACTTCAAGACGACGCCGGAGCAGGACCTGGCGAGCGCGCTGGGCAACGTCAGCATCGACGATGACAACCTGAGCGATGAGTACGACTTCATGGACGAGGACGAGGGCGCGGCGGCGCAGCGGGCGGCGCAGAAGGCGGCGCGCAAGCCGCAGCACAAGTACGCGGTGATGCTGCAGAAGCTGGCGGACCGGCAGATCGACCAGATATGCGTGGACCTGGACGACGTGGCGGCGGTAAGTAGCGTGGGCGCGTGTTGGCAGAGTTGTGTCGCAGGTGCTGACGGTGGAACAGTACGAGGCCGACGTGGACCACGGGCTCAAGCTGACGGCGTCGATCGAGCACAACACCAAGCACTACATCGAGATCGTGTCCAAGGCGGCGGACGCGCTGATGCCGGAGCCGAGCGTGGACGTGACGTTCAAGGACGACGTGCTGGACGTGCTGATGGCGCGGCGCAAGCTGCGCAACCGCGAGCTGCACGACGGCGCGGAGGCCGTGGGCGACCCGGCGATGCTGCACGACATGTTCCCGGCGGAGCTGACGCGGCGCTACACGCTGGTGTTCAAGCCGCAGACGGCGCCGAACGGGCAGCCGGTCAAGCCGCTGGCGGTGCGGCAGGTGCGCGGCGACCAGCTGGGCAGCCTGATGACGGTGCGGGCGATTGCGACGCGGGTGTCGGACGTCAAGCCGATTGCGCAGGTCAGCGCGTACACGTGCGACCGGTGCGGCTGCGAGATCTTCCAGCCGGTGGCGGACAAGCAGTACGCGCCGCTGACGGTGTGTCCGTCGGCGGACTGCAAGGAGAACCAGTCGGGCGGGCAGCTGCACCCGTCGTCGCGGGCGTCCAAGTTCCTGCCGTTCCAGGAGGTCAAGGTGCAGGAGCTGGCCGAGCAGGTGCCGATCGGGCAGATCCCGCGGTCGCTGACGGTGCTGTGCCACGGCAGCCTCGTGCGGCAGATCAGCCCGGGCGACGTGGTGGACATTGCGGGCATCTTCCTGCCGACGCCGTACACGGGCTTCAAGGCGATGCGGGCGGGCCTGCTGACGGACACGTATCTGGAGGCGCAGCACGTGCGGCAGCACAAGAAGGCGTACGAGGACATGCGCATCGAGCCGCAGCTGGCGCGGCGCATCGACAGCTTCCGGCAGGCTGGCCGGGTGTACGAGACGCTGGCGCGGTCGATTGCGCCGGAGATCTACGGGCACGAGGACGTCAAGAAGGCGCTGCTGCTGCTGCTGGTGGGCGGCGTCAGCAAGCAGATGGGCGACGGCATGAAGATCCGCGGCGACCTCAACATCTGCCTGATGGGCGACCCCGGCGTGGCCAAGTCGCAGCTGCTCAAGTACATCTCCAAGGTGGCGCCGCGCGGCGTGTACACGTCGGGGCGCGGCAGCAGCGGCGTGGGCCTGACGGCGGCGGTGATGCGCGACCCGGTGACGGACGAGATGGTGCTCGAGGGCGGCGCGCTGGTGCTCGCGGACAACGGCATCTGCTGCATCGACGAGTTCGACAAGATGGACGACAACGACCGCACGGCCATCCACGAGGTCATGGAGCAGCAGACCATCAGCATCAGCAAGGCCGGCATCTCCACGACGCTCAACGCGCGCACCAGCATCCTGGCCGCGGCCAACCCCATCTACGGCCGCTACAACCCGCGCCTGTCGCCCGTCGAGAACATCAACCTGCCGGCCGCGCTGCTCTCGCGCTTCGACGTCATGTTCCTGCTGCTGGACACGCCCGCCCGCGACGCCGACGCCCGCCTGGCCAAGCACGTCACCTACGTGCACATGCACCGCCACCACCCGGCCGCCGACGCCGACGACACCGTCTTCACCCCCCACGAGGTGCGCGCCTACGTCGCCCAGGCCCGCACCTACCGCCCCGTCGTGCCCGCGTCCGTCTCCGACTACATGGTCAAGACCTACGTGCGCATGCGCGAGCAGCAGAAGCGCGCCGAGAAGCGCGGCCAGCAGTTCACCCACACCACCCCGCGCACCCTGCTCGGCGTCGTCCGCCTCGCCCAGGCCCTCGCCCGCCTGCACTTCCGCGACGCCGTCGACCGCCACGACGTCGACGAGGCCCTGCGCCTCATCGAGGCCAGCAAGGAGAGCCTCTACCACTTCGCCGAGGGCGCCGGCCCGGGCGCCGGACGCCGCGCCGGCGCCGCCGCCAACGCCAGCAGCCGCATCTACCACTTCGTCAAGACCCTGGCCGACGCCGGCACCTGCCGCCCGGACGCCACCGAGGACGACGACGACGACGAGTACGCCACCCCCGGCGGCATCGAGCTCAGCCTGCGGCGCGTCAAGGAGCGCGTCATCGCCAAGGGCTTCACCGAGGACCAGTGGCTGGCGGCGCTGGAGGAGTACGCGGCGATTGATGTGAGTGGTTTTGTCCTGTTTTGTTTCTGTTTCTGCTGCTCTGCTGCTTGCTCGTGGCTGCTTTTGCCCACTCTTACTAACACATACAGGTCTGGCAAACGGCCGGCAATATGAGCCGCCTCGTGTTCATCACGGCCGTCGACGACGACATGGACGAGTAGGTTGGGACCGGCTGGCGTTGGGGTTTGCGTTGCGTGCGTGCTTAGGATACGGCTCTGTTATGTGCATTGTGGTCAACGGCGATGCGTTGAGGCCTGCTTGGTAGTCAACGGTTGTGCGTTAGACAGTCTGTCGGTGCGAGGTCTCGCACGATTGCCAGGACATGGACCAGCGACGACTTCGCTCAGTGAATGATTCCATAGATGCCTGCTTCGAATGATTTCTAGTAATGTACTGCGTTTGTCTCTGGTCGTTTTGTGTGATGTGCTCTACGTGATATCGATTCTGTAGTTGCTGCCGTCGTTGTCCTTTGAGCTACATGGGCCTGTGGAATATGGCTTACATGTTGTCCTCGGGGACTCCGTGCATTCAGAGATCTCCCGTTTGCCGATCTGGTTTCGTTCACTGTCATCCACGCCTCTTCCATCGCATGTCCTTGTTCGAGAGTGTATTGTACAATGCTATATCCCCGGCGTGCATCCATGCGTCCGCCGGACCCCGACATCGTCCATGCCTCACGCCCGCAGACTCAGCAACGACGCCCGCTCCAGCTCGCCCACGACGCCGTTTCCGGCCACCGTCCACGCGCCGGCCACCGTCTGCTCGTCCACGCGCTCCCGCAGCATGCCGCTCGCCGCCCAGTACTCCATCAGCGCCCGGGCCTCGCGCTTGCTGGCGCCGCGCAGCCGCAGCACCTCCACGGTGGCCACGGCCGCCGCCGTGCGCTCGTCGTAGGCCTTGAAGTACGCGTTCGCCGCCGGCATCCGCTGCCGCTCGGCCTCGGTGCGGCCCTCCGCCTTGGCCAGCGCCAGCTCCAGCGTCGCGTTCTTGGGCGCATTGCCCCCCGACGTCGCCGCCAGCACGCCTCCGCCGCCCGGCAGCCGCCGCGCGCCCGACAGCACGTCCACAAACGCGCGCACCAGCGCCAGGTCGTGCGCGTGGATCGGCTCCAGCGCCGCCGACTGGTAGGCCGACGGCCGCATCACGTGCGACAGGCCGTCCAGCGCCAGCAGCACCGGCGGCCGCGGCGTCGCCGCCACCTCCTCGGCCGTCGCGCCCTCGAGCGTCAGCTCCGCCCACACCGCCTGGAACACGGGCCACGCGTTCTCGGGCTCGGTCGCCGCCGCCACGAGGTCCCGCAGCGTCGCCCCCTGCGCCACCGGGTTCTGCAGCTGCGGGTAGGCCCGCGCTGTGTGGAAGGCCGCGAGCACCGGCGCGTTGGCCGTCTGGAACGCCTGCAGCAGCCGGAAGGCGTACACGGGCTGCGCATAGGTCACGGGGTCCGTGGCCAGGGGGGCGTACTCCGTCGCTCCGGTCGTGAGTTCCTGGGCTGAGAGGTCAGCCGTCTAGAAGGGCAGAGCAAAAGAGAGAATAGAGCAAAGAGCCGAGAACAGACGGAACCTACCTTCGGGAATGCTCAGCACCAGCCACTTGTTCAGAAACGCGTGCGCCATCGCCTGCAGCAGCAGCGTCGACTTGCCGGCAATCCGCTCGCCGTCCACCACCAGCCGCAGCGTCGTCTTGTCCGCCGCCGCGCTCTGCAGCCGCTGCGCCACCGCCACCGTCTCCGCCCGCACCAGCACGCTCGGCCGCCGGAACAGCGGGAAGCTCTGCGTCGCCTTGAACGCCTCCACCACCCGCAGCTGGTCCACCAGCGCGTCGCCCAGCGCATACACCCGCCCGGCTTCGGCCGTCGCCAGATCGCTCGCCTCGGTTTCGGTGTTGGTTGTCGCGCCCAGCTCCGCCAGGTCCGGCACCGCCAGCGCGTTGCTGTTGCTCAGCACGATCCGCTTTCGGAACGCCTTGCGCTCGCCCTCTGCCGGCGGCTTGCCGCTAAAGAAGTCCGACTTCTTCTTCTTCTTCTTCATCACCTGGATCTTCTTGCCCGTCACGTTGCGGCCGCCCCGGTCCGCCCCCTTCTTCGCCTTCACCACCGCCGCCTGCCACCCCGCGCTCGTCGAGAACGCACTCGCCGGCGCCCGTGCCAGCATCGCTGTGATCCCGTGCCTCGGCGTCGGCGCTCTCCTCGCTCGCGGCCCAACCAACGCCGCCGTCGCTAGCTGCCACACCGACAACTGCCGCGCGCATTGTCCCACGTGGCCCGCCATGTTCGTCTGCGGTGCACGGAGCGTTTGTTCTGCTGCTCCCCAAACCAAAGAGCCAAAGAGCCAAAGAGCCTCAATCGCTGCGCCCTGTTCGTCGATGCGTCGGCGCCGTCGTCGTGATCGTGTGCGCACCGTTGGGACCAGGTCGAATGGCTTCATAAAATTTCAAGCTCCCACCTCAACGTGGGACCCGCTTCTTTTCGCTCATCACATCACGTGAATGTAAATTAGTCATCTCGCCGAGACCACCGAGAGACGATCAGCCAATCGCAGTCTCACTGGTCTCAGTTGCCTCCTTCGGCATCCTGGTCGCCAAAATCTCACATCCACTTCCTAGACTCAATTTCTCTCGATGGCCACGCCCACGACCAATGGTTGGCCACACATCGTGCTCTCATTTACGCACAGGGTCCTTTTTCGTGGGAGAAGAGAGCGAGAGGAGACAGACAGCGGGGCTTTCCCAGTGGGCTCTGCTAGCGGCGACAGGCCTCAAAAATAGCAGCTCGTCTTGACTTGGCCCCAGACGAGCTGATAGTCGCGACGACAACACTACTCGCCCGACTCACTCATTGCTCGTTATGACCCAGCCCCATCCTCTACACGTCCCTCTGAGACCAAACACGGGCATCCCATCTCTCCGATAGCAGGACGCCATCACGGCACCCGGATCATGAATGACCTCCAACAAGGAATGAGGATGCCTCTCCTCTTCGTGTGTCGGCGACGCCCGAACGTCTTCATTTGCCAAGCTGATGGGCTTTTTTTCGTGCTTGCATAAACGTTGTATACTACGCTCGGTAGGACGAGGCCCCCCTTTTCTTCTCTTGGGGTTGGAGACTGTCCTCTTAGTGAAGACAGTTACTATGCGGAAGACCGGAAGCTGTTCCATTCCCCTCTCCTCGTGCCACATACGAAACATTGGTCCTAGGAAGACATATCGCATGGGCTTGTGCAGTTGTAATTATATTTGTCGGAACACCCGTAGCTTCCAGCGGGAACCATTCATTCCGGCAGACTAAGCACGCCGGCCACGTATCAGCACACCAAATTATGGCACCAAGTGTGGCACACAGCCCTCGAACAGCTTGTGCATCATATTCGAGTACGGTGTGGTTTCCGGGCCTCGAGATTGGGGCAGATCGCAAGGGGGTCCCAATGCCTGAAATCCGGCCTGACATGGCGGCCAGAACAAGCAACGGTTGTTCTCGACCCAGCTTCGCCTTCTACCCCCGTTTCACTCCGGCCTTCTCGGTTTGGTTCTCTGTTTCCGCTCGTCCTACCCTCCTTGACTCGTCCGTCACAGGCACGCGAGTTTTGTCCCAGGCACATGCAGGACTCTGCATTCTCATCACACCCACCGTCACAATCACACCGAGAAAGGCTGTACAACGGCCACCGCAAGCACAGAGTACATGCGAACTCTGCATGGGGGTTGTGCAAATGCTGCAAGCACTGTAACAGCTTCAAGCCACAAAACGCCTTTCCCCTCTTTTTCCCCTCTTTTCTTTTGGTCGGTTTGTTTTTTTCCTTTCTTTCTTTCTGTTTGTGCTCACTCGTTCTTGGCTATCTTTTTTTCTGTGTACACTTGTCGTACTACGGCTGCGAAGCCGTTGTACATGTCCTGCCTTCTTTCGTGCTACCCACCTTTCCGCCCCCCCTCTGCCCGCTTTGTCCGATTATACGCCGCTTGGTACCCGGATCTCACTCTCGAACTAAGACCTCATTTTTGTGTGTACTCGTACTCTCCGTAGCTCCATATTCTCCAGAGTCAGCTCGCTGGCCTGGCTTGCGCTTTTGTTTTGTAATTTTTTTTTTCTTTTTGGTTCTTATTGTGGTCTTCTTTGCGCTTTCTTTCCTTCTGCCTTCCGGCTCTTCTTCCACAGCTGGAGATCATAAAGAGACCGAGGTGCGGAAAAAATAGCAACACGCATCTCCACCCAGAGGCAAGTCCCTGACTCTGCGACATAGGCTCTCTACCAGGATTATCCCGGGCTCCTCACCGCTATGTTGGCGGGACTCGGAACAGAATACGAGGACAACAACAGGTCAATCGGGACGCTCGCAAAACACGCCAGAAAAAGGTTAGGTGATCACCGACTAGAAGGGAAAAAGAACGACGAAACACATAATTCCGAGGCTGGGACGAAGAGGGACTGGTCAGCAAGTGGATATCCGAGAAAACCCTCAAAGAAAGCCCCGTTGTCTCCTCCCCCCCTGTCAGCCAAGCCCACGGCTACAAACATACGGAGTACGTACATGCATGATCCCATGTTCTTGTGTAGTTCTCGTATGC
The DNA here is from genome assembly GCA_001513895.1 of Graphilbum fragrans. NCBI lineage: Eukaryota > Fungi > Ascomycota > Sordariomycetes > Ophiostomatales > Ophiostomataceae > Graphilbum > Graphilbum fragrans. Next base: position 317,200 of record LLKO01000013.1, read on the forward strand.
ACACGACGTACATCGGTGCTCGTACGTGTGCGGGACATGCAGTCATACGTATATTGGCGCTCCGTGTGCGCACACATAGTTGTACATGGACGTACTACGGCGACCAGGGTGTGTTGTGTTGGGACTTGCGTCCGCAGGAGCGCCGGTGCATTGCACCGGACGGTGTGTGCAGGCTCGTAGGCAAAGGAAAGGTGAAGGGCGAGGGTGATGGCAAGGGTGATGGCGAGGACCGATGAGCGATCCCAGTCTCGGTCCCGAATTGCAGACCAGCCCCCGCAGCCAAGTGGTTCACCGTCTGTGAGGCTTTTTTGTTTCGTTTTTTCCGATTTATTTCTTTTTATTTTGCTAGCCAAAGCACCAGGGGCACTAGAGGAACATAGCCAGGGTGCCGGGAACATATAACGTACCGTCGAGCAAAAGAAATACCGAGACATCGAAAGGAGAGACAGACGAGAAACAAGACGAGAGACAAGAAACAGGAAAAGAGGAAGAAGGAAAGAGAAGGGGAGAAGAGGAAATAAGCAGCTCTAGAATATCACAAAACGAAAGAAAAAAGGAAGGAAAGGAACAACAATGTGAGCAAGGCTCTTGCATCTAGGTGTGTCCATTCACGCTCCAGCTAGTTGTCGTCTTGTCTGTCTCGGTTCTATTCGTATTTTGTGTTGGCTCAGTGCCTTGGTTCTAGGTCCGTATTGTCATCATCTGTCTTGGATTGATGAGCGTTCCGTACTTACGGACCTCTTGTCGGGTGTCCTTTGCTACACCGGTGTTTCTCTTTCCTTTCTCTTTCTTTTTCTTTCTCTCTTGTCCCGTGTGTGCTCCTTTCCGGTTTACTTATTTTCTTCTGTTTCTTCTTCACTTCATGTTTCTTTGGGTCTTGCGTGTCTAAGATAAAAAAGTGAGCGGCGGCTTTGTCTGAAAAGCCAATTTTCGCATTCACTACGGAGAACGGAGCTGTGTCATTGCCTCTCGGGGAGACACTTGGCGTTCAGCCGGGCAACTACAACTACACTAGCTTTGAGCAATAACGTCCCGGGCACAGCAACCCACTCCTAGTCCAAAAAGTGAAATGAAATGGATTTCACTTGATTGCTCGTCTCGGCCAGACTCACCATGGATACGACTTACAATCATACTCCGTCCCGCCGGACGCATGAAGGGGGTGACCAGTTTTTTATTTATTTATTCATTTTTAAAATGGGCGCACAGTCTGGGCCAAAAAAGAAAGCCTGAGCCGATAAGCACGGATCGATACGAGTACACTACCTAGTTGTACTGCGCTACCGTACATAGCTGGCTTGCGTCGAGGTCCAGAGCTGCCCTACCACGATAGTACTCCTTACCGCTTGTGGTAGGTTTTTCTCATTGTGGTGGCGCAAAGGGCGGAGAAGAAGCGGCATCGAGCAGCGGTATGAGCACAGGCTTGGCTGCGGAGTGCACGCAATTACAGTTAGCTTCCTGCAGCTTGTACATAGCTTTACTTGTAGCTACAACGGCAACGACAAGCAAAGTTTCTCTTTCGGAATACCGCACCAATAGCTTTGCAAAAGTGGAGAGAGTGGGAGAGAGGACAAGAGGATCCTCTTTCGATAAAGGACATCACAAAAGAAAAGCTAGCTCTTTCGAGTACTCTGCCGGTTACATTTCATCACTCTTTGTGTGCTCAGTTCGCATACTCGTAAGTTTGATAGCTCCATTAGCAAGCTTGGGGGATCCCTCCCCCTAGCTGCTCAACCCCCGGTAGCTTGATGCCGCCCCCTGTCAAATACCACCCTCCTTCAAATGTGCAGTCCAGCTCCTCCCCCCCTCTTGTCTTCTGAAGCTCTGCACCTCCTCTCCGGATGTGCGATAATCCGCACGAGTTAGTGGCATGCTTCGTCCGTCGTATATCGGCCACTCGGTGTGCCTCTGGGCAGAAGGTCGCATTTGTGGTCAGAAAAAGGGACAGTCGCGCCAACGGCAACTCCTAGGACACTAGTGATATGTCCGAGAATGCTCGAATTGGGACAAAACGTATACGCCGTAGACACCACCAGTCCCAGTAAGGGAATCGGGCAAGGCACACACACCTTGTTGCTCCAAGCCGTCTAGGCCTTTTGGAGATATATTGGCAAAAAGCGGTCACGACCAACATGGACGAAAAAAACTCATCGCTGCACGACGCATGTGCCAGCCAAAACCTCATCACATCTTTCCCCTGCTTGCTCCATAGCCACTAAGCTGCTCTTGTCACGACGGAGTTGAGAACGATAAGCTGTACTCGTATACATACGACTACGACGACTCCGTACTCCGTACGGTTTTCGTGGGACACGGGAAACGAGAGCTTTCTTTTCATGCTACATGCGAAAATGAGTTCTTGCGGATGTGCATGTTGATCAAGCAACAACCTTGTTTACAGTGGCTCGAGCCCTCTTTGTTAAGTGTTCGCGCCCTGTACTCCGTATGGACTGGTGCTTCGACGTATAAAATAGAGTGGCGGGCAAGTCCAAGGGCCGTGGCTGCCGTTGCATTTCACGTATGTAGTAGGTCGCCTGTGTAATTTTGACAGGGGATGCGGCACACCTACGCACTGACCACAGCCATCGCCTTGAACCGTGGTGATTAGACGGTGGCACCTGCGCTATTTCTATGAGATTTAGTTTTACTCCGCAACGACCTGCGAAACAACGCCTTTTGTTATTCTTAGGACCATCCGGTTCTTTCCTTTTTTCCCCTCGTAGATGGTTCTTGTAAACAAGAAAAAGTGCAGCAAAGTACTCTGGTAGACAATTGGTCGTACTCGTATACGAAGGCAAATGCACCAGTAATTTTACCCAATCCTTGCCTGGTTTGGCTCAGGACGGGATGTTCAGGATGGTTGCCACATTCTTTTTTTTGGCGATGTGACAAGTGGAGTAGAACCAGACCGTTTCCCCATCCAGAGCTACAAGAAACCAAGCTAGTCTCACGTATTTGCTGACCAAGTGGTGGTGATTTTGACCGGACTGGAAGGACGGAATATTCGTGTGTCTTATAAGTGTGTGCTTGTACTGTTTTGGGTGTTTCGTGGTATGTACATTGCACTGTACGGAGTATGGTGCTCGACAATCTTCAGGTGTGCTTGGCCGTAAACCTGGTAAACCGCCTCGAACCGAACGGAGGCAAATGCAATGGTATCACCGCTTGTCCTGGCAAGAATCCTTGTCGCATGACACGGGCGCAGCCAAAAGGAAGGAGGGCAAAAAAAGCTTCAGGTCAGCGGGGCGGAACAGCTACTGTTACGGCTTAGCTTGGTGACGACTAGAGGGAAGCGAAGTTGGCATCGACAGCGAGCTTTCTACCAACACGAGCTGAACAGGCGAATGAACGCGAAGCGAGCCAAAAGACAAAAAAAAGACGGGATGTGTGCACTGGCGTATGTCGCATGTAGACATGATTGCACTCCGTAGTCGCACTCGTATTGGGAGAGCAACGCCAATGGGCCATGCAGCTGGATAAAAGCTTTATCGAGTTGGGGGGGTGAATCAGAGGTCGGGGACGGGGACAAAGATCTTTGGCTGCGTCCAAGCTCCTGGCCAGCTGCACTTCCTATTCGCGGGACCTGGAATCCTTCGCTGCCGCACCCAACGACATGTGCACCTATCGAATTTTTATTTATTTTATTCTTTTGAAATCGCGTTGGGGGCAAAGAGGGGGAAACGGGACCTTGTGATGAGGCTCGGGCCAAACAGCTGCGACTAACAGCCAATACTGTGCGAAATACCTACCCATAGAGCAAGAAACAGGGAGACGAAGAAAGGACCCCCCACAGACATAGGACAGGCACCTACAGCGCTCGTACAATACGACGAAACAGAAGGTGGGACGGGATGCGCAATGCAAGTCGTATCTACAGAGTGCCCTTCCATGCAAGGTACTTTACAGCGATGGTGGGCAGGCAACTAAGAAGAGAAGAAAAAATAGAGCTCAATTTGATTGTTCCTCTCAGATAGACGAAGGAAGAAGCTGTTTTCTGTCTCTTTGCATGCTGATTCCTCGTGACAGCACAGGCACCGAGTACATAACCGTGCGCTGTAGCTCCATCCAAGGGTGCTTGTATTCATCTGCAGCACACACAAGAACGTCCCGATGAGGCCCAGCACAGATCAGCTCTTCTTTTTCCTCAGTGGCCGCGTTTTGCCGACCGGCAGGTGGCGGCCACGCACTCTAATTGCGGGGGTGTAATCAAAGAGGGAAATAAAAAAAAGAAGAAGAGCGCCTGTGCGCACGATACGGACGTGTCCACGATGAACCACTTGACTGCAGAATATGCACATACGAGTTCGCATGGACTCGTCGTCGTACTCTGTGTAAGATGCACGACGCGGGAGTGCTCGACACGAACTCCACGCCGTACGATAGTTCTATGCTAGCCCGGCTCGTCTTGCGCTTTGCCGTATTCTGCTACTCTCCGGTACTACCGGACAAGGATGACGAGTGATGAGAGGTCGTCGCGGACGTAAGGTCTACTTACCTACCGCACCGCCATTTGACCCATATTCTGAGGTTGCCGTTGAAGTTTTTTCGTTATCAATATTTCTACCCCCTGCTTCCCGCTATTTGCATGCCAAGTTATGCCACAGACAGCTACGAGGGAAAGAGAACTAGTGTACGTCGTAAAGATGGAGGAAAGCCCCTCCGCCGACCGAAGTACCTGTATGTACTATGTCCAAGTTGAGGCGTCCGACATGGCCATTATTGGACACCTCTAGCTCGGTGACGATGCTACGATGCAGCTGAGGATTTCAATATACGACATGGGCTCTCAAGTCACTCGTCTAACAGCCATGTGACGAGCACGATGATGTACACTACACCGTATTTGTAACCGCGTGCAGGAGTACGTAGTATACAGGCAACTGCAGTACGAGCTCGTACGTCGTCGTTGTACATGGTTCATATTCTCTGCATACGCTACTCCGTACTCGTAGTGCCCGCACATGAGTTGCAGCAATAACGACCGGCATGAATATGCGGTATGCCACCACTAGTTGCATGTGGTACCACGACACCCATGAGTCGATGACTTCCATATCCTTGTACCCTGTGCAATAGTAAAGATACGAGCACTCATACATACATACAAGAGATAGAGAAGTGGCGATCATTGTTCATGGGGGGTGGCCGCCGTTTTGGCCTCGCCAGTGTGATGAGGTGAGGCGATGGAAGCCATTTTGCCTCTTTGGACATGGCGCCATACGATAGGGAGAAGCGAGTGGGAACCCCGTTCAAAGCACAGAGAGGCGACCTGGGGCAGGGCTAGAAAAGCACACCGCCGAGCAGGCTTTTTTTCGTCCTGGTGCAATTTGGCATCCTTGCACACCGCACGGAGCCCACGTTCTGTGCTTTCGAGGCCGAGGCCGAGGCCGAGGTGAGAGACAAAAGATGGCGGGGAGAGAAACAATGTTTTCGATGCGAGCGATCATCCATGGAAAAAGGAAAGGAAAAAGAATTCATTCCGTCCAAGCGGAAGAGCAAAGCCTCCGACGCCCCTAACTGTTTCTTGTTGGTTCCAAATAGAAGTACCCAAACGATGTGGCCAGTTACACACCGAGAATAAACAGATACACGGTACTTGTACGTGTAGGGACCAAAAAAGAAAGACAAACGAGCGGAGCGAAAGAGGAGGAAAAACCAGAACGAAAAAGACCCGTGCATATCAGATGCGGAGCCTTTTGGTAAAATAGGACAGAAACAGGAACAAGAGGCCAGGGGGTATCTACATACATATGTACATAGTCGCGTACTGGAGAGGCAGCCGGACAGACAAACCGGGCATTACGAGTAGTTACATATGGAGCACGAGTGCTCGAGTCATCGTCCTCGTCGTTGGCATAAGGGGAGACTTGTGAGATACGAGTAGTCGTAGTCGATTGACAGGTCGCGTGTAAGTGTAGAGACAAGCCCATTAGCTTAGCAGCCAATGGACACGGACGGCAAAAAGACTGCGTCTGCAGTTTGCGCAGAGCGGCAGCTTGACAAGTCGGTAAGGCTCGATGCCAGAAAGCTGGTGAAGACGGAGACGGCCGATGAATGAAGGTGCGCCCGTCGCACTATACAAACTCCATACATACTCCGTAATTATGTACTGTAGCTGCAGTTAGTAGTTACAGAGTAGCCGCGGGGGCAGCTGAGCAGCAGTGCAGGCAGTAGCTGCAGCTAGCGCACTGCGGCGTTTCAGCACACTACATGCTGCTGCTGCTACCAGCCACTGCAGAATGCGCTGGAGATGCGGTAAGAGTGCTACAAGGGTTCCAGACGAAGCCTGCTGTACTCGCCACCACTTTGTAGTGCTCCGTAGGATCTCTAGCCGTTGCGCTAAGCACCAATGGCTGGACACTGCACTCACTAGATTCGCAACTATGCTCGGACGGAAAGGATAGGGCCAACGACAACGAGCCTGGCCGCCAACATCACAGCACTTATAGCGGACCGATAGCGGGAGTTAGGGGATGCGTGCCTTTTATTCGCTAGCGCAGTGGCAGCCGTCGAATGGCGACAGCGTGGATACGGGTAGTTAGTGACACTCCAGCCTGGCCCAAATACTCGTAGTGTACAGGGCAGTGGAGTACGAGTGCTTGTACGGAGTAGGCAGTCGTACTACAAGGCGATCCTTTTGAAGCTGAATTCTCAACCAACAACGCACTCGCATGTTCTCACGACAACAAAACGCATGAAAGAGGCCGGCGTTGCGATACTGGCCCCAAAAAAAATCATGCGGCGCGTACAGACTCTCCATCAGGACTCAATGCTCCATTTATACATGCGCAGCCAGGCTTGTTGTCTCATGCAAGCGGCACGTTTGTTAAGTAGGTACTATGTGCTCGTATCACACACTCCGTACAGGCTACTGCAACTAACTCTCCGTTCCCCCTAAGCTTGAATGGCGGCTAGAGGAGCCGTTTGATTCGTCTGTGCCCGGCACCGGCGTGCAGCCATCCTTGCTGACGGCAGCCAATCTCCAGCCCGAAGACCCTGGCCAACAGACTAGACCCACTTAGCGTGCTCGACCGCAAAAAGCCGTTTCCCTCTCACTCGAGCTGGTCTTCTTCACCTCGGTCTCCCCTCGCAAATACAATACGGGGCCGAGTCGTCGAGCAATGTTCTGTCTTTGTCAAACGTGCTCTGCCCAGCCCAAGGCCAACCAAACGCTCGAGGCCAGGAAGGGCTAGCCGGCTTGAAACACGTTGGCTCTTTTCTTTTTTGGTCGGCTCCCCTACCTCATTATCTGCGGACGGGATGTTGCGACGGCGTCCGCCTAGACCAGCCGATGCCAACACTGCCTTTGTTCTTTCGGAGCCCTTGCTATACACTACTCGTACGTAGGCACTGACAACGGCCCTCGTCCTCGTATGAGGTCGCATCGCAGACCGCTGCTGGCAGTGCCATAGAGCTATTTACAGCCCTCACCCACCCCCAACAATGCTGCTAACTGGTCACATATGAGGCTAATTGTGGGAATATTGGCCAACTATGGCAAGTGGGGAGGGAGGACGGAACGTGCATATGCAGTAACAGCACACACGTAGTGCAAGAGCTGTTACGGCGTAGCCGTTGCGAGTACATACTTGCATGCTCGTAGCACTAAACACTGGTCTGCGGTATCTTGGTATCGCATGTACGGAGAGTACTTGCTGTCCTGCACGGTGGCAAGTGCGAGGCAAGGTGCACATCCAGGGCGCCTACGGGGAAGGTGCGGGTACATCGCTTGCCATGGTGCTCTACTTCTGCTTGTACGGAGAATGTACGAGAGCGCATGTGGCTCGCCTCGGATCAGGGCAGGAGCGTTGGGTGCTGCTGCCCCCGTTCCTGCTCCTGTTCCTGCTCCTGTTCCTGCTTCCCCGCTCTGCCTTGCCCTGCCTTGCCCTGCCTGGCTCTGCCTGGCTCTTTCCAGCTTTGTGCTTTTTGTCCATATTCGTATACGCATACCTACTCCGCACGCTTGGGTGGCTCACGGAGACACACACACTGTGCGCTCTCGCACAAACAGTACGCATACTGTAAGCCCGGTCGTGCTTTCTTCTGCTGCCGCCCACACCCTGCCTGTCTATCGGCAGACCCTGGTCACTCCTTCCCTCTGCCTGCGCTCATCACCCGCCGGTCCGTCTCCGCTATTATCTCACTACTGGTCGTCTCTCGTCAAGCTAGTCTGGGCCCGCAGCAAAGTCATGCAAATTGGCATACCTGCTTTGCTGGCGACGCCCGGCCTGATTCGCCCATGGGCTCTATTGCCGCTGGGCATCGACCGTCCGCTGGTTGGCTCCTGCTGGCCACTGCTGCAACGACCGTTTAGTGCCCCAGATTTCTCTGTGGCTGTATGTAACTATGGAGTCGTTACTTGCGGTATGTATCTACATGTAGTCGTACTCGAGTCGTGAACGGCCATTCTGTTGCCGCCGCTACCAAAATCGCCATCGCTTGCTAACCCCCGGTTCACCAGTCTACAATTCCACCCCCTCTTCTTTTCCTCCCACTGCCTTCGTCTCTCTATCTCGCGCTTTTTCACTATCCCATTTCCGTAGTAGCTCTGTTGCTTTCTTTTTCTTCCGCTTTTCCTTTTTTGCTGTTCTTGACACTGTTCTGTTTGCCTATTGTGTCACCAGCTTTCTTTTATTATCGCATTCTCCTCTCTTCCCTGGCATCCCATATATTGGCCGTTCCTCTTCCGCTTTCTTCTATCTTCCTCTATTCCACCCTTCTCTCGCCTCTTCCCATCTTTCCACCCGTCTCCGGCACTGTAGCTCCCTTCAGTCTGCACTTCCGGGACAAGCGCCGGGCCACACCCACCTAGCTGTCTAGGGTAGTAGTGCAACTGCTGCCCGGGCGGGTAGTTGTTGAATGCCTTTTTGGCGCTTTGGTGTTGGGTGCACATCGTTCGCTTCCTGGCCCTTCTTCGCAGTCCTTTTCTTCCTCCTCTCTCTTTCCGTCTTCTTTCTCCTCTCCCTCCCAACCACTTCCCCTTTTCTTCGCGCCCGGCAACCGGCCCTATCCCGAAAGCGCGTTGCCGCGTCTCTCCCAATTCCTCACCTATTCTCGCTGTGCTTTTCCCCTATTTCCTCATTTCGTCCTTCTCTTCTTCCTTTTATTTCGCTACGCACTTGATTTTCCGTGTGTCGACCTGAAAACCTCGCGGCATACCAAAACACACAAGGCTCGAAGACAGGACAACTGTGGCCTCGTGTAAGTAAGTGGCTGAAAACTCCATTGAGTCCGCAACGAGATCAAACACTCGGACAGTTCGCAGCTGCGCACCACACCGCCAACCAACAGAGCTTCTGTGGCATCGCCGTAGGAGGAGGAAAGATATAAAAGCAGGCGGCGATTCAGATCATCAGGAAAGCCAGAGCACGAGTACCCTCTCGCTGCTCATTTCTTGCCATACGTGAAGCAAGCTTCGACTCTTCCCCCCCGCCGACTTCTCCCTGGAATTATCTATTTTCAGTCTCCTCCATGTGGCAGTTGCAAAAAATCAAGCCCTTGTCTTGTGATAGCTTTGCCTCTCGTGTGCGGCTTAGCTTCTTGATTTCAATTCAACGTGCCCCCCAATATCTCAGGTATGTATTTGGTGTCAGCTGTGGGAGATCAAGCCGTGCATTACTTTTGCCCACGCTCTCCTCCCTCTGTGCCACATACGCTTCTCTCTTTGCCGATGAGTCGTCCACTATCTAGGGAAATTGTGATTTTTATTTCTCATACGCTACACCTCTTTTTCTGCCTTGCTTGTTTCTGTTTTTTTAAAGCTTCCATCTTTCTTCCCCTACTCTCCCAATTGCTTAACGTGGGCTCTCGTCTCTGAGAAAAAGTCTAATGGTGGAGTAGCAACCGCAATCTAGCAGCTTGCCTTCCCTCGCAGCTTGCTTAGACAGCTGTCGCCCATACTGGGCACCAAGATGGCCGACACAGACTATGCTCTGCGTGCCCCGGCTCGGGCTCCCGTGAATTACTTCTTCGAGCCCTCTGCTGCTACTGCTACGTGGTTTATTTATGCCTTGGGAAGTACGATTGTCTGCTGTGAACACGACACGCTGGCCATCAAGCGCCTTTATACTGGGCACCAGCACGAAATTCGGTTGTTGGCCGTAAACAATTTCAACGACACCAATGCCGGCCGCGTAGTTGCCAGCTATGACACCAGCCAGAAAGCTATTTTCTGGGATATTACAACTGGCGCGGAGATCACTCGCTTTGCTTCCTTCAGTGTTTTGACCACGGTGGCATGGCTAAAAAACGGCTCTGTCGCTTTCGGTACGCTGCACTCTTTCTTGCTTTGGCTTGCTATTCAGAGCTAACACACATTTAGGAAATGAAACCGGGACAATAACAATCTTTGACCCATACACGTCTGAACACGTCTCGTGCAGAACAATCGATCAAATACCGGTGACTGCCCTAGCTCCTGCGTCTGACAATAGCACATACGCTATCGGGTGAGTTTCCCCTATTAGCAGGAAAGCTTGAGGTTTAAAGTTCTTCGCCGCCAATGGGGCACCAAGAACTACCTCAATTCTTCCATATCATAACTAACAATGCCCAGGTATCAAAATGGTTCGCTTTTGGTCTGCACCCTGCAACCAAGGTTTACCATTCTTTACAACCTTTCCACATCAAGGGGCCCATCTCCTATCGTCGGGCTTTCGTGGCACGCCTCGTCGAGCCGTCAACGATCGGACATGCTTGCGACACAGACGTATGATGGCGACCTCCGCATGTGGAGCATTGCTAAAGGACACAACGCCGCCAATCCCGCCAAAATTGTCCGTATCCTAAAGCGAAACGACATATATATGTCAGGCCCTAATTGGATGGGTTGGTCGAAGAACGGGCGTGTCATCCAGTACTCACAAAAGTAAGCATGCCGTCGTTTCTATTACGATATATGCTTGTTTCATACTGGCAAGGCTGCTAATATAACCCTAGCGAGACAATATCGTGGGATGTGCGCACAAAGCATGTCACATACGATAGCATTCCAACTATCGGCCAAGTTCGAGGCATTGCTTTGCATGGCCCGGGAGCAACACTCTTTACTCTGGGCCCGAACAATACCGTCCACCAATTCGATCTCAATGCTCCAGCTGTTTTGGTTAACTCTGTTCAGCATCCCGCAAGCTTACTGCCGCCATCACCTCCTGTGTCCATAGAGGAAAAAGCTAAGGAAGCTGAACATGTTGCGCCGCTGCCGACTCCGGACAGCTTTACATCAGAGTCGGATCTCTCTATACCGTTGGATGGCGGTATTTCTGAGAGTGACGAGGATCGTTTGTCTCCATATGCACGGGTCATGCAAGTGCAACGCACTCGTAATGAAGACGAAATCAACGCGACCCGAACAACTAGCCCTACGTCTTCTATTGGCCAATTATCCAGCCAATCTTCTCAACCAGGGCAGCAAGTCCACCGGCAAGGGAGATATCAGGCTTCTACCTCAACACGATCCCATGCCATGACAGACGCTACGTACATTTCCACAGGATCATCCGCTCTATCGGCTCCCGCTACAAGCTTCGATCAAGCACCGATTCGGAGACCATCCACAAGTGCGACCAACTCAACCACCTCCACTAGTGCTAGTAGCCGTGGGCCGCATCGCCCATCTCGTCTCCGCCACGAAGTCCCGCGGAGCCCAGATGACACCAAGGTGCATGGGTTGTTCAGATTCACCCGGAGCCGCCTTGACGACATCCCATACCGGCTGCCTCCAAGCATTAGCAGCGAAAAGCTTACTAATGACGACCTGCGCCGTCAAATGCTTGAAGCTATTTTCGGATGGTCGAAAGACATCAAGGAATTGATTGAGGACGAGGTCAAACGCCAACCACCTGGCTCGTCGACTCGCGTTCTACTATCCAAATGGATTGGCACGGAGGAAGACGAGATATTGTCAAGCACGTCCGAGTCTATGACATCTGCGGACTGGATGCTGCTCGCATTGAGCGGCGTGAGTAGACTGCCCAACCAACAAAAGCTCGGTCGCGCCTATACTCAACGTCTACTCGAAACCGGTGATCTTCATGCAGCCGCTGCCATTTTGATTGGACTGGGTGACTACAATGATGCCATCGAAATCTACAATTCCCATCATCGCTATATGGAGGCTCTTTTGGCAGCCTGCCTCTTCTACCCATCCGTTTGGGAACGCCAAGCCCAGATCATCAAAGAATGGAGCATTTGGGCGTCGAAGCATAACAAGTTGGACTTAGCCTTGCGTTGGTAAGACATCATTCAATACATGGCGGATCTAGCAACATATTAGCTAACAAATACTTGTAGCCAGGCATGTATCTCGATGGAATCAACGGAGCCGTGGATGTCTCCATCGGCCTCGCGGCTGAATTTCCAATCGCTCCAGGGCAGCCTGGATGCAGCACAGCCTTCCGTCGTGTCGCCGCAGTTACCATCTTCATCTACGACAAGAGACCCCCCTCAAAGGGGCCCCCTACGCAGCATCGCTAAATCGTCTGCGTTGAAACTGATCACAACGTTTGGCAATGAAACCAAGAAAATGAAATTTTTCGAAGATACCGCAACGCCGCTGGCAGGGGGTGTGACTCCAATTGCCGAGTCCGCAGTTACTAGCCCTGCGAATTCCGGGAGTATCGATGCTACGACGGCAGTGCTGCGGCCTTCTAAGCGAAGCGCTTTCAACACCCCTAGTTCCGCTATTCCCAGACAGCGCTTGCCCTCCATTGGGGAGATGACGACTGATATAAACCATGCTAGAGGCTTTCTCAACCCCGTACCACGCTCCGTCACTTCGACGTCTTCATCCATTGACTCTTCAATGTATAGCGGTTCTCCCCACAATGACTTATATTCTGGCAACAAACAGAGAAGCGGCGAGCGCGCACCTAGCAGAGATGTCAATATGAAAAACTCTCCAAACCCGGGAACTTCGACGACCAGTCCGATGAAAATCAAAGCTAATCGGCAGAAGGAGAGGCCTTCAGGCAGCGACGCTTCGTACGCCCAACCGAGCAGACATTTGCGTGAAGAGACTCATAGACGTGCCAAAGATGAAACGGTAGATCTCATTATTCCACCTGCGAGGGAGGACGATGCGTCACCAAACCAATCTTTGTCTTCATCTCGGTACCGTTGGCCGTCCAGGTGGCGTGGCCCTGCATCAACCACAAGCTCTGCTACAACTGCTTCTAGTGCCCCAGCTTCACGCCACGGTCGCCAGAACCACAGTGATGTTGCAATACCAGGCAGGAGTTTGGATCAGTTTATCAATAGCGTCGAAGCTACGAGATCTCGGGCACGTGATAAGAGCGGCGAACGTCGCTCACGCTCAAATGGAGCTACTCGCAACCGTCAGCGCCGTGATGGATCTGAGCCTCGTGTAGCAACCTCGGGATCTGTGGCAGCTCTGTATTCAAATGAGCCCGACAATAATGCTAGGTCACAGATCCGCGAGTATGCTGCCTCGAGAACTGGTGGCAAGCGCTCGCCGCGATCACCTGTGCCCATGTCACCTGAAGATTTGTTAAATCTGTCTGCTTCGCAAAACCACAATCGAGACAGAGAGGTAAGAGGCGACAATACTGTACTTCGTATGCAGCTCAATTCTAACTTAGTGCAGATTCCTTGGACGCAGTCCTCTACATCTTTCGCGGCGGCACGGGCTTCAAGTCGTGGCCGATCTGGCGAGCGGTCGACAAGGGAGCCCCCGTCTCTAGAAATGTCGCGTGGTCGTAGCACGAGACGTGAAACCTCTACAAACAGGAGTTCTTCATCTCCGTTGCCTGCTACAAATCCTTCTTCCGTCCTCCCTCGTTCTCGGAACAGCAGCCGGGATGACCTAAAAAGAGCTGCTCATGAAAGACAGGGATCTCGATCAAGGGCTATAAAAGACCGCAGCCGAAGCCGAAGCCAGAGCAAACGCCGTGATATGACAACTTCCTCGAGTGTCATAGATCTCTTGCCATCGAAACGGGACCACTCACAATCCAGTCTTGTCCCGGAGCCGTTGGCCTTGCCAGCGGTTGTTGGTCTTGGTCTTGAAGAGCACGTCGCCATTGCTTCATATACAAAAACGGTGTCAAGAAATGACCAGAAGTTGGAGGCTTCGACAGTATCATCTGAAACTGAGCGGGCCCGCCGCAAAGCTGCTGCTGCACGAGAGTTGGAAGAACGCCGCAAATCCCTTGTGAACCGCCCACTAGCCACTCAAGTCATACACCCGAAGGAGCTGGAACCCATCGCCCCTCAGCCAAGCACTGTTATGGAGTTTACTTGGCCTACTGACGTGCCGGTTCGAAGCCCGTCTGCGGATCAAGTGGCTCACTACAATTTTCAGTCATCAAAATCGCAGGGTATGTTTGCCGCTCAGAGTCCAGTTTTTGGTCTCCCCGCAACACCCAAGGCGATGCGCCTTGCCATGGACCCTGACTTTCGGAACATGCCGCCAGTTCCTTCTTTTCCGATGCCTTTTGCCGCTAGACGGCCATCTGCAATTAGCACTTCTGACAAAGCGTCATCGGGGAATCCTTCTCCTAAAGATCTTGCGGTGGAAGAGTTTGGAGCCAAACCGGATTCCAGAGGCATCGCTCGACCGTCAGCCGATACAGCTGCCCCAAAAGAAGAGGCGATGCTGGTTTTGGCACCTACAGTCTACCAGCCACCACTAAGATCTGCTAGTCGAAATGCCAACACAGCATCAGCTCCACCGACCAGTTCCAGCTCTCCTGCTAAAGATGGCTCACGGGCTGATGCAGTTGTGGAGAGCGCCCGCCGCCCGTCTGTCGATAGTACAGGGCCGCCGCAACCTTCGCCACCGCTGCTCAAAGAACTCGCCCATCTTTCCATGCAGATGCCTCCGCCACCCCCTCCGCCGCCTCTGCCTCCATCAACCGGGAGCAGTAACAGATCATACAACTATGGGGGTGGGGCAACTAGCTCTATTGAAGTGGTGATGGATGACGGCCGAGTCAGCCTTGTTTCCGCATTGGGTCAAGCGCCGTCCCTGCCGACTTCTCTGACGACGTCTCCTGTCGGGTTTTCTCCTCCACCCATTCCACAAGGCGAAGTATCACATTCGACTCGCCGTGGGCACAGCCGTGGTCGCAGTGTCACAGATATCGGCATTGTAGGCCGCATTTCTCGTGCTACAGAGCGCATGCGGTCGGCCAGCCGTGGGCGCAAAAAATCTCCCGAGCGGATGTATGCGCCGTACGAGAGCGTTCATATTGGCAGATCTCCAGAGACAATGCATTCTACCATGAGATCTCCCGATATTGGCAGCGTACAAGACGAGACGTTCTCAGACAAGTCAAAGTCCCCAGAGATACCGCACGGGTTTGAGGTTTTGTCGCAGCCAGGCGTTGCGCTTAGCAATCATACTAGCTCCATCCAGCAACTCGGCCAACAAAGACGCATGGAACACGAGATAGCCTATGATCAGCAGCAACAGCAACAGCAACAGCAGCAACAGCAACAGCAGCAACAGCAACAACAGCAGCAGCAACAACAGCAGCAGCAGGAGCTAGTGCCTACCCAAGAGAAAGGCTACCGGACCGGACTCCATGAAAGCGAGATGATCTAAAGCCAACGACCCTTGCAACAAGATCTCTAGCTACTTCTCTCTATCCCACAACAATTATTTTCATTTTTCTTCTTCTTCTTCTCTACTCTCATTCATCTACTTTCGGTCTATTCAATTCATCATCATGCACGGTAACCGGCGTTTTTGCCTGGAGAGGAGGTGCGGGAAAAACGACTCATGGACTTAGTCGCCGCCTCTACCTTGGTCAGGGTGTGCATTTTCATTTGGCTCTGGGTCAATCACTTTTTTGTTCTGCCCTATATATGTCGACTGCCCTGCTCTGTCATCTGGTCCCAGAGCCTCGTTCTTACGCCTTGACTGTTTTTTTGTGCAGCAACTGTTTTGTTTTTTGTTCGATTCTCTTCGGGAATGAAAAAAATGATGTGGCCTAGTGTCTACAAGCATTATGCTTCGTTGACATCCTACCCACGGCAAACTTCACAGTCCCTTTCTTTTCTTCTTTTACTTTCGTCTTCTTCTCAACACGATTTTTATGCTTCCTACTTTCATTCAACGAATCTTTATGTGCGATTTTTTTACGATTATGTGTTTGCCTGGCTTGTCAATAAGAATTCTTTGGATTTTTTCGGCCGGGCTTGGGTTTGTATTGAAGCCGCTTCATGTACTAAAGCGAACGGAGTACGGTTGGCTTATTAAAACAGCGACACAAAGAGAAGCAGAGATGGGTGCAAGAAAGAATGAAGGGATTCAAGACGCTATCGCAATATTGGTGGCAGCGAGAAAGCGGGATTGGACTTCTTGTAAATATTATCGTGCCTGCCTCTTCTTCTCTTTGTTTTCTTTCTTTCCCCTTTTAAACGTGGCAGCCTCGCGGCGCTTTCATTGTCATTTGGCACCCCCCTCTACCCCATTTCTTGAGATTTAGCTGGGATTGAACCATCTTCTCTTCTTTTATTTCATAGCAATTCCAGTCTCATATTTATTTACGTGGAGTGAGTGCGAATAATGTTTGTGACTGTACAACGTGCGCGGTACTTGTAGACAAAAAGTGAACGTAGCGGGGTTCGAATCTGTGCGGTGATGTGTGAAGTAAATAGTGGGGTTCACAGTGCGAAACGGGAGCAAAAAATAAATTTCAGAAGTTGGCTTCCTCATCTCAAATGTTGACCCAACCCAGTACGATCGTATTCCAGTCCGCCACGCGACGGTGAAGATGCCTCTGCAGAGTGAAGCCTCCCTGAAGTATCATCTCCGATTGCTTAGGGCCGCAAGGGGTACCAGCATCGCAAGTTACCTATGCGAGTGGGCGGCCACCGCGACGTTCGCACTGGGCGACGCACAGGGTCGAGCAGGACGAACCTGCCCGGACATGAACCAACGGAATTAAGAATAGCAAGAGCCGTCTTCCACTTAGACCATTACAGCCATAAAGGAAATTAAGAGCTATCCTAGCTTATATAGCCGGTCCCAGTAGTTGAGAGGTCATGTGATAGCGTTTCGTAACATTTAGCACTAATCCACAAAGCACAACAGAGCGTGTATTTTTTCACGACCACGACGTTCTGCGCTCCGACGAGCACAGCACGCGCACACAATGGCATAAAAGGCCCGATAACTCGTGCGTGGCCGGCATTGAGACGTGACATCACACTATCGACGCCATTCTCGAATCTTCTTCGTCCCTCTTTCTCACCTTCGCAACAATGATCTTTGGACCACCGCATCTCGAGGTCCGGCGGCCGTCGCCGACGACAGTTGAGTTTACCGTGACGACGCAGCCGCGGCGGTCGGGCTGGTCGGGATGTGCCTTTTCGGCGGGCGTGGTGGGCGTGCGGCTGTGGTTGGCGGCGAGCGCAGCGACCGTACTGTGGGCGTGGTGGTCGGACATGGAGTTTTCAGGGCAAGGAGGGCCCAAATATACCGGCGGCTACCACCACTACCACCACCGCACGCCGCAGCCGATTGTGGCGGACGACTGGTTCGGCTGGGCCATGGCCTCGGCGGCGGTGGCGATGTCCAGGGCCGCAGCGACAGCGTCGTCGGTGGCGCAATCGACACACCCGCTGCTGCTGGTGCCGCTGTGTCTGGCGGCGGCGTGGGCCAGCATCATGCGCGTGCACACGTCCGAGTCGCTGCTGGTGCTGCGCGGGCTCGGGATCCAGACGCGCTCGACGGGCTCGACGTACCTGTTTGACGTGCTGGGGTTCGCGGCGAGCCTCGGGTCGTGGACGACGTGGGCGGCGGCCGTGGTGTCCGTGGCGTCTGTGGTGGCGGGAGTATGGCGAGGCGTGGCGGCCAGTGTGCACTGGTGTGCGGGCAATGGCAACAAGGGCTCCAAGAACACCAAGGGCAGCAAGGCGAACTCGTTGCTGCACCGTCTCGGGGGCAGCGGAGGCGGCGGGGCGGATGCGCTGGCGGCGGCGGTGGCCTCGGCGTGCGACGAGCGGACGTCGGCGTCGATCACGCGGTTCATCCCGACGGAGAAGCTGCAGGACCTGCTGGTGAACGAGGCGTTCCGGGGCTTTGAGGTGCGGTACTACCTGGTGGCGGTGGTGGGCAGCAGCAGCAGCCACGGGGGCAGTGGAGCGCACGGCGAAGAAGACGAGCTGCAAGAAGACGACGCCGATGGGCGAGAGAGGGAAGAGGGAGACAGGGGAGGCAGGGAAGACGGGGATGGCAGGGAAGACGGGCAAGAGAGACTGGAAAAGCAGGACAACGACGAAACCGACGAAGACGGCGCGGCCGGCGAAGACGAGGACCACGTGGTGGTGGTGTTCCCGCGGCTGCTGCCGGGGCTGGACATTGTGCGAACGGTGTGGCGCGAGGCGCGGGCGTGTCTCTACGAACCGGACGACGGCAAGGGGCGGCCGCCATAGGCGTGCACGGTGGGAAGCAGTGCATAGATGGTGGCAAGTATAGATAGCGAACGATGGATTACGTATATTGAACGTCTTCGTCTTGTCTACTTTGCTCTGCCTATATCTCGTGTCTCGTGTCTCGTTTCTTGACTCTTCTGTCTTCTCTCTCCCCCTACTCCTGCATCTTGTTGGCCTTGATAACAGCGCGCCAGTTGCCGGTTTGGCGCATGGCTTCTGAGCTGGCAAAGCCCTTTTGCTGCGCATAGCGGTTGTTGACCTCGTCGGGAGCAGCCAGCCTCGCCCGCTTCAGCAGAGGCACATAGGCGCCGCCCGGGCGCGGGCCGCTGCCGCCTTCAAACACGTAGTTCTTGTTGGGGGGCGGCAGACACAGCGGCGGTGCTGCTGGTGCTGGCGCGCCGGCAATGCCAGCCGCCTTTTCCGCAGCCTCGGACGCGGACTCGCGTCCCCCCCTCGTGACCACCTCCAGCAGCCGGTTCGCGAGAATCTCGTCCATCTTGGCCGCGCGCCAGCCCTGCCACAGCCCCTCGACCAGCAGCCGGCTCTGGCCGGGATCGGCGCTCGCGTAGATCCAGTCGAGGCTGTCGGACCACTGGCCGGCGGCCGGCGCGTCCACATTGTTCGTCTGCTCATCGCGCTCGCCCGTCGCGGGATCGACCAGCCGCGGGTACACGCAGTCCCACAGCACCAGCGGCGCCTCGTCGGCCATGGCATAGGCCGGGCGGCCCGGCTCGGCGGCGACGTCCAGCAGCTGCGGCACCACCGACGCTGGCTCACGGCCCTGGCCCACGAGGAACAGGATGGCCACCATGTGGCGGATCTGGTGCCAGAGGAAGGCCGAGCCGCGGACGTCAAAGGCCAGGACGCGCGGGTTGTCGTCTCCGGGTCCCGTCTGCAGCGCCGACACCGACGACGCCAGTCCCGGGATTTCCACAATGTCGGCGGCAAACACGCGCCGCACAAAGTTGGTGATCTGCTTGCCCGGGTCGATCTTGCAAAAGTTGCGGAAGTCGTGCACGCCGACAAAATGGCGTGCCGCCGTGCGCATGGCCGCTATGTCGAGGCGCGCCGGGTGCGCGTCGGAGCCGCCGCCGAAGTACGCCGGCTGCGTGAAGAAATACCGGTACTGCCGCTCGCGGCACGAGAACCGCGCGGAAAAGTCGGGCGGCAGCGTCGGGCACCACGCCAGCACGCGGATGTCGGGCGGCAGCAGCCGGTTGAGGATCTTGCAGTACTGCAGCTCGGCCGGCGGCGCCACGTCGTGCGTGTCGTCGGCCTTCCGGTTGCTCCGCAGCCGCAGCGAAATCACCTGGCCAAACGAGCTGACGCCGCGGTCTGTCCGGCCGCATTTGGCATAGTCGCACACGCCAAAGTCCACCTCGTCCGGGTTGCCGGCGCGGCCGTCCGCCCTCGGCGCCGGGAACACCAGGCACGCCTTGACGAGCGCCTTCCACAGCTCCTCTTCGACCGTGGGCAGCGCCCCCGACGGCTGGTACTCGAAGCCGCCGTAGCGCTTTCCCAGATACGCCAGCTTGAGCGCAACGAAGCGCGTGGCGTACTTGGACTGGTCGGGCGTCTTTTTGGCTTTGGGTTTGGCCTTGGAGGCAGGGACGGGGCCCGGCCCGTCTGCTGTCAGCTCTGCCACAGGCACCGGCTGCGGCTCCGGTTCTAGTGGTTCTATGGACGCATTTTGTGCCAACGGGCGTTCTGCTGCTGCTGGCTTGGTGGCATCGAGCTCTTTCTGCAGCTCCTGCACCCGCCGGACGAGAGCCTCTTTGGTCCAGCGCGTGTAGTCGTCCATGGTGTGGGCCTTGGCTTTCTGGAGGCAGGCTGCCGTGGAGAACGCCGGCAACCGCAAGGAGAGACCGGCCGCCCTTCTCTGCCCTCCTGCGACCCTGGCCGCTGACTCTGGTGCCCACAGGCCAAGGCTGACCTCAAATTGGCGGCAGACACGGCTGCGATGTGCGATGCTCCCACGCCACAGCACAGACGGCTTCATGCGCCAATGAACCAGTCGGCTCCTTGGAGAGAGAAATAGATAGCCTCTGCCGAGTGTTGTGCAACTGTTCAAGTAAAGCGTCAACGTGCGCTCGATCTCATGGACGCTGCAAAAATTTACTGAAAATGGCTTTGCTGAGGCTCGCACTTAGTGCCTGGATTAGCACCCGCATAGCGGCCTGTAGCGTTGGGGTTAGAGCCTCCACCCCACGTATGCACAGTACGGAGCGTGTATTACGAGATTTCTGTGGCCAAGGCACCTGCGCTATTAAAGGCGTCCACTCAAACATGCGACTCGACGGCTCGACGACTTGACAACCCCAAACAACGGAAGAGCAGCGCAGCTCCTTCGCATTCTCCATGGACGATCCACAAGTCATTTCCATTCTCCTTCTGGGCGACGAGGGCGTCGGGAAGTCGACCTTTCTCTCGTGAGATCTCACGTGTCGCAATGGCATTCAGTCTATGGAGTATTGTTCCTTCTATGCTAACAGACCTATCCAACAGCCGCCTCAGCCTTCTTCGCGGAGGCAGCCAGCCGGCCAGTGCCGCGACAGCGCCACCGCTTCTGCGCGACGTCGACCAGCCGTTCGTCCTCGAGATGCGCTCGCGCATCGCGGCCTTCCGCCTCGAGTTCTACGACACGGCCAGCCCCGAGAACTGGCGCTGCTTGCACCCCGACATGGTCATTCTGTGCTACGACATCAGCCGCCGGTCGAGTCTGGCGAGCCTGTCCGATGTGGTGAGTGTGGCGTCCGCTGACGGGTGCGTCGAGTGTCGGAGAGTCGGAGAGTCGGAGCACTAACCCCCCCAGTGGCTCAAGGAAACCCGCCGCTCCTTTGCCCACAACGACACGCTGCCGCTGCTCGTCCTCGGGCTCAAGCGCGACCTGCGCCACGAAGACGACCCCAACGGCCCCGTCTACCCCCAGGAAGCCTACGGCCTCGCCCAGCAGATGCGTGCCGACATGTATCTCGAGTGCTCTGCTCTCGACGGCACCCTCCTGCCCGAGGTGCTCGAGGACATTACCAAGCGCGCCGTCAAGACCACCTCGTCCGACGGCGGCCAGAGCGACGGGGGCTGCGTCGTGATGTAGGAGGCAGGATGCTTCTGCTCCTTGCTCCGCGTCTCTGCATCTGCATCGGCATCGGCATCGGCATCTGCATCGACAGACACCTACTCCACGGACGCCATGGTCTCGTCGGCTTCCTCCACCTGCCCCTCGCCCTCCTCCGGCACCGGGAACTGCCCCAGCACCTCCGCCACAATGTCGAGGATCTCCACCTGCTGCTCCTCGCTCAGCCGGTCCTCCACCTCTTCGATGCATGCGTGCAGCTGCGCTGGCGTCTGCGGGCGCATGTTGAGAACCATAATCATCTCGCCCTTGGCCAGATCGTACCCGCGCAGCCGCTCCACCAGCTGCGCCACCGCCTCCGCGCTGTACGTCACCGGCTGCTGGCTCAGCGGGTTCGGCGGCGACCGGAAGTAGAGCAGGAGCTGTCGGCGGTTAGCTGTCTCGTTCCCCGTCTTGTTCCTCGTCCCGTTCCTCGTCTTCACGTCGCCCGCTCACCTCTCGCACCAGCGTTTCCAGGTTGCCTGGCCCGCGGCGCCCCTTCTTCTCGCGCGCCAGCCGCTCCTTGCGCTCCGTCAGGAACTGGAGCACCTCGTAGTTCGTCAGCAGCGCGTTCTGCGACTCGAGAATCTTCATCTTGAGCGTGTGCGTGGTCGCGTTGGACGGCGGTGGTGATGCTTCGGAAGCTCCAAGAATTAAATAAAATACAAATTAAATCACAAAATTCCTACTGAGAAAATTTTTGGGCTCGACCGGCCAGACAGACAAATGCCCCCACCAATGCCCCGCCCGAGCGTCGGCCGCCAATCGCGGCTGCTGTGAATGTATGTACGAGCGCATACGGGATCGCTGTAAGATGCTGTACACACGCGCCGCTCAAGGACGGCCGGCCACCTTGATGCTTATTTGGTGCGGGATGCGCTTTCCTTGCAGCATTGGATGTCCCTTCGCTGCTCCTTCGCACCTTCCCGGTTTCTCCAATAGGCAGTCGCTCACTAGGCACCCGATGCGGCACTCACACTGTGCTCGCCCGCCGCCTTGCCTCTATCAGTTGTCATCGGTTGGCCGTCTTTGTTAGTCACGCATCCCTGCTTTTTGGATTTTGGGGGGGGGGGGTTTGCTCAACGAGCCTATCTGACCCCATCCAATTCTTCAACAGTTCTGGCAGCTTGGCCGCCTCTCGTCGTCTCGCTTCTGTCCCGCCTGTCAAATCTTGACACATTTTTAGCCGGCCTTTCAACTTCACGTCTTCTTCACCGCGCACTCAGCGCTCACCAGCCCACCAATACCAACAGCGCTATTTCGACTTATTTCTTAGCACAGACTACGGCGTACTTGTACTCGCGTTGCCACCAAGGGCCCTCCAGCCTTTCTTTGCCCAACAGGCCTATACTTTTCCCCTTCTTGTCGCCCAGCATGAACCAGCTCTAGCATCTCTTCCTTGTTGTGGGCCTTCTCGACCGCCGCCCGCCCGCCTAATTTTTCTCGTCATAATTTTTTTTAACTCACCATTCCCAGCGGGCTCGCTCCCTTTCTTCATCCTTTTTCATTTTCTCTCTCTCCTCTCCTTCCTCCTTTTTTCCTGTTCTCAAAGGCCGCATTTCGAGCGGTGCATGCTTCTTCGCATCTCAACTGCGTGCTTTTTTGTTCTTCCGGTGAGTGGCCAACCATTTTTCTTGCCCAGATGCACCGCCCTGCAGCTTGCGTCCTCATTCGCGGAACCAGTTACGACGTACTGGGTTGTTTTAATTTATTTTTCGGGGCTCTGACCGCCTTTCTTTCACCCCCGGCTAACCGTGCTTTTTCGCCCTATAGCAGCTCATCTTCCGGTCGCTGACGATATCGGAGTAGGCCGAGGTTGGCAGAAAAAAATTATAGAAACCTGGCTGGCACTCCCACCGCCGCCTCCATCACCATCCATTGCTGCGACAGCCATTTCGATTTGTTCTTTCTGCCATTCGGTCCGCTGAGAAGGCCCCTGAAACAAGCACCGCTCACCCTACCAGGGTCTGCCGTCTCGTGTCAGCCCTGCCACAGCTCGCGGAACACACATCAATTCTCCGCGCAAGACAAAGCGAAACCATCCACTCGGGCTACTTTTTCCCGAAAAGAGAACGCTGAGCGCCACAACCAGCGAAGGCCATTGAGGATTGCTGAGGATCATTGAAGATCCACCGGATTGGCGAGAGCTATTCGATCGAGATTTGAGATTAGGAACCACAAGACACCAATCGCGACCATGGTCCGCAATATCGTGATCCTCGGCGGCAATTCGCACCCCAGGCTGGTCGAGAATGTGTGCAACATCCTAGGCATTCCGCCGTGCAACCGCATCCTGTCCAAATTCGAGGTCGGCGAGAGCCGCTGTGAAATCAAGGACTCTGTCCGTGGCAAGGATGTCTACATCATCCAGTCCGGCGGCGGCGAAGTCAACGACAATTTCATCGACCTCTGCATCATGATTTCCGCCTGCAAAACCGGCTCGGCCCGTCGTGTGACCGCCGTCATGCCGCTCTTCCCCTACTCCCGCCAGCCCGATCTACCCTACAACAAGGCTGGCGCACCGCTCTCCAAGCGGCCAGTATCCACATCACAGGGCTCGACCTCCAAAAAGGAAGAATACACCTTCGAGAGCGTGCCAGCCACTCCCGGTGCCGGCCGGCCACCCAGCTCAGCCTTTGACAACCAAGCCGACCTCGCTAAGGCGCTCAGCCGTGCGGCCATCGCCAATGGCAAGTCCCAGGCCCACAGCGCAAATGGCGCCAACAGCACAAACGGCGACAATGCTTACTTCGCTGCCGCTGCCGCCGGCCCCTCCTCCACCTCGCACAGCAATACCGCCTCTTTCTCCTCACAACCAGCAGCAACTGCCGCAGCAGCAGCAGCCGCGCATACGACGTCCGCACCAGCCTACACCACCCACGACTACGACAACTACACCCTCGTCAACCAGTTCCAGGCCAAGCCGGGCTACAAGCAGTGGGTGGCCCAGGCCGGCATCCTCGTCGCCGACCTCCTGACCTGCGCCGGCGCCGATCACATCATCACCATGGACCTGCACGACGCGCAGTACCAGGGCTTCTTCGACGTCCCCGTCGACAACCTGTACGGCAAGCCGCTGCTGCAGCGCTACATCCAGCAGCACATCCCCGACTACCGGGACGCCGTCATTGTGAGCCCGGACGCGGGCGGTGCGAAGCGCGCGACCGCCATTGCCGACAGCCTGCGCATGGAGTTTGCGCTGATTCATAAGGTGAGTGAGAGAAGACGAGAGGGGGGGAGGGGGGGAGGAAGAAGAGGGAAAGGTAGGGAATGAGAGGGAAGAAGAGGAGGAGAGGGAAAGAAAGAGAGGAAAGCCGAGGCGAGAACAGGAGTTGGAACAGGACGGGCGAGACAGGCGAGATATCCAAGACTCGGCCAGGCAAACCTCGTGCACCAAGCTAACACAAGCAGGAACGCCGGCCGACCAAGATCACCGACCGCCAAAATGCTACCATGATGCTCGTCGGCAACGTCACCGGCCGCGTCTGCATCCTCGTCGACGACCTCGCAGACACGGCCAACACCATCACCCGCGCCGCCAAGCTGCTGAAGCGCGAGGGCGCTACCTACTGCTATGCCCTGCTCACCCACGGCGTCCTGAGCGGCGACGCCATCGCGCGCATCAACGCCTCCGCCCTCGACAAGATCATTGTCACCAACTCTACGCCGCAGTCCGAACACCGCGCGCTGTGCCCCAAACTCGAGGTCCTCGATATCTCAGCCGTGTTCGCCGAAGCCATCCGCCGCGTCCACCACGGCGAGTCCATATCCGTGCTCTTCCAGTACGACTGAGGTTGCAGCCAAGTTCCAGTTTTCCCAAAGCTTTGTGCATGGTATACTACCAGGCGATGTCATGAAGCAATACTAGACGGTGCAGTTGGCAACGTTCAGGGGTAGGGTTAGGCGGAAGGCGGAAGGCGGAAGGCAGCAAGGCGGCAAGGCGACGAGGTGGCAAGACGAAGAAAGTGTGCCGGTTCGCATTAGAAAGGAGCAAAACCGAATTGGGCGCAGTAGTGTTGTTTCTTGGGATTGATTCTGGTTGGTATGGTTCATTGGTTTGCGTCCTATGTTATTCACCCTCGTGCTCTCGTATCGCTTTGAGCAAAGGCTAGACTTCACCGTGAAGAAGATCATGGTCCTCTAGAAGCTACTGTGTTATTTGTTATTTTGTGCATTTATTACAATTCCTTTTATGTTCACTATTGTGTCTATCGTGTTCTGTTTCGACTGTGTGTTTCGCATCCATCCACGGAGACGTGATAGCATATGCTTTGCCCAGCGATTTTTCTGGCAGCTTACGTCGTACTATATGTGGGGCGGTCCCAAAACTGTGTGCCTTGGTACACTACGGAACAGTGTACGGAGTACGGAGCACTGCGTACAACTCCACATAGATGAACCATTCATTTAGAAGGTGGAACCACTACGTGCCGTCGCTGATCTAGCAGCAAACTACTCCGTTTGGTTTCGACTCAAAATCACAAAGATTTGTCTCATATATAGGCAATGCCATTTTCCTACTCTACATATTGTTTCTACTAACTTTAGGTTTTAGCTCTATTTTTGTTCAATCTTCTTGCTCCTGCCGACAAAGTAGCAACATCACAGCCAGAACTTGGGAATCAGGTTTCTGCGCTCATACACACACCTAATCCGTTACTTGTTCCCTTTCTTTAGCTCTCTGTCATCATTTGCGCTCATAGCCCATTCATGGGAAGCATTATTGAGCTTTTTTAAGAACAAAATGGCAGAAACTGTTGTAAGTCGTGACCCACTAGTCTGATAACTATGTATGTATTGTCAAGCATCCCACATTAGACTGTCCCCAGTTACCCCAAACTAAAGCCCTGACGTATGTCCCACGGGCCCTCGGGCTACCAGTCCAGCAATTACAGTGGAACGGGCCGTAGCACGACCGAGGCCATGGCCCGTTTTTTGGCCTTTCACACCATCGCTGAGGTCGCTCTTCGTGCAGGTGTGGGTAATAGAAAAGCACCTACAACGCCTGCAGCACCTGGTCAGAGCGAGACCGTACGTGCAAACACATCAGCCTAAGAATCAAATACAATGACTTAACTACGCATTTTATAGTATCCACAGTCTGTTATGTTTCCTAGACTGTTCGCTTCGGTTGCTCCCAGAGAGAGGGTGGCCCAACTACTCTATGACCCAAAGAATTGTTTATAGTTCACTTGTGTCTTTCTTCTGCCTAGCCATTGTGCCAATTGCGCGCAATACGTACGCCATACTCTCGTTGTGCAACGCCTTTAAAAAGCTTGAATGATCGCTAAACGGACGGGCTGTTGCGAAAGCCATGCCACAGGCGCGGTTCAGATCGGTGTTGGTAAAAACAGAGCTATCAAGTGTTTATGTGGTGGTACTAACAAAAAAGAGATAGATACAGCTATACCCTGGAAAGATGGCTCGGAAAGAGCCCCAAGGAGGAGCCATTAAATGCCAGTGCATGGCTTTGGGCATTGATTTGCTGTTGGCGATTTTGGTGGACAGCCTGTCCAGTTTCTGTAGGGGAGCCGGATGATCGGGAGGACTTACTTAAAACCTTTTTTTTGCTGCCTTTGATGAGCATCCGGGAAATTGTGGCTATGTTGCGCCAAATAGTAAGATACGACCCTACCAAAAAGTTGTCTCCGAGCAGGGGGGCAATACTACCGAGTTTACATTAGTACTCCGTATGGCGACGATGAAAGGTAGGTCCCAGAGGACCCAAATCTTATTGCTCGTTATATTAGGATGGTTGCTCACCTGAAATTTGGTATCTTACAATCATTTTCTTCTCTTTTGTCTTTCAGAGTACCTAGAACTACATTAGAGGTGCTCTATCACGAACACAAAGGTGCAGCTTCGTGAAGCATTACCGTTAATGAGGAAAGCAGCCACTTTGACGCATGCATTAGCTATCTACCCGCAACTAGATCCGGGTTGGTGTAAAATGTTAAAAGTGTCATGTGGAGCAGTTAAAGTTTACTCTGCACACAAAAATATGTATTCCGGGTGAAAGAGACTAGGCATGAGGCGTGGTTATCAGCGAGCTTTAAGATTGGGTATGCGACAACAGTGCGGTCTGCCAAGACCAGGTATTGAGTGTAAAATGCTAGTTTGCGGCTGTTTAGTCTATAGAGGCCCCTATGGGAAAGAATGTGACTTCGTAGTTGGTGCCTGTAATTACGTATGCAGGGTTATGTGCGTGGTTGAACCGATGTGGCGGCATTAGCACTCTTGACACCAGCTCCCCAAACAAGAAAGAAGACCGTACACACCTCGCGAAAAAGTACAAAAGGCATGCCGTATCCCCTCTCCACCCTCCTAGCTTTCCTATTCATTTGCCTCAGTTTACACATAAACGAAACCCTCCCGTCAGGTTTCCATCTACGTTATCTCAGCCAACTGTTTGCCGACCCCTGCACAAGACATGAACATGCCTCAGCCAAATGTAGGTCTTCTCTTAGTGCCCTTCTACCACTACTAACCGTCCGGTCTAACATGAAGCAAGAATACCGCCAACACCTATGGCGGTGGCAATCAGGCACCTGCACAGGCTACGGGAGGGGGAGACGTTCTCGTTGGTAGAAACTGATATTTCCAGTTTTCCTCTGCTCTTTCTGCAACCTTTGGTGGGGGGAACCCAGTCATGGAACAGTTCCTCAAAGAGTCTGCTAGAGAGATGCCTTTCCATACTATTGATACTATACCTTGCCTTGCAGGCACGAATGCTGGCAGAGCCGCAGTTATGCCTGTCAAGACTGATACTGTGCATGCAAATCCAGCGAAATGAGATACTGTTTTTATTCCCTTTGCTTTTACTAACGTTTTTTATGTACACTGGTACTGGCTACATATTATTCCCCATGTAGTCATACGCACAGAAATAATGATTACGCTTTACAATTAAATCTTGGTAATCTGCCGAAAAAAAACAACGAATGTTTGGTTGCTGCATGACCCCAGCTGGTATCACTGGGCCCGAAAACTATCGCCCCATTTAACCTAAACAAGTTAGCTTGTCCCACTCTCCATATACTCTTTTCTTTCTTTTCACTTCAATACGAGAGTCATCGTCGAGACAGTGGTTAGCTAGGCTGCAGGATAACGGAGGGTCAGATTAGGCAGGAGATAGGGGCACAAAAATCGCTACTTCATTATTTGTGGCTAGATAACCCCTGAACGAACAACGCGTTGGACAGTTATGGGATCCTATGCAGAAGTTTTGGTGCTTGTAGGTGCTGTATTAACCGTTTAAAGTAGCACTAACAAAAGATGCTATGGGATGCAGGACACTTGACGTATTTTTAGTGCACGGTCATTAGCGCTTAAGAGAGCACCGCACAAGCATCTTTGAGCTTCTCTGGCGTACAATGTATGTCAACAACAGATCCTTAACGGCAGTGGTGCATCCCTATTGCGTGACCTGGGCCTAAGAGTACGAGTGGAATAGAGGCTGGTGTACGTGAGAAGAGAGAGTATGTTCCCGTCTAAGGTGTAGATAAGAGTGCATACATCAGTTGTACGAGACTAGTTACTGTATACGGCAACGGCACAAATATTATTATTATCATGCCGCACGGTGGGCACACACACGAGGGAGTCTTTCTCGGTGCCCCCACTCCACTGAACAGACTGAATGTGCTCTTAAGCAAATTCCGCCGCTCATTGTCTAGACGTGGCTACTCGCGTCAAAATCGGACGCTACATACGAGGCAGCAAGGAGCAAAACGTGTATTTACAGGGCCAATTGCGAAATCGACCCTGGTTGGGCCATACTGAATGGCCATGCCAGAGTCTCAGTCTGTACCTCCAGAGACTTTACGAAAAAGCTCACGGACGGCATGTATATAACATCGGCGTGCCTCGCCGTTCTTACCTCAACACACTCCTCTCATTTGTATCTAGAAGCATACGGAGCACATTGGCAGTATACCTCTTCCTAACAAAGGGTTTTGTATCTTCTACATCAGGACAGATCTCTTCAATATCCTTTCCCCCTGTTGCATGCGCAAACTCTCACCCGATGAAGGACAATATTCTCCTTTTAGCTTTATTCATAGTAAACAAGGTCGATAGCGAAAGATGGCCGATTCAAATGTAGGCCTTTGGATTCTAGCTCAGATGTCTTAACATTTCTCTCTAACATGTCTTCTAGAACACAAGTATTACAAAAAGTGACAAGCACGCCACGGCACAAGAGGCTGATGCTTCGGCTGTTGGCCATAATCCGCAGACCCCTACAGTTACCGGTGGCACCATCCGGACACCGAAGCACACGCGACCTACTGTCTTTGGATACGTTGACGTCCCCAGAGTCTCCGGGCACCACTTCTCCGTGCCCACCAACGTATACAGCACGTCGATTGCCCGCTTCCTTAGCGAAACAAATTCAGACATGCCATTCAACAACATCGGTGCTATTGCTATCACTGTTCCCGTAAAGGTGCAAAATGAACCTACGCCGACTGCCACTGTGACTGTCCAAAGAAGCAAGGGGAGCGGGGCGTAAAGTCATTGAACAAAAGTCGGCAAGGGAAGAAGTTGCTACTGAGTCCAAAATATATTTGATTCCCAGTAGTACACATACTGGAAGTTTAGAGAGTGAAAACAAGTGACAGAGCCTGAAAAGGCAAATTAGGTAGCACTAATTATTTACTAAACGCATATAATGGAGCCTTTTGGGCGGATGCGTCCACACATTGTATTCTGTGTAGTCATCATCCTCAAGGGTGAGCTCAGTCAGCCGTTCTTCGAGCAACGAAAAATCATTGGTACAAGTTGAATTAGTTAGATAGGAAGGCATACAGTTTCAATAGGTTAGTGGCCCAGGGTCGAATATTGACTGGTAGGAGGCAGTTGCAGTTAGCTAAAATGGCGTACACATAGGCACACAACATGATTGCACATACGACGTAGTGTACCGAGACGGTGGCTAGCCATGACGAAAACAGGGGGTGAATGATACCTAGTGTATAAGGTAAAAGATACCTAGATAGTGGAGAATAAAAAAGGCCACCCGCCACTAAATTATTCGTTTGAAGCATTCATTATCAACCAACCAATCCAACAACTTGGGTATCGCTCAAGATTGTACGATATGTTGTTTATACTCTTCTCCATACAAGAACTAAAGCATCTTTCTAAGCCACGACACAACTAATGCGATTAGATTCCTGGGGATCTCCGCGTGGCACATCGTAGCCACGTACTGGTAGCGTGTAATATGCCCCGTAAAGAACCTAGTAGCGGGCCGGCGAGCTATTTCGGTGATCCATGCTAGGAAAGTCTTGGCTGGACTGAAAAGGGGGCCAGGCTGCTGGGGCGGCTCCGGTTAGTGTCGATAGAGGCAATCCCATAATCTAGTGACTGGTAGAAGAAAGGAGAGTATAGTCTATGATGGTAGACGGTATGAAGAAGGCACCCTATGGCGGCTTGGTGGCGTGTTCATCCGAATGTTCAGCCGTTAGCCTTGAAATTCTTGTAGTCACCCTCACCCTCCATTAGCGCATAAACAGACATCGGCCTGCCACACTATTATCGACTACGGCATACATTGACAAACTGGCGACATGAACAAGCGGCTTTAGGCTGAAACCAGGCAAAGCTGTGGTACTTTGCTCTTATGATTGAGTAAATTTCCTAACATTCCAGTGTTTGAAGAGACGGGTGGACTTATAATTGCTGCAGCATGTACGATTCAAGCCATCTCTCTCTGATGATCTTTAAAACGGTCCATGCTAAAACATTGTGAGAAGGAACTAAGTATTTACATAAACACCGTATACCACTATGCTAGTAATACGTAGATCATGCTTCATTCGATCCCCAATAAAAAAACCCCCCTTTAAATACACCACGGGGATCTGTTATTCGGGCCTCCTTAGCCCCTTCTACCGAGAACCCAAGAAAAAACTGCCTTGCTTGCACATATCAACTCGACGAACGAACTATTTTGAAGAATGACAGGTTATTCATAGTCCGTTGTGTCGATTTTGCGAGATCTTATCTGTAGCGACTTTACGACGGTCTCGTATCGGACTCGATTATTCTTTGCTAGCAACGTTAAGCCGACATCGTCTTCCTTTTTGAACTCGGCGCCATTTTTGCGTAGGAGCCTCACCATGGCTACGTTCCCATAGCTTGATGCAACTGAGAATGGAGTCCAGCCTTGGCTGTCCTTTCTGTTGACTTCAGCGCCATGCTCAATCAACAGTTGTACAATGGCCTCGTGCCCATCGATGACCGCAACCATTAACGGCTGCCGTCCACAACTATCTTCTAGCTGAATCTTGGCGCCATTGTCCAATAGCAATCGCACGGTTGTCGTATACCCGTTTACAACGGCAGCAAATAACGGTGTCAACCCCACGCTAAAATCCGCGCCTTTTTCGAGCAAAAGTTGAGCGACAGCCTCGCGTCCGTCCGAAGCGGCTGTAAGTAATGGTGAATGACCTCTGGTTTCATACTCCGGTTTCACGTCAGCTCCTTTATCGAGTAGTAGTTTTACAGCGACGTCGTTTCCCTAAAACATAGCCAATGATAGCGGTGTCCGGCCGCTGAAGTCTTTCTCTTCGACCGCGGCGCCGTTGTCCAAGAACAGCCGTATGATGGCTGTCAATCCGTAAAAAGCGGCTAAAAAAAGCGGTTTTCGGCCAAACGTCTTCAAGAAAATGCTTTGCCATATTGAATAAACCGCTGACTGTGGGTTACAGATTTCTGAGGCGAGCTTCGTGTCAGGATCATCGGAACTGATACATGCTTCAGAAAAATGAGTGGCCCAGTGTTCAGCTGGATAATACAAGAAAGCGCAGCTGTCGGTACTAGCTCTCATGTCATCATCCGAATGGCAAACAGAGCTAAAAAAGAGATAGAGCAAGCAGATCTTTGAAAGAATTTTATGTGCACCTCGGAGAAAGAAGGTATGTTGCCAGTGTTGCGCCAGCTGACCAGTCCCTTGCACTGCCTTTTCAAGAAGAAATTCTCTCGCAGTTTGGTGAAGACGATAGATTCTGCAATTATGGATTGAGACAAACAGTTCAAACGGATCTCTGAGGCGTGACTTGAAATCCTCGTCATCCTCCAAGTCTAGTTCATCGATAGACTCATCTGTTGGATCAATTTCCAGGGCGACGCTCATTTCCGGCAGTATTAATGGACGACAAGCTGCCAAGATAATGTTAAACGCTTTCGAGCTTCCGGTTGTGACTTTGACTTGCTAAGAATATGCTCGTACGCCTGATTGAAGTTCTTTGGCAGTTTAGAAATAGCCAAATCAATTCATTTTGCTGTTTTTTGAAGCACTCTGTTCTTAGATGGTTGAACACAAGGTATACCCAAAGGTAGGTGCGGTGTGGAATGCAAAGCAGTTTTTCCTGTAGGTGTTTTTTGACACTGTCGGAAAGTCCTTTCTCTTTCGTCAATTGTTCCACTTCACACAAGATGACATGGTTGACTTCTTCACTAATACTTTCCGACTCCTCCTCTCCCGATATTCGAATGTAAAGAGAGATGTTTGATCCACTCGACAAACCGTGAAACATGTCTATTATTAGTCCGTAAGGATGACTGAGCCAAATATATTTCAGTTTTCCATGGCCGGACTGGTTGCTTCGAAATTGCTTTTCGATATGCTGCATCAAGTTCTCATACTCCGGTGCAGAGCACTCATCCAGAGTGTCTAAGACTAAGATGATAGGCCCGGCATCAACATCTTACACGGCCTTGTTCAAAAGTGTCCATAGTAGGTTCGTAGTTTGATCCGTTTTCTTCGAAGGACTGTATAGCATGGCGAATCAAATGTCGTTTCTGAGCAAAGAGCTGGTGAAGTATGGCACATAACGCTTAGCGAACCATTTTTGATTCAAGTCGGTAAAAAAGAAGTAACAAATCGTCGTCGATGGTGCTACCGAAGGTAGCTCATGGTCGACTAAGTACTTGGCCAAACCGATTTTCCGCGCCCAGGATCTGCAGAGACTAGTAGTGGCCCAAAGTCTTGTTTAAGCCACTATTGAACGTTTTGATGTTTGAGAAACCACAAACATGTGCCTTCTAAACGATCCCTTAAACGCCCTTTATACGACTCGTATGCAACATCTTGGGTGTCGTTGGTAAGACGGAATAGCTTATGACACTTGTTTTGCATTTCTTTCCGCCTTTTTCGTTCTACATTTTATTAAGTTAACAGCATTGTTTTAAGTTATCAAGTTTACACAAGTTATTGAACTTTTTCATCCATAAAACTAACCTAAATAGGTGTCACAATTTCTTTTATCGGGTGAAATAAGACTCAATAGGTCTTCCGCATACGCAGCCGCCGCCATCGCCGCACACCCTTGCCATTCATCATTCTTGTGAGAGTCTGCATAATCACATATGCCACGAATGACGAGGCAATCTCGCTCTGTAAACCTGAGCGTCTGGCAGACACGCCTCCTATAGAGCAGTGTCTTTGTATTCGGAGCGATAGGATACGCTTGCCTGGTCGTCTTCCTTGTTTTTAGCTCATTATGCTGATGTAGTCGCGGGGGAGGACCTGTTTATATTATTTGCCATTCCCTCCATTTGCATGTTAGGGCGCTGTGCTGGTGGAGCCGGCCCCCTTCTCCTTTTCTTGTCTTGTAAGACCCTTGTCTTTGATGAGGAACATTAATACGAGGCAGCATCCCATTGCCCCAGCCCAGAGATAGAAGACAGACTTGAAGGCCTGTGAATACGTGTCGAGGATAGCATTGGTCTGGACTGTCGTGAGGCCTGTGAGGTCGGGGACCGAGAAAATAGCGCCTTCGATGCTTTGTTTCACGTTGTCTGGCACGTCGGCGGGTAGGTGGTGGAGGAGCGTGTTGGAGAAGATGGCGGACGCTATGGCCAAACCTGCTGAACCACCCAAAGCACGTATGAAATTCCGGGCGCTTATGACCACTGCCCGATCCTGTTTAGGGCTGTGTGCTTGTGCTGCCACCAGAGCTGTGTGCAGCTAGTTAGCCAGGCGCTTTAATGGGTAAAAGTAACAGAAAAGACAAAGGCAACAACAAAAACTCACTCGGCTGGAAGACCAGGCCTACACCGACACCCTGGACACACAACACCACAACGATGGCCGCCAGTGGAAACGTCCGCGAAAAGAGACACTGCAGAGCTGTGCCCACCACCCAGAGCGTGTAGCCCAGCCAAATGACCTCGCCGTAGCGGCCGACGCGTGAAATGTACTGGCCGGAGAGTGCGGAGGCAACGGCTTGCGGAATGACAATGGGTACAACGAGGGCGGCTGACGCCAGCAGACCAAAGCCGCGGACGGTCTGAAAAAAAATGGGCAGGTAGTAGAGCAGGCTGTAGAAGACGATGCCGATCAAAAAGTTCTGGATGAGCATGGCTGCGAGAGCCGGGTTGCGGAACAGACGGAACGGCAGCATGGGTAGCCGGGCCCAGCGCCACTCGTTGACGGCAAAAAGCAGCAGCAGCGTGGCGCCGACGCTGAGCATGGCGATGACCATGGGGCTGTCGGCACGAAACTGCGTGCCAATGCCGGACACGGGGATGAGGAGGACAACGGTGCCGGCAGCACTCAGGAGGATGCCGGCGTAGTCGATCTTGGCGAGTTTGGCCTGCAGCGGCTCGGGGGGGATGGCCTGGGGTGGCAGTAGAAAGTAGAGCAGCAGGGCGACGAGGAGGGCGAGGGGGGCGACAAAGTAGAAGGTGGCACGCCAGGTAGCAGAACGAGTGAAGCCGGCAGCCAGGAAAGGGCCAATGGTGTTGCCGAGGCCGACACAGGATCCAAGGATGCCCTGGTATCTGAGGTGTGAGAGGGCAGCACAAGACACGGGAGGGCAAGAGGAAAAGAAGGAGAACACCAGCACTTACTTTCCCCGCTGCTCCAGGGTCGTAATGTCAGACACAATCATCATCACGAGGGCCATGATGCCGCCATTGGCCACACCAGCCACACCGCGAAAGGCATACAGCTGAGTGCCGGTTTGGGCGAAGCCGCAGAGCAGATCACCAACGAAGAGCAGACACAGGCAGGCCAGCAGCAGGCCCTTGCGGCCGAAGATGTCGGACATGCGGCCATACAGCACCTGGAAGGCCGTGTTGGCGATCAGGGAGCTGGTGCCGGCCCAGACAATGGTGGACGCACAGCCGAGGTCGCGGCCAACAGTGGGCAGCATGACGCCGATGCTCTGCTGGTCGATGTAGGTGATGAGCAGCGCGGCGGCGAGGGCGGGGAAGACGACCAGCAGCCGCTTCCTGGGCAGCAGGTTGGTCTGGTCGTGGACGACATGTTCTTTGGCCATGGCGGGAAGCGACAAGATCGAGGACGAGGCCGGGAGGTTTACATGCGAACTCAAGAGACCAACATGAGCAGATCCGAGAAACACCAATCCAAATGACTCAAGACTCTAAGTTCCAGACCCCAAGCTCAAGGCCCCAAGCTCAAAAACCCAAGCACGCACCACTGAGATGCAACGCCTGGAGATAAACGTCTACGGGCATCTCGTATCGGACAGAAGCCGGCCGCCGGCATTTGTTCCAGAGGGGGTTCGCTCCCCAGATAAAGGCCAAGGCCCCTCTAGCATCCCCTCTCCGCTAGACATTGCACGCTCCAACTACAGCCACCGAACCCAGCAGCCCCACGACCATGACCGCCTTATCACTGGACGCCCACCCCCAGCACGCCGACTTTTACGGCGCGGCGGGCTTCGGCCTGCGCCTAGGCTGGGGTGTGCGCCCGGGCCTGCTGCTCGTCGACGTGTGCGACGCCTACTGGAAGCCCGGCTCGCCACTCGACCTCTCGCACAACCCCGAGGGCGCGGCCAGCCCGCTGTCCATGAGCCGCCTCGTCGAGGCTGCGCGGTCCGGCGGCGTCCCCGTCATCTGGGCCCAGGTGCGCTACAACCACGCGGCGATGCTCGATGCCGGCGTCCAGGCGCGCAAGACCAAGACCATTCTCGCGTGGCAGGACGGCGACCCGCGCGGGCTCGATGCGCCGCCGCAGGCGCCGCTGCCGACCGAGCTGCTGACGCCGCGCGACACCGACACGGTGGTGCTGAAGCGCAACCCGTCGGCGTTCTTCGGCACGACGCTGGCGGCGGAGCTGCAGCAGCTGCAGGTGGACACGCTGGCGGTGTGCGGCGTGAGCACGAGCGGGTGTGTGCGGGCGACGGCGCTGGATGCCGCCTGCTACGGGGTGCGGGCGATGGTAGGTCCCCGGCCGTGAACGTGGCGTCTTGTGTCTTGTTTATTATTTCTTACGTCCTACTTCTTATTTCTAACATGCGCCAACCAACCAGATCGTCCGGGAGGCCTGCGGCGACCGGTCTCCGCTGATCCAGCAGCAAAACTTGTTCGACATGGACGCCAGCTTTGCCGACGTGGTCTCAGAGGCGGAGGCGTGCGCGAAGCTGCGGCAGGGGTGGCCGTGAGGACGATGTGCGGTTGGAAGTACGGCGAATTGGCGATGTGGTGGTGGATGGAACGCTCCCCATATTTTTAGGCCATCCCAGGACGCTGGCCGGAACCGGCACTTTGGCGCCGGCTAACGGTTCTCTTGCTTTATTGGCATTCCGTCTAGTTCCACTAGGTCGTGCAGATAAGAAATACACACACACCGGGACCGGGACCTGGACCTAGACATAATCAGCGTAGCTCTGGTTCGTCAAGATGAGACCAGAGGCAGACCCACCAGGCTGGACGAGAGATGACTGCCCATCTTGTGGTTCCGTATCTCTGCTCTGAACGGAGCAGTCGATAATGATATGCCGTGGCAGAGAGCCAAGCTGGAGCACAGGCTTTGATATCGCTTCTTGCAGGGTGCATATACGAAGCCAGACGGAGGACCTAGCGAACTGGCCGCAGTCTTTGGCCGTCTTTGGTTTCTGCGTCTTCATATCTGTCTCTGGGCCTTGCATACCTCCATTTCTCCCCGCCACTGCTTCCGACTATGGCCACCGTCCCTGACCCCGAAAAGGCGGTGGCCGGCGAGGTCGCCCCTATTGGCAGCGACATCGAGGCCGGCTCGTCGCGCGAGTTTAAAGACGCTCAGGCCGCCAGCCACGACGACTTCCATGTGCCGGCCGTGGGCCAGTCGTTTTGGGAGCGCCTGGCCAGCTATGGCGTGGAAATGCGCGGTCCCGAGCCCGTGCCGGTCGACAAGCGGACGGACACGCAGTACATCAACGTCTTTACCATTTTCGGCACGTCGATGACGAGTTTGCTGCCGTGAGTGGCTCTGCGTATCTGTGTACCGAGTATTTGTTGTATGCCTTGGGCCATGGCTGACAGAGCGAGTGTCGGCATTGGTGCTGTGACAACCATTGGCTACGGGCTGTCGCTGCGCGATGCGGCCCTGATGATCGTGTTTCTGCAGTTCTTCTTCAGTCTGCCGGCCGCCTACATCATCACGCTGGGACCGCTGACGGGCATGCGCCAGATGATCCAGTCGCGGTACTGCTTTGGGTGAGTGCGTGTGTGCCTTTGCGCGGTGCTTTGTCCATGTGTTTCCTGCTGGCCTGCCGATCCGTTCCCGTCCGCGCTCCCCGTTTGTCTACTCATCCGGCCTGCCTCTCTCTCCCCCCCCGCTCACGCTCCCAGAAAATACCCCAATATCCTCACCACCATCGTCGTCACCCTCACGGTCGGCGGCTTTGCCGTCACCGGGAGCGTCAACGGCGCCCAGTGCCTGGCCAAAGTGCGCGACGACACCCTGTCGGTCCAGGGCGCCGTGGCCATCATCATGTGCGCGTCGCTCTGCATCAGCTTCATGGGCTACCGCGTGCTGCACCTGTTCACCCGCTGGGCCTGGATCCCGACCCTCGTGGCGCTGCTCATCCTCGTCGGCGCCGCGGGCGACCAGCTCTGGCAGCAGCCGCCCGCGGCCACGACCACGCGCTCGTCCCAGGGCTACCTCGGCATCATGGCGCTGCTCGCCGGCAACATGATCACCTGGGCCAACGTGGCCAGCGACTACGCGTGCTACATGCCGCCCACGGCCCCCCGCGGCCGCCTGGCGCTCTACTGCCTCCTCGGCGTCGCCGGCCCCTTTTCGCTGCTCATGGTGCTCGGCGCGGCCATCGGCGGCGCCATGACGCAGATCCCCGCCTGGCACACCGCCTACGAAAGCGGCGGCACCGGCGGCGTGCTCGGCGAGATCCTGATTGCCCGGCTCGGCGACTTTGGCCGCTTTGTGCTCGTCGTGCTCGGCGTCTCCGTGCTCGCGACCTGTGCCCGCGACATCTACACCGTCTCCTTCAACCTGACCTGCGTGCTGCCCGTGCTGCGCCGCGTGCCGCGCGCGCTGCTGGCCGTCGTGGCCACCGGCGCCATCATCGGCGTCGCCGTCTGGGCCACGCACAACTTTGTGGCGGCCGTGGTGACGTTCCTGTCCATGATCGGCTACTACGCGGGCTCGTCCATCACCTGCTTCCTCGTTGAGTTCCTCTACTTCCGCGGCGGCGACCCGGCGAGCTTCGACCCCGCCATCTGGGACGACGCGCGCGCGCTGCCCTCGGGCCTCAGCGCCCTCGCCGCCGTGCTGCTGCCGTGGGCGCTGATCGCGCCGTCGATGAGCCAGGACTGGTATACAGGGCCGATTGCCGCCAAGGCCGGCGACCTGGGCTTTGAGTTCGCCGTCGTCGTCGCCCTGCTGGTGTATCCCGTG
This sequence comes from Graphilbum fragrans, assembly GCA_001513895.1. Taxonomy (NCBI): domain Eukaryota; kingdom Fungi; phylum Ascomycota; class Sordariomycetes; order Ophiostomatales; family Ophiostomataceae; genus Graphilbum; species Graphilbum fragrans. Next base: position 356,367 of record LLKO01000013.1, read on the forward strand.
CTGCGGACGCTGGAGATCAAAGTCCGCGGGCGGCTGTAGGCGTGCAGCTACCTGTGGCTGTTGTTTGTGGATGTCGTGTTCTTGTCTTTGTTGCCGTTCCCCATGTTTCGTGTCATATTACATGCTCATATATACACATATACACTCATATACACAGACATGTCGTCATATGCGGCCGACTTGGCCACTGTGTCTCGTTCTCCTTGAACCTCACACACATATCCAGACCTTTGGCCAGGCAGAATGGCCGCCTCCGTCACAAAGGACAGCTCACCAATCGCGTGTGTCGTGGCGATCGTGGCCTTTGTCCAGAAATTGTCACCTGGCTGGTTCCAGCCAATAGGAGCCCCCACTTTTTAAGATACAGCTGGCATTCTGCTGTGCACCCGCTGAAACGCCACTGACGGAACCTGCCAAGGTGTTCTGTCGTTCTGCCCGTTGTTTCTCTCGCCCTCTCGTACTAGGAGGCCAGGGTTCCTATCTTATCCCGCTGTAGATCTCCCCTAACTAAGGCGGGCCCTCCGTCGCATTCTTGCCCATGAGCATCATACCCATCCCTTTTTTTCATCGTATTTTTTCCTGACGGGCCAATCTCCTTTTTTTCTTCCTCTTCTTCTTCCCCCCCTTTTCCCCTTGACCTCTCCTTCGCCCCGTCACCCCTGTGTTATTTTGCCTCCTTCCAACCAGTTTGCTCCTTGGAACGGGCAAACTGTCACAAATCCGACGACATGGCATCGTCAAGGTACGCTTTTTGCGGCGCTTGCATTTGCGAACACGTTTTTTTTTTGCCGGGGCCCGACCAGGCGGTAAACACCAGCATCCAGAGCAGGGGACTATCGGGGCGACGAGGCATGGATGCAGCGATGGCAGCGATAGCACGGCGGCAACAATAGCCATGGATGCGCCAAAAAGACACGCCCGACTCGCGCTTCCTTTCTCTCGAGCACCTACCGCCTTTTGACAAACGAGACGCGGCGGCATCGATTCCACGACAAATCGCACTCGGCGATCTCCGGCCGCGATCTAGCTGCATGCGCGACACGATGACGAGCTTCACCATCTGCGACGACCTCACCGTCGGGAACAGAGCGCTACCTGCCAATGCCTTGTCTGCGTCTTTGTCTTCGCCTCCGTTTGCCCGCTTCTCACCTACGACTGCATCCACGCCTATCTCAACTTCGCGCCTCTGCTCTGCTCCCTGCCCCCTGCTCTCTTGCTGGATGTCTCCTGGCGCCTATGCTGCTCCTTGTGCATTGCTAACTCCCGTTCCCGCAGGTTTGGTGGCTCCAACCTCCACCAACGCGATCCAAGGAGCGCTCTCTTCGAGGGCTACACCGGCTCTGGAGCTGACCCCAACCGGCGCACCGTCAGCGCCAGCCCCAATCGCTATGGTGGCTACGGCTACGGATACCCCGGCGCCAATGGAAACGGCGGCGGCCTGACGCCTCCGATCAACGGCGGCTTCCGGCCAGCAACGCCCAACAGAAAGTGAGCAGCGGCAACGGGATGGCGATGGTAATGGCAACGGTGCTGGACAGACAGAATATTAACTTGGCCAGGGGACAGTACAGCGATGCCGTCCTTAACGAGCTCGAGAGCCAAAACGACTCGCATGTCGAGGGCATCCTGGGCAAAGTGCGGGTATTAAAAGATGTGCGTCTCTCCTCCTGGTTGCCCCTCCTTCTGCCTGACTGCTTCTGACCGTCCCAGATGACCGTGGCGATCGGCGACGAGATCCGCGAATCGTCGGCCCTGGCCGAGAAGATGAACGACACATTCGACGCCACAAGGCTGCGCCTGCGTGGCACCATGAACCGCATGCTGCTGATGGCCGAGCGCACTGGTGTCGGCTGGAAGGTGTGGCTGGGCTTCTTTGCGGCCGTGGCCTTTTTGTTCACCTACGTGTGGCTGTTTTGACAGTGTGGCGTGAACAACACAGCTGCTTGTCGTTTTGCGAATTACAGGCGTTTGGGTGGACACGGGGCACTTTCACATAGAAACAAGAGGGAGACCACAACCCACCACATCACGCTCAACACACATCAACACACACACACCACACATCACGACGACCTCGTGCTGTGGCACCTGCATATATTTTCATTTCCCTGGGCCGAGCGCCACAGCCAACACCGACGACACAACGAATGCGACATCCACGCCTCATCGAGAAGCACACAGTGAGACCCGCGGGTGACATCCGAGGACACAACTGAGCGATCCTGGGGATGGCATGTCCCAGCATAACGAGCCTCTTCTTCCCTACTACTTAATTTGTACATATGGCACGCTCTGGCATGGCCAGGGGCGGCCTCTTTTTGTTATTGTCTACTGTAATTATGAATTCGTCGTTGGCTATGCTTTATACTGTATACCGATGTTGAATGCTGAATGCTGAATGCTGAATGCTGATGAGATAGAGCGTCTTGGTCATGTAATGCCTGGAGGAAAGAATAGAAAGCGTGGCCAAACTGAGAACGTCGTAATTCTGATTCATCTACTTCATAGACACTTCTCGACGGAAGCCATATAGAACGCCGAAGCATCATCATGCGGCAAAGCCACTCGTAACAATACACGCCGGCTCACATCCGCCGCATCTGCGGACTGCTGCCCATGTTGCTGCTGCCGTCCCGCGACAGCAGGCTGCTAATATCCAGGCTGTCGCGGTGGCTGTTGCGTGTCAAGCTATGGCGCATCCGCGACGCCGAACCAGGCACCATCCCCATCGGCCCCATCGCCCCCATCCCTCCCATCCGCCCAAAGCTGTGCCGCGGCAGGTTGTCGTCGCCGTCGTCGCCGTCGCCGTCCACGCCGCCGTTGTGGCCGCCGCCGATGCTGCTGCTCAGCTCTGCTTCCGTGTCGGTGTGCTCATAGCCGCCGTCAAAACTCAGGTCCGCCGCGCCTGATCCCCGTTCTCTGGCCGTTGCCGTCGCTGCTATGGACGGTAGGGACGCCATCGACGAGTCTCCCATGGCCTCGGGAATGTCGTCGTCCAGGTCGGCGTCCATGTCCATTTCGAGCGCCTCGCCGTCGGCGTAGCCGTCAAACTGGTCGTAGTCGGCGTACTCGTCGCCCCCGCCCTCGCCGTCCTCGAGGTAGCCGCTGCGGTCCATGCCGTCGTGCTCGCCAAACGTGCCGCCGCTGACGTTGGCGTGGTAGTGGCCGCTGCTGTCGCGGTACCGCCACCGGCCAGACGAGGCGCGATGACGGCCTCGGTTGTTGCTGTTTCCGCTGTTTCTGTTGTTGCCACCGTTTCCGCCGCTCTGGTTCGCCCCCCCTTCACGCACCAAGTCTTCCTCCTGCAGCATCACCATCTGCGCCCGGTCTTCCTCGTCTAGCCCGACGGCACTGCCAATGTCGTCATCGTCGTCGTGAATGCCGTCGCCAGGGAGGAGGAGGCCGCGGCCGCCGTGGCCAGCACCGCCGCCTCCGCCAAGGCCCGAAAGCCGCGGATGCGCCAGTCGTGCGCGCATGCGGTCTTCGGTCGCGCGGATCTGGCGCAGCTCCCGACGTTCGGCCGCCTGCTCGCGTGCTTCGGCTTCACGCAACGCCGCCTCCCGGGCCATCGCCGCCGCTGCGGCTGCCATCGCTGCCGTCGTGTGTGGCTCGCCGGGCTGTCTCCGGCTGCGGCGACGATGGCGAGGAGTCCCAAGGTCTCTGGATCCGTCATCAGCGTTCTCGGCATTCTCGGAATTCTCGGCAGGTGGCTGTCCGGCCAGGGATGAATCCTCCTCTTCTTGTTCTTCCGGTTCCTCCTGCTCCTCCTCCTCCTCCTCTTCGTCTTCGTCGTCCGAAGCTTCCGACGAGCTCGCAAACGCATCTTCACTCCCGTCGTCCTCGAGCCCAAAGCCCCCGTTATCGCCGTCGGGAATATCGTCGTCCAGGTCTTGCTCCATGTCCAGGTCCATGCCGCCGCCTGCTCCGTCGCCGCCCATGTCATCGTTGGCGTCGCTCCCGGCATCTAGTGGCTCCACTTCAGCGCCTGCGCCGGCCCCAGCCTCGGCTGTTCCGTCGGCCGTATCGTCCACGCCCGTCATGGCCTCGGCGTCGTCGCCATTGTTGTCCGCCGCCATCGCCGCCGCCATTTCAGCCCTATTGAGTTCTTCCCGGCGTTCCGCCTCGGCCTGCTCCTCCTGCTCCCGCAGCTCTTCGCGGATTTGGAACAGCGTCTTGTAGACACCGGGCGGCTTGAGCCAGGTCGAGCCAAAGTTGGCAATGTGCTGCTTGCGGCGCTCCTGGTTGGCCTTTTCGGCGTCGAGGCGCGCCAGCGACGGCCGGCCCGCCAGCGCAGAAAAGCGGCTCTGGGGCAAGTGCTGCAGGTTGTGCAGGCCGTGTCGCTGGGTCTGGTGTGATGTGTGCTGCTGGTGCGACTGTTGGTGTGGTGCCTGTCCGTGGTGCTGGCCATGTCGACGAGCAGCATCGCCGGACCCAAAGTAAGAGCCGTCATCAGTGCCGTAAAAGGAGTTGCTGCGGCCCGTGTTGGTCATCAGGGCCTACAGGATGCATTGGTGAGCTTCTAAAGCTGTCAAAGGGCGAGGAGGGGATAAGAGCAGGAAAGAAGAAGAGGCGCAACTCGACTTACATTGTAGCCCGTAAAGTCCAGAACAAACGAGCTCATGGTGTCGAGAGGCGGTTCTGTGCAGTATCAAGCTGCACTACTACGTGTAAAGAGGGTAGATCGGCCTGCCAACAGGGGAGATGGTCGCGCGAAGAGCAGGATGAAGGCGCCAGCCTTATCTCTCTATCACAGAAAGCAGGGCGAGCTCAGCCACGCAAGGCTTTGTTGACCAGGGCCCAATCCAGTAAACACGTTTCAGCCTTCCCACCCAGGAAGCCGGGAAACAGATCGCGTGAAAATGCAGCTAATAAACTCGAAACTCGCCAAAGAGACGAGATAAGCACGCCTGCTGACTTATCGGCAGCCTCACTAGATGCAAGGTTGCTGGGACGGCGTCGAGGTGGTTGCTGGATAGCGACGCGGCCGTCGTTTAGGGTTTGTTGCGGGACGCGTGCAGTTCAGGGCTGGTGAGCCGACACCAGCCACAGTGGCCTTGTACCTTGTATCTCTCGCTGGCTCCGGCGTACTCGTACAGCGCATCTTATCTTACCTAACCCCGCTGCCCGGCCGTGCAGCCCAGCCGCGCGGTTGGCGCTAAAACAGGCCATAAAAAAAGGAAGAGAGAACAGACAAGCAAACATAGGCCTTGATTGGCCCGGAAATACAGCGCTGTTTCGTCTCCTCCTATGTATCTTACATATATGTACAAACCCACGTCTACGAGATGGTCCTAAGATAAAGTTGGCCTCGCATCACGACTTTCGATGGCTTTCTTGTCCAATTCGCTTTTCCTTCTTCCCGCCGTGAACAGACCAGTCCCTCTGTCGCATTCGGCCACGCCTTGACTAGCTGTACGGAGGATTCTTCTCCCTGCCTTTTCCGAAGTGTGCAGGGGATATGCTGCTCAGAAAACCGGCGGTTTTGCGATCCAGCCAGCAGATCACATTTCTCTCCCGTCGGTCCTCGTACTTTTTCCACTGCGATGCTGTCGCCATCTGCGGTCCCCCGGTCGCGGCTGGCTAGGGTAATGGAGACCAACTGTGACGAGGACCCACGGGATGGGTGCAAAGCCTCTCTGCCACTCTCGCCTCTATCATTACCACGTATCACTGAGAGACCCTGGTCGAGAGACGGCATTCGCGCTCCTATCGCGGAAGAAGTAGCGGCTGTAGGGGGCAGATGCACGACTGCGTGTGCTTGGTTTGTGCGTCTACTTAGTGCCTCACTTCTCCATGCCTCATGTCCTTCCCTTTTCCGCTCGACGACCGCCGGTTCGGAGGCCGGGAAATGAGCAATGGTGTTGGTCGTTTGCATGCATAGCTACGAGTAGTGTGCGGTCGGACAGTCCTACGCAGTACCATAGTTCTAGATGGCGTGTCCGACGGGCGAAGGAGATAATGGAATGCTCTCGGAGAGTTCCAGACGAGATGCCGAAGAAGAGGGGGAGGGGTCCCTTTTCTTTATCGTTTTGCATTTCGATTTTCCGTTTCTCTGACTGGTGCATTCCCTTTGGACCTATCGCAGCGCGGCTTTCCCTTGTACTCCAGCTCGTGCGCCGTTTTCTTGCCAATGGGCTCGGTGCCGTTGGCGGGCAGCACGGCCTTATTTGGCTGATTTGGCTGGTTTGGCTTGTGTTTTTAGATTTGTGCGGTAGCGGCCTTTCCTGGCTCCCCTGGAGAAAACGGGGAACCCTGGTTTTTATGAGGTAATGGCAACGTTTTTCATTTGCGGCCGCTCGCCAGCCCGCCCCGAAAACCAGCAACGAGCAAACCAGAAGAGCAGCAAATGCAAGCACAAGCAAAGCCCCGAAAAGCACCTCCGTAGACCTCCCCGCTGGCCCATTTCCGCTGTCGCACTAGCCGTGCGTTACGGAGCTATGATGCCCATTCCAAACAGGGATTCCCAAAGACCACAACTCCCCGTCTGTGAACACTTTGAGGGCATTACGTAGCCACGACACGGACTCCGTCCATCTGTTGCCGCAAACGGGCCATCCTTGAACAGTGGGCACTCTCGTTTACTTCTCTTGGCGGTGCGTTGTCCTTTTGGGCCTGGCTCGAGGCTGGCTCCGTTTTGTCCGAGCATTTGTCGTATGTGGCCGTATGTACTTTGTACACAATAGTGCCATTTTCTTGAGATGTCGCCGCCCCCCCGCTATGTACCCCCATTCTCATGCGATCCTCGTCTCCTCTTTCGAGATGGACTCGGGAAAAGTAGGAAGCAAGGCCGCTCGAGGAGAAAGGCAGTAGGGCCGAAAACGCGTTCGGGGGAGATTGTAGGACTCACAGCTAGCTTTGTTCCTTCTGTCTAGGTCGTTCGAAGACCCCTCTCTGTGACTGCATATGAGGGCTCGGATTTTTCTCGTCGTGTCCCCTGTACGAAGTCGAATATCACTCTCCGAGACCGAGCAGGGCAGATGGATTCTGGATGCCGCCTCTGGTTGTCTTTGTCTTGGTGAGCATGTCCATGATGAGCAAAGAATCTTGCTCTCCTATACATATGCTTACGTCCGCCACGATTCGCTTCTAAGACGAGAAATATTTCCTAAACAGGTATTTTTGAGCACTTGTACGGGCGACAAGGGCCTGGGTAAAATCCGGTGGCCGATTTCGGCCGTTCCGCGCGAAGTGTAAGTACGGAGTACATATGCGTACTACGAGTACGACTACTGGGCGAAATCCAGGAACCAGCGCGAGCCTATGGAATGCGACATATCAAACGGGCCAGGCAATAAAAAAGTTCGCAGCAAGCTCCGTAGGGCACGTCAGATTCTCCACAGCACGGGAGAGCGCTATGATATGATACGTGGGATCGCATATAGCGTTTCTGGACGGCGGCCATGGAGGCTAATACAACGGTGCAGTTGACAGCGAGTCTCAAGGTAAGAGTGCTAGCACTGTATGTAGTTGTGCGTCGTATGTACAAGTAGTAGTCGCAGACAAAGATCAATCCTGCGTAGCAGGATAAAATGCGGATCCATAGCAAGCAGCTAAGTCTACCACTAACTTCGACACATGTTCGCGCCAGCACTGGCACTTATGCTCGATTATGCCCTGCATTTAGTGTGTCTGTGTATGCCTCTGGGGGCTACACTAGTTCTGCAATCCGTCTGTGAACACGCCCGTGCCGGCATGGGGGGTACCGTTCGGGGGGGGGGGAGGTCGACTACTCAGCTCGGCCGACGATGCGAGCGTAATTACTACGTATATACGTGTGCTTCGTGTACTCGGAGGTACATGTGACGGACAGCGTTTACGTCTTCCCTGCAAATACAGAGGCTGGTCTCCAATGTCTGTGCGTCGGGTCGGATCTGAGCTGTGCTGCACGTTTTGGGGGGGTGGATGGCTAGGTTCGCCATGAGATTAGTGGCTCGCTGTCTATCTCGCCATTTTTCTTGGCCAAGGGCGACGAGTACGGAGTCGTTGCAGGTATCTTACTAGGGGGGGAGAGGTGGGGAGTGGGAGGGTTGGAAGAGGGTTTGCTATTATTTTATTGGTTTTTTCAATTTTTTTTCCGTCCTAGTAGACAACAAACTATGTATGTGCGCACCCCTCGTTTGGCGAGAGATAAGGCGGGAGAAGGCTCCGGCTACAGTCTCTGATTGGCTGGCCGAGACAGTTTTCTGTTGATGATTCTTTGACTAGCCAACGTATCGCCTGCAGGTGGTCACGAGGCCACGAAAAAAAATGACTCCCCGTGTACACATATGTAACTACACACAATACTTGGAAGTGACCCCCCTTTCCCCTCCTGATATGCCGACTCGCGTAGTACGGTCTCGACAAGGGGTCCTGCAGCTGGTGGTCCAGCCAAGAACATGACCGTTCTCTTGTCTCTCCTGTCTCTCCTGTCTCTCTTTTCGTTCAGGTGCATGGGGTTGGGGTGGGTGTGGCCAGCGTTGCAATGCAGGTTCTGTCGTTGCTGTTGTTTTTTTTCGTCGTGTCCTGCTTGTAAGCCGTGCCATTGGCTGGGCTGTGTCGCTTTTGGTACGGAGTAAGCAGCCTATCCTACATACATACGTGTCGGAGCACTCTTTGTGCCGTTCTGAGGTGGATGCCGCCCACCAAGGCTTTGCCACCAGCAGTTTTTTTGGGCAGGATGCGGGACTACATGTCTTGGATTGGCAAAATTCGTCCCCTGTCCGACTCCTCGCGCATGCATTTTTGCGTGTTTTTGTGTGCGTGTGCTCGTTTAGGACACAACCATGCGCAGTAGTGCGTTTTCTCATAAAAGCTTTTTGTTTCGGCAGCTCTTTCCCTGCCCCAAGTGCGGAACCGGCCGATGGCTGAGAGGCCGTATAGGCTCTAGCAAGACAAGGAGACTGCCGAGGAAGGAGCAAAGGGCACGCCATGCCAAGACTAATGGATGTTGCGAATACAGTGTGCGAGCCGTCGAATCCAAGACACGCAGAACAATGGACAACGACACTAGTTCTGCCGGCAAGAGTACGGAGATGTAGGAGTAGGTACTGGGCACATAAACAAATGGAGCCGCCTTGAGAACTCGTCGAGCATGCACACAGCCACGCCTATCGCGGCACTGCTGACGCAGTTTCGTCTTGGGGTCCCCGGCGCCTTTCATTTGTATTACGAAGCGAAAAGCTATCCGTCGTAATGCACTCCGAATGTGTTGTGGGCGTAAGTTACACACATTCCGTTAGCTTGGTTTTGAGGCAACCTTGGTGTAGAATGGAAAAATTTTAACGTATGAGAGGCGACATCGGCGGGCTTTTTTTTTACGGTTGGTTCTGAATGGGCGCTCAGAGCTACGAGACTACCAGCTAGCTATTCTTCTTCCTTTGAAAACGCGCAGTCCTGATTGGCCGGAGCTAAGGACCAGGACCAAGAGCACGGTTGAAATGGTTGCGCAAGGAGGGGAAGGGGGCAAAAAGAAAGTTGGAGCTGCGCGAATGGGCATGCTATTTTTTCTTCTTTTGCTTTTCCTGCTCCCTCTCGTTTGGGTCCTTGCCGTGTTTGGCGAGAGTAAGACGCAGAAATACGCCGCAGTCCACAGAACGGCAGGGTGTGCAGTCACAGTGCAGTAGTCGTAGGGTGATGGGGATTTTCTTGTCGTTGTGAGATCGTAGGAGGACGGAGTATTGCAGACGTAGAGGTGACCGGCGGCGGCGGCGGTTTGGCTCGCAAATCGGCGTGTAGGGAATACTCGACAGTACATGGTGCATTTTGTGTGGGAGGGGTAAAATACGCTGGAGGACTGGAGGCTAGTGTGGCCCGACAGAATAGCATGTGGGGGCTAGGAAGCAACGTCTGTGTCTTGTTCTCTTTGTCGGGGACAGAGAGAGAGAGAACCAGTCAGGACCGCTGCGTCTGCGTCAGTAAGCGAAAAAACAAAAGGGAGAAAGACCAGAAAAAGGGGATCCCAGGACCCAGGACCCAGGCCCCCGAGAAACCCCAAGCCCAAGCCCTGGCCCAGTGTTTTCTGTCATCTTAGTCTGGGCGGGTGCAATTGGGCGGCTGGCAGTTTCTGTTACCCAAGAGAATCCGTTTTGGTGACGGAGCTTGTTTTTGGGGTGGTGAACGGCTTCAGGGCGGACAACGGGCGACGGGCGTCGGGCTCGGGCAGACACGGGCAAGGCGGACTCGTCTCTGCGAGGACGTCACGACGTATGTATGGGCGAGCCATGAGGCTCTGTCAGACGATAGACAGCCCAGAAAACAGGAATACGAGCAGACGCGGGCAAAATCGCGCATTTGTTCCCATTTGGACAAGCCAGATCACACCCTGGCTGGACGCAGGGTGCACCCTGCGATCTTGACGATCTGCAAAGGAAGGCTTGGCCAACGCAATGAAGACCAGAAAGCGGTCAAGCCCAGCGAAGCCGGCGGCGACTTTTCGTTCTCCGGCGCTGCGAGAGCACGATGGAGCCATAAGCATCCGTCAATAGAGGGTTGACAGCACACTCGTATACGACGACGGCGCAGCCAGATGCTCCTCGCATCACATGACAGCTAGCGAGCCCTAATGGCATGCTCGGAGCTGGCCTACAAGAGAGAAGTGGATGGGCAGAAGTGGCCTCGTCCCAAGTTGGTTTACGAGCATGGCGGCATGGCGACTCGTCGTCTGCAGTTACGAGTACGACTAACGCCTCCGTACAACGACTCCGTACACTACAGGCCGCTGAAATACAGTGTTGTGTGGTTGGCTGGGCGGCCCCCTGTAACTCGTAGTGTGTGCCGACTCGCAGGCTGCTAGCGCGGGTGGGCGTCTCTCCACCTCCCCCACTTGTGCAGGGAAGTAGTGTGGTGTATTGCCCCAAGCGCATCTCGCCCACATGCTTTTTCGCGGCCCTAACGCCTTTGGCGTGGGTTGGACTGTATTTGGCGCATTGATTTGTCTTTTTATCAATGCCCTGGCTCTGACTCGCCGCAGCTAATCAGGCCAGGCAAGCCCCAATAGGGCCATGCCGGCCAAACAGACCAAACAGGCCAAACAGGCGTCGAGGAAAAAAACTCGTCTCCGACACCGTTCGACTGCCCCCCATTCCTCGTCTGTGGCCCAGCCAGCCAGTCTGCTCCGTAGTCGTTCCCTCTCCGTAGTGAGCTATAGCCTCCCCAGCACTACAGCCAGCCGAACCCCTCCGTCCGTCCATCCGTCCATCCATACATTACACACAGTAGACACTTACGACTAGTCTCCCCCCCCGCCGCCGAGAACGCGAGAGACAGCCAGACAACATAGGAGGCGACTAAATAATAATAATACGGAGAGGGTAAAAAAATAGAGGGAAGCGAGTGCTGCTCATCTCCCTCCTCGGCTTGATCCATCCCCATCCCATATAAGCTCCTCGATCACCCCCTCCCCTTCCGTTTCCTTTGTTCCTCTTTTCTCTCTTTTTCTTCTTCTTTCCCTCCCCCCCTTTCTACTTTTCTCTCCCCCCCCTTTCGGCTTCTTTTGGACTTTCCGAACTCTATTCTCGCATTCTGCCTCGAACTGGCCCTTTTTGCGCCCTTGCTTGCTGCTATTTGCCGTGACATACTTTATATACCCGATTCGGAAAGCCAGAAAACGGAACACATCCCAAAAGCGAGTCTCTTTTCGCCGGTCCTACAGCCAGCAATTCGTTCGACTCGCCCTTCATCTTCACCTGCTGCTGGAAGCCCTTTTGCGACTGCTTGCATTTTTGTGTGCAGTTCTCAGAGCGACCAACAGCCTGAGTCAATTTCCGCCGAACTATAAAAAAAGGTGAGTCTGTTTACGACTACGTGCACTGTTTGTATTTGTACAATATGTATGGGCTGTTTGGTGTCTGTCGGGGGTATGGGGGAGAATGAATGGAGAATTTTTTGTTTTTTTGTCTGGGCAGTAGTGGTGAGCGTATTTCGCCGCCATGATAGCTATTTTGTTGCATTCCGACATGCTGCTTGTCGCTCGTCTTGTCGCTCGTCTTCTGTCGCTCGCCTCGCCGCTCGCCATTTTTCGCTTGTCACAAGAGAGTCTTCCTCTTTGGGATCCCGCCGACCTCCCGACCTTCAATGGCACGTTGCGCTGCATTGGGCAGAGCCACGGCCGCCCGCGCTCGGCTATGCTGGCCCTCTATTCTGTGGTGCCCTGCATCCGGTGTCCTCTTTTCACGATCACTGTCCAGGCTGCAACGGCCCGGCATGCGACTACATACGTACAGACGTCTGCGCATGCTGCAGAGGCAGAGAGGCCTGTCCATGGACTCCTCCAAAGGCACATCTTGCCAAAAAAAGGCGCAGATGACTCCTCAGTGCAAAATGTCTCGTCACCCGCTGAGAGGACCTGACACCCCTCTCTCGCGGCCTCTGTGCTATCGCTTTCGCCCGCCCTCGCCCGCTCTCGCTCGCCGGTTCAGGTTCTCGCGGGTACAACGACAATCGCCCATTGCAGCCAGTTTCCCCCCGCCGCCCCCGTTTTTTCCGACAGGGGTGGTGGTTGGTGGTGGTGTGGCCAGCCGCTTTTCCTGATTTCCGCTTTCCGCTTTTAGGGAAGACCACGACACAGACAAACCCCCCCTGCTTTCTCGGTGCAGAACCGCCGTTCTCTGCGGCGCTGCAGCGCAGGCCGAATGACGAATGGCACTGTCGCTTTTTCGCTGGGCCGTCCTATGTCCTAGTTTGTGGGGGGCCAGTCCAGGCCAATGCCCAATGCATGACAGAGAGACGGCAAAATGGGGGCAGACCAAGACCTCCTGCAGTGTGGTGGCCTGCTCCCTAATCGCCCTATCAGATCAGCGAATCAAAGCCGCATGAGGAGTGCATTAGGGCGGCCCTAATTGGCTGTCGCCATAGTGCCTCCCGCGCTGGCGAGAAAAAGAGGGCCCCAAAAAATGCGGACAATAGCATGCGGAAAAATGGGGAGCGACGACGAGCGATAATGAGCGAATGCACATGGAGCGACTGGAAAACCGGGTGTCGACAGCAGCTGGTGAACGGCAGCATGCAAGGACCCAGACAGCACAAAAAGCACAGCTCCGCAGCCGCCGCTGTGGAATGAGGCGTGAGCGACTGGAGCTATTGGCGGCTTATTCTACAGCTGTCTTTCGCTTATCGCTGATTCGTTGCGATTCGCCTCCGAGTGGACGTCTTTGTTCTTGTGGCCATGTCTAAGGAGTAGAGGAAGAGCGGAGAAAAGAGACAAGAAAGACGCGAGTTTTCGTTTGCCTCTCTTGTCTCTTTTCTCTTTTCTTCCTGTACTCTTTACTCTTTGACTTTTGGTACTCGAGTCTTTCTTGCCTCTTTCTCTTTTCTTGCCTTGTCTGGTCTTTCGGTCGTCTGCTTTTCTCGTGCTCTTCTTTGCTTGCTGCCTCCTGCCGCCGTTCTTGCCTACTAACAAATAGACCCCCAACGACCATCCAGGCTTGCCTAGCATGGGCTTGACGGCCGAATTCGACGACCGAAACATCCACACCGACGAAGAATACCATCCCTATGAGTACCAGACGGACAACAACGGCTCTTGGGCTGGTGCTCTGCCGGTGAAGCAGTGAGTGTTGGCCCGCAGTATAGCCTCGGTTGCATGTCTCTAACCTGCCAGGGGATTGTATGACCCGAGCCTTGAAAAAGATGCGTGCGGTGTCGGTTTCGCCTGCCACATCAAGGGCAAGGCGAGCCACAAGATTGTGAGCGATGCCCGCAACCTGCTGTGCAACATGACGCATCGCGGTGCTGTCGGATCGGACGCACGCGATGGCGACGGAGCAGGTGTGATGACGTCGATCCCGCACAAGTTCTTCATCAAGAACTTTGAGCGCGAGGTCGACATCAAGCTGCCGCCGCCGGGCCAGTATGCCGTGGGCAACCTGTTTTTCAAGCCGGACCCGGAGACGCTGCAGGAGTCGAAGCGGCAGCTGGAGGAGATCGCGGAGAGCCTGGGGCTGCGGGTGCTCGGCTGGCGCGAGCCGCCGGTGGACTCATCGCTGCTGGGTCCAGCGGCGAAGTCGCGGGAGCCGATCATTCTGCAGCCGTTTGTGGTGCTGCAGTCGGCGTACGGCAGCGGGACGGAGCCGGCCAACACGGAGGCGGCGACGTTTGACGAGCGGCAGTTTGAGCTGCAGCTGTTTGTGCTGCGCAAGCGGGCGACGCACACGATTGGGCTGCACAACTGGTTCTACCTGTGCTCGCTGTCGAACAAGAACATTGTGTACAAGGGCCAGCTGGCGCCGGTGCAGGTGTACCAGTACTACCACGACCTGGTCAACGCGGACTACGAGGCGCACTTTGCGCTGGTGCACTCGCGCTTCTCGACCAACACGTTCCCGTCGTGGGACCGGGCGCAGCCGCTGCGGTGGGCGGCGCACAACGGCGAGATCAACACGCTGCGCGGCAACAAGAACTGGATGCGCGCGCGCGAGGGCGTGATGCAGTCGGACGTGTTTGGCGAGGAGCTGGAGAAGCTGTACCCGGTGGTGGAGGACGGCGGGTCGGACTCGGCGGCCTTTGACAACGTGCTGGAGCTGCTGACGATCAACGGCGTGCTGTCGCTGCCGGAGGCGGTGATGCTGATGGTGCCGGAGGCGTGGCAGGGCAACGACCAGATGGACCCCAAGAAGGCTGCCTTTTACGAGTGGGCGGCGTGCCAGATGGAGCCGTGGGACGGCCCGGCGCTCTTCACCTTTGCGGACGGGCGCTTCTGCGGCGCCAACCTGGACCGCAACGGCCTGCGGCCGTGCCGCTACTACATCATGGACGACGACCGCATCATCTGCGCGTCCGAGGTCGGCGCGATTGCGGTGGAGCCGGAGTCGGTGGTGCACAAGGGGCGTCTGCAGCCGGGCCGCATGCTGCTGGTGGACACGCAGGCCGGGCGGCTGATCGACGACACCGAGCTCAAGGCGGCGGTGTCGACGCGCCACGACTTCCGCGCGTGGCTGGACAAGGAGCTGATCACGCTGCCGCAGGTGCTGGCGGCGAGCGAGGCGGCGGCGGCGGCGACGGCGGGCGCGACGCTGGCGGCGCAGCCGGACGCGACGACGGTGCAGACGGATCCGCTGCTGCACGCGTTTGGCTATACGTACGAGCAGGTCAGCCTGCTGCTGGCGCCGATGGCGTCGGACGAGAAGGAGGCGCTGGGGTCGATGGGCAACGACGCGCCGCTGGCGTGCCTGGCGGACGCGCCGCGGCTGCTGTACGAGTACTTCCGGCAGCTGTTTGCGCAGGTGACCAACCCGCCGATCGACCCGATCCGCGAGTCGATTGTGATGTCGCTGGAGTGCTACGTGGGCCCGCAGGGCAACCTGCTGGAGATGGACGCGTCGCAGTGCGGGCGGCTGCTGCTGCCGAGCCCGATCCTGTCGATCCCCGAGTTCAACGCGGTCAAGAACATGGCGTCGCTGTACCCCGCGTGGACGGTCAAGACGATCGACCTGACGTTCCCCAAGGCGGAGGGCGTGGACGGCTACCTGCGGCACCTGGACACGATCTGCGCCGAGGCGACGGCGGCCATCGAGGCGCGCGACCGCATCATCGTGCTGTCGGACCGGGCGGCCGGCGCGGAGCGCGTGGCGGTGTCGGCGCTGCTGGCGTCGGGCATGGTGCACCACCACCTGGTCAGCAACAAGTGGCGGTCGCTGGCGGCGATTGTGGTGGAGACGGCGGAGGCGCGCGAGGTGCACCACATGTGCGTGCTGCTGGGCTACGGCGCCGACGCGGTCAACCCGTACCTGGCGATGGAGTGCATCCTCAAGCTCAACCGCGAGAAGCTGCTGAAGAAGCGGCTCAGCGACGACCAGCTGATCACCAACTACAAGCACTCGTGCGACGGCGGCATCCTCAAGGTGATGAGCAAGATGGGCATCTCGACGCTGGCCAGCTACAAGGGCGCGCAGATCTTCGAGGCGCTCGGCGTCGACGACAGCGTCGTGGACCGGTGCTTCCGCGGCACGGCGACGCGCATCAAGGGCGTGACGTTTGCGCTGATTGCCGAGGACGCCTTCCGCTTCCACGAGCGCGGCTTCCCGTCACGTGACTCGCGCACGATCCCGGGCCTCACGGAGTCGGGCGAGTACCACTGGCGCGACGGCGGCGAGGCGCACATCAACGACCCGACGTGCATTGCCAACATCCAGGACGCCGTGCGCACCAAGAACGACAAGTCGTACGAGGCCTACTCGCGCTCCGAGTACGAGAAGATCAAGGCGTGCACGCTGCGCGGCCTGCTGGACTTTAAGTTTGACGAGTGCACGCCCGTGCCCATCGACCAGGTCGAGCCATGGACCGAGATCGTGCGCCGCTTCTGCACGGGCGCCATGTCCTACGGCTCCATCAGCATGGAGTCGCACTCGACGCTGGCCATTGCCATGAACCGCCTCGGCGGCAAGAGCAACACGGGCGAGGGCGGCGAGGACCCGGAGCGGTCGCAGGTGATGGCCAACGGCGACACCATGCGCTCGGCCATCAAGCAGGTGGCCTCGGGGCGCTTCGGCGTCACCTCGCACTACCTGGCCGACAGCGACGAGCTGCAGATCAAGATGGCCCAGGGCGCCAAGCCGGGCGAGGGCGGCGAGCTGCCGGGCCACAAGGTGTCCAAGAGCATCGCGCGCACGCGCCACTCCACGCCGGGCGTCGGCCTCATCTCCCCGCCGCCGCACCACGACATCTACTCCATCGAGGACCTCAAGCAGCTGATCTACGACCTCAAGTGCTCGAGCCCGCGCTCGCGCGTGTCCGTCAAGCTGGTCTCCGAGACCGGCGTCGGCATCGTGGCCTCCGGCGTCGCCAAGGCCAAGGCCGACCACATTCTGATCTCCGGCCACGACGGCGGCACCGGCGCCTCGCGCTGGACCGGCATCAAGTACGCCGGCCTGCCGTGGGAGCTGGGCCTGGCTGAGACCCACCAGACGCTCGTGCTCAACGACCTGCGCGGCCGCGTCGTCGTCCAGACCGACGGCCAACTCCGCACCGGCCGCGACGTCGCCATGGCCTGCCTCCTCGGCGCCGAGGAATGGGGCTTCGCGACAACGCCTCTCATTGCCTTGGGCTGTATCTTCATGCGTAAGTGTCACCTGAACACTTGCCCAGTCGGCATCGCGACGCAGGATCCGGAGCTTCGCAAAAAATTCCAGGGCACCCCGGAGCACGTGATCAATTTCTTCTACTACATCGCCAACGAGCTGCGGGCCATCATGGCCAAGCTGGGCTTCCGGACGGTCAACGAGATGATTGGCCACGTGGAGGTGCTCAAGGTGCGCGAGGACCTGCGCAGCGCCAAGACGCAGAACATCGACCTGTCGCTGATCCTGACGCCGGCGCACAAACTGCGGCCCGGCGTGGCCACGTTCAACGTGCGCAAGCAGGACCACCGCATGCACGTGCGGCTGGACAACAAGCTGATCAGCGAGGCGGAGCTAACGCTGGACAAGGGCGTGCCGTCGCGCATCGAGTGCGACATTGTCAACACGGACCGCGCCATGGGCACGTCGCTGTCGTACCACATCTCCAAGCGCTACGGTGAGGCCGGCCTGCCGCTGGACACGGTGCACGTCAACATCAAGGGCTCGGCGGGCCAGTCGTTTGGCGCGTTCCTGGCGCCCGGCGTGACGCTGGAGCTCGAGGGCGACGCCAACGACTACGTGGGCAAGGGCCTGTCGGGCGGGCGGCTGATTGTGTACCCGCCGCGGTCGGCGGTGTTCAAGGCCGAGGAGAACGTGCTGATCGGCAACGTGTGTCTGTACGGCGCGACGAACGGCACGTGTTTCTTCCGCGGCGTGGCGGCGGAGCGGTTTGCGGTGCGCAACTCGGGCGCCACGGCGGTGGTGGAGGGCGTGGGCGACCACGGCTGCGAGTACATGACGGGCGGGCGGGTGCTGATTCTGGGCAGCACGGGCCGCAACTTTGCGGCGGGCATGTCGGGCGGCATCGCCTACATCCTCGACATCCACCAGGACTTTATGAGCAAGCTCAACCCGGAGATGGTGGAGGCTACGCCGGTGGAGGAGCCCGAGGACATTGCGTTTGTGCGCGGGCTCATCGAGGACCACCACCACTACACGGGCTCGGAGCTGGCGGCACGCATCCTGGTCGACTTCAACCGGGCGCTGCCGCGCTTCATCAAGGTGCTGCCGGTCGACTACAAGCGCGTGCTGCTGGAGGAGAAGGCCAAGGCGGCCGAGGCCAAGCGGGCGGAGTTCCTGCCGATTCTGTCGGAGGAGAGCAAGCCGGCGGCGGCGGCGGCGGCGCACAAGTCGTCGGGCGCGCTGCAGGACCTGGAGGACTCGGTGGGCGACCACGCGGCCGACAAGAAGAAGAAGGCGCTGGTGCTGGACAAGACCAAGGGCTTCATGAAGTACCAGCGGCGGTCGGAGAAGTACCGGTCGGCCAAGACGCGCACCAAGGACTGGGCGGAGCTGTCGAGCCGGCTGGACGAGGACGAGCTCAAGTACCAGTCGGCGCGCTGCATGGACTGCGGCGTGCCGTTCTGCCAGTCGGACAGCGGCTGCCCGCTGTCCAACATCATCCCCAAGTGGAACGAGCTGGTGTTCCAGGGCCAGTGGCAGGACGCGCTCAACCGGCTGCTGATGACCAACAACTTCCCCGAGTTCACGGGGCGCGTGTGCCCGGCGCCGTGCGAGGGCGCGTGTGTCCTGGGCATCAACGAGGACCCGGTGGGCATCAAGTCGATCGAGTGCGCCATCATCGACCGCGGCTTCGAGATGGGCTGGATGGTGCCGAACCCGCCGGCGGTGCGCACGGGCAAGAGCGTGGCCGTCATCGGGTCCGGGCCGGCCGGTCTGGCGGCGGCGGACCAGCTGAACCGGGCCGGGCACCTGGTGACGGTGTACGAGCGCGCGGACCGGCCGGGCGGTCTGCTGATGTACGGCATCCCCAACATGAAGCTAGACAAGCGCGTGGTCAAGCGGCGGACGGACTTCATGGCGGCCGAGGGCGTGCAGTTCCGGGTGGGCGTGGCGGTGGGCGACGAGGGCAGCGAGGTGACGCTGGCGAGCCTGCAGGCGGCGAACGACGCGGTGGTGATTGCCACGGGCGCGACGGTGGGCCGCGACCTGCCGATCCCGGGGCGGCAGCTGGAGGGCATCCACTTTGCCATGGAGTTTCTGCACAAGAACACCAAGTCGCTGCTAGACTCGCAGCTGGCGGACGAGGCGTACCTGTCGGCCAAGGACAAGCACGTGGTGGTGATTGGCGGCGGCGACACGGGCAACGACTGCATCGGCACGTCGCTGCGGCACGGAGCCAAGTCGATTGTCAACTTTGAGCTGCTGCCGCAGCCGCCGCCGGAGCGGGCGCGCGACAACCCGTGGCCGCAGTGGCCGCGCATCTACCGGGTGGACTACGGGCACACGGAGGTGCGGCAGCACATGGGCAAGGACCCGCGCGAGTACTGCATCATGTCGGAGAGCTTTGTGGACGACGGCCACGGCCGCGTCAAGGGCATCCGCACGCAGCGCGTCGAGTGGACGCGGTCGGCGTCGGGCGGCTGGGACATGAAAAAGGTCGAGGGCTCGGAGCAGTTCTTCCCGGCCGACCTGGTGCTGCTGGCCATGGGCTTCCTGGGGCCCGAGGCGCGCGTGCTGGGCGACGACATTGAAAAGGACGCGCGCAAGAACGTCAAGACGGCGCCGGGGTCCTACGCGACCAACGTGCCCGGCGTGTTTGCGGCCGGCGACTGCCGGCGCGGGCAGTCGCTGATTGTGTGGTGAGTGCGACGAGGACGCGCGATATGCAAGACGACTTCGATCAAAATGGACGCTAACAAACAACACAGGGGCATCAACGAGGGCCGCCAGGCCGCGCGCGAGTGCGATCTGTACCTCGAAAAGTCGACGAGCCTGCCGGTGACCGGCGGCATCATCAAGCGGACGGCCGAGGAGGTGTTCAGCGCGGTGGGCGCCAAGGCCGTAGAGGCGTAGTGCGGCCGCGGACGAGAGCGTGGCAGAAAAGTCATTCATCGCATCACAGCATCCGGGGTTCGAGAGGTGGCATTTGTTTGTTTTGTATTTTGCATTGTGTTTGCATATAGTGAATAAATTGATATCCGAGTGTGAGTGAGTGTGAGTGAGTGTGTAAATGTTGGATATGTGAACCGCGTGAAGCCGTAAATGTGGCCATAGTGCATCGTGAGGTCGATGGGAAGAATCTAAATCACGTGCATTTCTGGAACGTGCCGAGTATTCGTAAATACCACAGGCCCACTAGTGTACATAGTCACTGCCGCTACTCTTTGTGCTCACACACGTGCTAAATTGCCGATTCTAATTGGTCCGTTTTGTGGGCCTGGCACCCACTGCGTGGTCTCGCCGCAGCTGCCCATCCCAAACAGCCTCTGCGAGTGGAGCCATTGAGCACTCGTAGAGCTCTGGCACGAAATCGCTCAGTGCTCGGGGCAACTGTGTGCAGCCAGCGACGTTTGCTTCCTCTTCATCCTATCTTTGCAGGTTGAGCATCCTGTTGGCTGAGATCCCGCATTGTCATAGTGTCGTCTTCAGCATTCGGCATTCTGGCCCTTTGGCAACGCCACTCTTGATTAGCTATCCCTGTCTTCTTCTTTTGCTCTTTCTGCTCTTGCTCGTTGTTGCTCAGCTCAGCCCTCACCACCTCACTCCCTCCCTCATTCTGACGTCTCTCGCGCTCGCCCAGCTCACCGACATGCGCTTCGGAAAGACGCTCCGCGAGTCGGTGTACCCGCCATGGAAGGACAAGTACATCGACTACAGCAAGCTGAAGCGGCTGCTGCGCGACGATGAAGACGAGGGCTCGGACGCCGAGATGGGCGAGGGCGCGTGGACGGAGGACGACGAGAACCGGTTCTGCGACGAGATCTTCAACGTGCAGCTAGAGAAGGTGGCGCAGTTCCAGGAGAGCCAGGTGCAGTCGCTGCGCGACCGGGC
Source organism: Graphilbum fragrans (assembly GCA_001513895.1). NCBI lineage: Eukaryota > Fungi > Ascomycota > Sordariomycetes > Ophiostomatales > Ophiostomataceae > Graphilbum > Graphilbum fragrans. Next base: position 377,255 of record LLKO01000013.1, read on the forward strand.
CGACGGGCTCTTTGCGAAGCTCAAGGAGCTGACATCGCAGGCGCAGGGCGCGGGGGGGCCAAAGGGAGGGGACGGCAGACAGGAAGACGGGCAAGCAGGGCAAGAAGCCGGCGAGGGGCCCAGCCGGACGGACTTGACGAGCGAAATCACGGTGCAGCGGGTGCGCGAGATCGAGGCGGAGCTAGACAGCATCACCAACGAGCTGCGGGCGCTCAAGCGCTACAGCAGCATCAACTACACGGGCTTCCTCAAGATCGTCAAGAAGCACGACCGCAAACGCGGCAACCGCTACAAGGTGCGGCCGATGATGCAGGTCAGCCTGGCGCGGCGGCCGTTCAACTCGGAGGCCGGGTACTCGCCGCTGGTGGCCAAGCTGTCGCTGATGTACGACGCGGTGCGGCAATATCTGTCGCCGGCGGCGGCGGACGCGGACGGCGAGGCCGGCACCGAGGCCGAGGCGGCGGGGGGGCACCACGGCGAGCGCTACACGGCGCACAAGTTCTGGGTGCACCCGGACAACCTGCTGGAGGTCAAGACCATGGTGATGCGGCACCTGCCGGCGCTCGTGTACAGCGAGTCGTCGTCGAAGGACGCCGACGTGGTGGTGGACCCGACGCTGACGTCGCTGTACTTTGACAACAACAAGTTCGAGCTGTACAACAAGAAGCTGCAGGAGGAGGAGCCGCAGGAGCCGGCGGCGCCGGCGGCGCAGGCGCAGGCGCAGCCAGAGAGCGAGGCGACGTCGCTGCGGCTGCGGTGGTACGGCCCGCTGTCGGCCAAGCCGGAGCTGAGCCTGGACGAAAAGGTGGTGTTCCGCGACGGCAGCAGCGAGGAGCACCGCATCGCGATCAAGGACAAGTACGTCAAGCCGTTCCTGGACGGCGCGTACGGCATGGAGAAGAGCGCGCAGAAGATGGAGCGGCAGGGCGAAAAGGCGGAGGCGGTGGCGGCGTTCCGGGCGACGGCCGGCGCCATGCAGCGCGTCGTGCGCGACAAGCGGCTGGAGCCGCTGCTGCGGGCCAACTACGTGCGCACGGCGTTCCAGAAGCCGGCGGACGACCGCGTGCGCGTGTCCATCGACACGCAGCTGGCCTTTATCCGCGAGGACAACCTGGACGTGCGCCACCCGTGCCGGGACGCGGCCGAGTGGCACCGCCGCGACATCGACGCCGGCAGCGGCAGCGTGGTGTATCCGTTTGCGGAGCTGCCGCCCACGGACGTCTCGCGCTTCCCCTACGCCGTGCTGGAGATCAAGCTGCGGCAGGACGCCGTGGCCGCCGACGGCAGCGAGCGCAAGCGGCCCTCGTGGGTCGACGACCTGATGGCCTCGCACCTCGTGCACCCGGCGCCGCACTTCTCCAAGTTCGTCCACGGCACCGCCACCCTGTTCGACGACTACGTCAACCGCCTGCCCTTTTGGCTCAGCGACCTCGAGCGCGACATCCGCCGCGACCCCCAGGAGGCCTTTGACGAGGAGGAGCAGCGCCGCGCCCAGCGCGCCGCCGACGAGCAGGCCGTCGGCAGCTTCCTCGGCACCGCCGGCAAGGCCGCCGGCTCCTACAAGCCCGCCCGCAGCTCGCCCGCCGTCAAGTCGGCGTCGTACCTGGCAGACCGCCTGGCCGCCGAGACCGCGGCCCACCGGAGCCGGGAGCCGGCCGAGGACGTCGGATCGGGTGCCGGATCGGGTGCCGGCTCCGGTTCCGGCCCCGGCGTCGGCGCCGGCACCGCGTACGGCGCCATCTCGTCTGTGCTGCCGTCCTTTTCCCGGACGCGCTACGCCCAGTGGCGGCGGTTCCAGCAGGGCGTCCGCGACGACCACGGCAGCGACGTCGAACTGCCCGAGGGCGTCACCGAGCCGGCCCAGTGGCTCAAGAACAGCGGCCCGCTGCGCATCGAGCCCAAGGTGTGGCTGGCCAACGAGCGCACCTTTCTCAAGTGGCAGCACATCAGCGTGCTGCTCGGCAGTCTGGCCGTGGCGCTGTTCACGGCCGCCAGCTCGCGCGCCGCGCAGGCCGGCCGCCCCGGGAGCACCGTGGCCGAGCTCATGGGCGGCGTCTACGTCGTGGTGGCCGCCTTTACCGGCTTCTGGGGCTGGCACATGCTGCAGACGCGCCGCGACATGATCATTGCCCGCAGCGGCCGCGACTTTGACAACATGCTCGGGCCCGTCGTCGTCAGTGTGGCCCTGATGGCGGCCCTGTTGCTGAATCTGTTTTTTTCCGTAAGTTTTCTCTTCTGTCCTCGCTGCGCTCGTTTTGCTTCTTTTCTCGCCACGCTCGATTCTTTCTTGCCTCGCTGCACTCGATTAGTTTCCTCGCTCTTCTTCCTCCCTCGCTGGCTCGATTAGTTTCCTCGCTCTTCGTCCTCCTCGCTGGCTCAATTTGTTTGTCTCCCCGCTCACACATTAGTATCGCACCATGATCGAACGTGCCTCCGGCGCCACCCCCATCGACTTCAACAACACCTACGTCCACGCATAAGCCGCGCATGTCTCCACAAGAGCGGGGGCTGCTGTGCATACGATAGTTTGTTGCCTCTGCACCAGCTTGCGCGACTTTAAGAGCATGCAGCACTAGCAGTGCCCGATGCTACCCAGCTTGTATTGTAGCTTACGAATACGTCTTGGTCGCTCGTCTTTCTCGTTTTTTGTCCTGCTCTTTGTCCTGTCTTGTCTCTGGATTTGCCGGTGAGCATCATGTATCATAAATGTCGTGTCGTTTCGTTTTATTTGTCTCAATTGCATATCATAGCTCTAGATCATCGTAGTCTGTGGCCGTACTCCTGGACATAACTTGTTTCCACGCCGTGCCTCGTCTAGCATTCATTCGTGCTGCGCCGGCAGCTCTGAAACAGCAGTGGCTGCCAGATGCCAGAGCAGACACTCGGCATTCCTGGAAGAACGAGTACTACGAGTAGAGTACAGCAAAGTTCTCGCACTCCTCCGTTCATCACACTCCACCTTTTCGCCTCTTAGCTGCAGCAACGTGCAGGCTGTCCTGCAGCTGAGACAATCCACTCCAGCGCCATGCGGAGCACGACCACAAAAACACCCCAGAGATCAAAAAAAGAAAGCAATCGGATGGCGCGACTAGCCGGCCATGCTGCTTTGTTGCTGGTTTCCGGTTCGAGAGGGGCCCCAGTGGTTGGTGCCAGCTCGCTTTCGTCCTATTTGTCCCTTGCGTCCGGTCCTCGTTTTTCCTCGCTTTTTCCTCGCTTTTTTCCCACTAACCGTCAGACCGCTTATTTCACATCACCCACGCTTGGTTTGCTGGCACCTCTCAGAGCTCTCCCAGGCCACACCCATGCGTCCCGTCTACCCCGAAGAGCCTATGGCATGCGTTGGCTTTATCAGTGCGCTGGGGAAACAAAAAAGAGCCCAACCCCCTCCAATCACGAAAATAAACCACCTCCATCAAACGCAAGAAACCGGACGCTATGCGTGCTTACGTCTGCATTGGTAGGGGTGAACGGGAAGGCGCATACGATACGCGTAGAAGGAATAGCAGACGGCACACAGCAAATGAAAAATGAGGGTAGCGTGCACGGAGTCGCGCCTTCCCCAGGTCTCCTTTTCCCTGCGTCTGGGCGGTTGCCCTTTCGGGATGCAGGCACCACTCGCGTCGACGTGGACGGAGGAATGACAGAACAGCAACGTGTACCACTGCATCTGTCTGAATTCGTCCTCGTCGATGCCGCCGCGTTTCTTGCAGGCATCGGCACGAATGGTCGATGCGGCCAGCGCCTGCATGCACGCGCGCTTCGTCGTCACAGCAGTCTCTGCTGCGTGTCTCACATGCGATCGCTGCTTGTGCGGTGTGTGCCGCCGCCACCCTTGTCCTCGTCTTTGTCCCGTCCATTCTTCATCGCTTCACTTGCAGCTGTTTGCTGCACGAGAATTTGCAGCTGTTTTTCTGCACTGTGTTTTACAGCTATTTCTATGAGGACTGCCTCGGTATCTCCATGCGCTTCCATCTGCCTCGCTGCCTGCTCGACGGCCGCCAATTGATTGGTATACATGGCCACACACAGCCACCCGTCGTGGCTCCGACTCAGCCAACCAGCCACGCGTAACAGCCGTTCTGCGCAACTGTGCATTCCGCCTTTTGCCCTCTGCCTGTCTCGCTTCCCTCGTCGCCCCTAGTTGTTTCTGTTTGTCTCTCTCTTCTGTTTCTGGAAACCCGCCGTGCCACTTTCTCCTCTTTCTTTGCTTCTTCCGCCCCCGACTGAGACATTCTCGGCCGCCTTTTTTTATTGGCCCACTGCACCACTGCATCAGCTTTCTAGCGCTCTAGACCGCTGAACCGCCTGCTGGAGCACTACAGCACATGCCTTGCTAGTGCGCCAACGCACGCGGCGTTTCCTCACCGTTTTTGTCCATCACCCGCAAAGAAGTGATAACGGCTCAGCGAAGGAATATGCACCTCTTTCGCCTCCCTCCTCGGCTCCACATGCATATGTACGAGTACATCGTTTGATGGAGGTATGAGCTGTTCGTCTCCCACTCGCTGCTCCTCTCTTAATACCCAGTTGCTATTTGTCTTTTATTCTGTCTTTGGCCCTCGTCCCGTCGTCTCATATCTTTTCTTGTAATATCCTACCCTATATGAACCCCTGCCTCTTTTTTATCTGCCTTTCCGTCTTATATTCCGTGTTTCCCAGCTCGCTTTCTACCTTTCTTCCCTGCTCCCGTAATTGCACTTTATTGTTGTACCCCGTCTGCCTTGCTCTCCTTGTGCACGCATTACTGCACGAGACCTACACCGAGCTTTCATTCTCTCCAGCCTCGGCCTCTTCCTCTTTTCCTGTCAACTTTGCCCAACTCCAGGGATTGCCATGCACACGCAGCCAGTATGAGCATCGACAAAGATAAAAAGCCGTCCAAAAAGGGCTTTTGGAGCTCCCTATTCCGCTCCAACACCTCCCGAAAATCCGCCAAAATTGTAAGCCCCTTGGGTTTCTAGTTGTTGCCCTCGCCTCCAACCACACCACTAACCTCTCTGCTTAGGAAAAGGAGCGACCTCCACGACGAGCCACATTTGACGATGCGACTCTTCGCTCACCGCCGAACCAGTCCAAGTACCAGTCGAAGCCCAATGGCCCTGTCCGGGCGCAAACACAAGTCCGTTCACAGCAGCCGGTTCCTGTCCCGCAAAATCGGACAGTGCCTCGGCCGCCTTCCAAATCCGCTGCTCAGCCGGCTGCTGCCTCTGGAGACGAGATGATGCTGGATGACCACGCCGGGCCACATTACTACCCCAATACGGCCGCCACGATGACTGGTGCCGCTGTTGCTGCTGCTGCTGGTGCTGGAATGGGTGCTGCTGGTTATGGCTACGATTATAGCCACGAGTACGGCCACAGCCACGACGTCCCCAAACGCAAAGGCAAGGCTGGCATGCCACCGTCCACTCGCGCTTTTGTACCAATGGGCCCCCTGACCACTTGGCCTCCCCGGGGCGTCCCCGAAACTGCCGAATTGTCGATGGACAGCGCCGTGCAGCTCATTTCCCACGGAGCCTCGATCCATGTTGGCCACGAACGGCCAGTGCCCCATGCACCAGAGGACTACTACATGCTCTTCGCCACCTCGATGGAGAGCGACTCGGCCGGAAGCTCCCATGGCAGCGGCAGCCGCCGTAGCTCAGACCGGGACCGCAGCCGGGGCAGCCGTCGCAGCGACCACTACGACACGGACGGCGAACGAGGCGACAAAAGCGGCGAAAATGCCACAGACACGGCCAACCCCCACGACGCCATGACCCAGCTCATGAGCATGCGGGTTGTCCAGCACCCCGGAGGCTCACCGTTGATGTATCCCTGGGACACACTGGAGCAGCCTAGCTTTGCTGCCTGTTTTGGCCGCCGTCCCGGCACCATTACTCTCAACCACTGGGCCGGCCGATCCAGCGAAATGCCGCCCGCCATTGGTCTGCGAGACGCCGGCGTGCGGCCCCGCGACATCGACCTGGCCCAGATCTTCCAGCGGCTGCGCGATCTGCAGCTCGACGGCCTCGAGGAAGACGACGACGACCGGCTGTACCGCAATCTGTACCGCCGTCTCCTGCGCGACCCGGACCGGGTCTTCAACCCCCACCGCACGCTCGATCTCCAGATCACCGACCTCATTATGGCTCTCTCGCGCCCCGACTACTGGATCGACTTCACCCAGCAGCGCAACCAGATTGTCACCCGCTTCTTCTTCGACACCAGCCACGCCAACCACCAGCAATACCACCGCTTCTTCCACCAGCTGCTGCTCAGCCTCGAGCTCGAGCTTCGCATCTCCTCGCGCCACCACAGCGACTGGGCCAAGGAGAAGCTGATGCAGCAGCTGCCGCCGACTCTGCAGACGGGCCTGGCTTTGGCGCGCCGCTGGCGGGACAACGTGCGCATCGACTCCTACGGCCAGACGCCCAGCCAGGTGCGCCTGCGCCTCAAACTCAAGGGCCGCCAGATCCGCATGCTGCGCCGCTTCGCCCGCATGATGAAGTGGCCCAACCTCTCGGCCACTCTCGCCCATCTCAAGCAGTGCGATGCCGACGGCCGCCTCGAGTCCATCAGCTCCCACGCCCTGGCTTTTTTCAGCGGCCTCGTGCTGCCCGGCCCGACCTTCCCCTTCACCATCATGAACGCCCTCATCGACATCGACCCCGACCGCAGCGCGGCCGACCTGTCGCTCCTGACGCATCTGCATCCAAACTGTGGCTTCCAGTATCGCAGCAGCTACACCTACTGGACCTCCACCTGCGTCGTCGGCAAGGTGCTGGCCCCGACCTGCCGGGAGCTCGCGGGCTGGATCGGCCCGGCCCGTCCCACCGTGGACTTGGCTCGCTCGCAAATTGCCCGCATCCGCTGCCGCCGCCCCAGGCAGCACGTCACACCGCAGGACATTGAGACCATGCACGCTCGCTCCAATCCCCTGGGGCCCATCGCAGACACCTTCCCGGTCGCCGAGTACAACCTGGTCACGACAGACCCCGACGACATCGTCGACACCGTGCGCATTGAGCTGCTGCATCTGCGGCCGGCTCTGGCTCCCTCTGACGTAGCAGCAGCGGCATCATCGCCTTATGGAGCCGCAGCAGGCGGCCACCCGGCCATGATGTATGCCAACGGCCATGGCGGCGTGGCCGAGGAGACGCCGCGTTGGTACGACGCCTCGGTGCAGTTCGCCATCGACGGCGTGTCCTGGCCGCTGAACCTCAACTACGACGTATCCTTTGTCTGTGCGTGGCCCTGCTCGAACGGCCCGCACCCGCTCTTTTTCGACTACAGCTATGCCGTCGTCAAGGCCGACGAGGTCGTGGGCATCAACGACTGGGCCACGCCGTGCGCTCAAGGCGGCGCCGCGGGCAACGCATACTATCCCGGCGCGTACTACACGCCCGTGTCGAAAGACGGCGACGACGAGAAGGTGCTGGTGATTGAGGCCTATGGCGTGCCCGACACCGAGGTGCTGGCTCGTGCCTGGTGTGCCCACTGGGGCCTCAGTGCCATCGTCGCCGACATCAGCAGGACCTGGTACGTTTGGGTGGTGGACCGTGGTTGCGTCGGAATGTCGGCTAACAAATTGTCACAGCATGGCGTGCGCCATTCGGGAGGCTTTTGCCGCGACGCTGACGGTGGTCATCCTGATCGATGGCCGCATATCGTACGGCGACGACTAGAGTGCGATCCGTATGCGGGCTTTCCCCATGCCTTGACGAGTTCTCAACCCTATTTCTCTTTATCAAAACACGATTCCAACGACTAACGCCCACGACATCACGACATGCTCACCTTTGGCCCGACGCCGTCTCCTTTGTGTTTTCTTTCATTTGGTCCCGGTTTTGCTTTGCTTCGCTGTGGCCTTACCCATTCATAATATCGCCATATACCCCTGGGCGGATTTTGTAGAGCTTCTTGGGATGGTTTTACTCTATGTCTTTTGATTTTTTTTTTGATTTTCGTTCTATGGGCGGTCGTCTATCCCGCTATTTCCTGGGTTGCACTTAAGAGGGCTGCGGTTTATTGTGCTCTTTACTGCGTGTATGATTATGCCGCGAGGCCACTACAGATCTCGGAAGAGCCATGATGACGGCCTAGATATTACCGTGCAGACCGTTTCCATGATTTCCATTTGACGAGTGCATATCGTGTTAAGGATGTTTCAAATGCTCATTTGATTATTTATTACAATCTACCTGTCAACTGTCAAACCTAAGAGTGTGATTAAACCGCCTCTCATGCTCGTCCACGTTGTGTATTCGTCCACACTGTCCACAACTCTGCCCTTACCTCTCTATCTCAGCCCCTCCTGCATCCCCTCCAACGACTATCCGACATCTCGCCACTAAGAACAGTGCTTCTTGATGCTGTCAATGCCCAGCACGATCTCGACCAGCTCCAGCAGCTCCTTGCCGCCGTCCTTGATCGCCGCGCTCTTGTCCTGGTGGTATTCGAGGATCAGCTCGGCCACCTTCTTCACGCCGCCCAGCACCTTGACCAGCTTCTTGAGCTTCAGCAGCTTCGCCGCCGGCAGCACGTCCGACGCCACCGCCGCAGCGACCGCCGCTATGCACTCCAGCGTCTGCTTCAGGCCCTCCACAGCGTCGATCGTGTCGACCGTGTCGACCGTGTCGACCGTGTCGGCAATGGCGGCCTCGCGGCCGGCCAGCTGGCTCTCTGTGATGTTGGCCTTGTTCAGCTCCCTGCCGCTAGCCGCGCGCAGCCATGCATGCGTGGCGTCGTCGCCCGCCGCCAGCACGCTGTCCGGGATGGAGGACGCCGTCTCCAGCAGCGACAGCAGCGGGCCCAGGGCCACAGGCAGCGGCATCGCGTCAAAAGCGGCCTCGGCGGACACGTCGTCTCGCGCGACGGTCGTGGCCGGGGCGGCCACGGCCGCGCCAGAGAAGACGGCGGCGGCCGCAGCCAGGCGAGCAAAAGCAGTGACGAGCATTGTGGACGGCGGTGGTCTTCCAAGATGACAGGTAGGGTGTGTTGGATTTGGATGTATTTGAATGTTGGGAATGAAGTGGGCTGTAGAGACGAGCTTGCTGGTGTGGATGTATTTGAATGTTGGGAATGAAGTGGACTGTAGAGACGAGCTTGCTGGTGTGGATGAGATACATTCAAGCAGCAAGATGGGAGCGCATGCTCTCCTATTTATCTTTCTATACATGGGCATCTCTCCCATCTTCTCGTCTACGCCTCCCTTGACACCATCACGAACAGTCCGTGAACAATCAGCCAACAGGGGGGCGCGGCGGTGGCATCTCGTAGAGAACGGACATGGGGACTCGAAAGTGCCAAGACAGGATTCCAGAGCAGAACAATCAGCAAGCCGCCGGTGATGATGGCATTCGTGACCGTCGTCATGGTCATACTCTCTTCATGAAGACACCCTCTTTGCAAACCAGTTGTCGAAGATCTCATGCAGCTTCTCTCTCTTAGTAAGCTGTGCACGGCGAAGGAGGCTTGGCATGTCGTCGAAATCTCAGCCAAAGAGGCTCCGCACCGCTGAGTGCCAAGACGAAGCCATGTACAGATAGCAGATGGCAAGGACGGAAGATGTGATTTGCGGCTTCACATAAGCCTTTGGACAGGGCACCCAATGGCACCCCTGCTGCTTGTCTTCGCCCATCTGTCGCCCCGTGAGACGAGCCCTTGGCGACGGGCGTCCAGTTGCTATTCACACTCATGCGATGAATACGACGCTCGAGTTTGCTGTGTCTGGTCGTCGTCGGGGGCTAACAGACTCTGCGTCTGTTCACTGCTTCATCAGAACAGCTGAGCATGTATCTGCCTCGATCCTGGGATGGGGAATGCGAGCAATACGGATGCAAGCTAGATATATGAAAAATAAAGGAAAGAAGCTTTTGTGTCTATGCAGACGTCTAGGCCCGCCGCATCTCGGCCTTGGCCCTGTGCTTTGCCGTCGTCGGTGACGTCCCATGCTATGAGAGAGGGAAAAGCTTATGCGGTCGCGGCGGAGCAGACCCTGCAAGCGAGAATGAAGGGCGTCTTGGGGTTATTGGTAAGATGCAGAATACCACGAACAAATGGTCGACAAGGCGTGGAAACTGCCAGTTAATTGGGTCCCGCCGTACCATTCGCTTGCATAGCAAATAGACGAGAGCGTAGATTGGCTCTTCCCTCCGTTCCAGCAGCAGTTCCAGCAGAAGACAAAGTAGATAGGAGGAGCCGTTGTGCCTGACCAGCGGCAGTAACACAGCCCTCCCGCCACCCCCGTTGTTGTGCGGTCTCTGAATAGCCGCCAGCTACACAGTATCATCTGTGGCAGCGTCTGTGCCGCGTCCGGGCATCGCAGTTCGACGAAAGGGGTGCGACGGCGGACAAGACGCACTGACTTCAGCACCGCCGTCAGCCATGGACGCCTCTCTGCGGTGCATGGAAAGAACTGAGGCAGTGGGCGCCCCTGCACAGAGAGCCCTGTCAGCCTTTGATTATTATGTCGACATTCCCGTTGAGCACTCGATTTGACAGCTGCTACGTTGCGGTGGTTAGTGTCCAGGACCGCCGCCCCTACGCGGTCACCGACTTGTTTCGTTGGGCACGTGCAAATACAGTATGTTCGTCGGCCTCACGCTGCCTCGCGCGGCACGGGTAGTCGATCTGGCGGGCCTTTGGCTTGGACGTTCTGTCCCATACACTGTCCCATGAGTTTTCCAATCTGTCATTGATATTGTACAATGTACATACAGCGTCGTCCATGGATGTGATATACAGAATAATGAGCTTGCTACATAAGAGGGCCCGAGATGGGACTAAAGAGTAGAGGGGAGGGTGGGATGGAAGATAGCGGAAGAGCAGCCGCTATCACGCCTCGTGGGGATGTCAGAGACGCCATCGTCATGGGGGAGAAGGGTTATGATGATTCGGATGTTGACGGCGGCGTAGGCGGAGAGGGAGGCGTGCGCTCGGCCAGCGTTTGGGCCATGGCGCGGCCAATCTTCTCGAGCATGTCGTCGGTCAAGGCGGGCTGGCCGCGCGCACGGCGCAGGGCTTTCTGCTGGATGTGGAACTCGTCGAGCGGGGTGCGCATCTCCGGCGGGGGCAGGCCGGGGCGGGTGCCCTTGACGAGGGCGCTGCCGTACTTCTTGGCCTCCTTGGCGGCGGCGGCCTCGGCCTCTTTTTGCGCCACGTACTCGGGCGTGTGGCGGGTGCGGAAGCGCGAGTACTTGTTGCGCAGCTCGTCGAGGAGGTTGGCGGGTGCGGGCGGCCGCAGCAGCGTCGGCACAAAGGTGACCTGCTCGGCGTCGATGCGCAAGGTGTCGACGGGCTCGTCTTCGGGGGGGGGAGGGGGGGCGGCCGGGCGCGGCCAGGGGATGCGGACGTTGAGGCCGGGGACGATGCGCGAAAAGGCCAGGCGGCGGGTGGCGCGGTCGAGCTGGAAGTCGATGCCGCGGAGCTCGCGGATAATGACGTCGCGGGTGTGGCCGGTGGCCGGATCGGTGAGGGGGTGGACGAGGCGGACGGCGTTGATGGGGATGGCCGACTCGACCTGCTGGACGGACTGCTTGGCGTCGGTGACGAGGGCCTCGGGCATGGTGACGTTGGACTGGGAGCGTTAGCGACATGTCAAGGGGGGTGGGCGCCGGACACCGAATCCGGGGGAAGACAGCTTACCGTCGCCACGCCGTCGATCGTCAGCGTGCCGTACTGGAGGTGGATCTCCTTGACCGGCCCGATGCTGCCCTTGAAGGGGCCCTCGATCACCACCACGCGGTCTCCCGCCACCAGACACAGCCGCTTCGGCGTGCCCGCCCACGCACAGCGCGCCTCCACGCCGCGCATCGTCACGGGGTTGTGCTCGTTGCGGATCCGCTTGGTGCTGATGGTGCCCCAGTGCGACACGTTCTCGTTGGCAAACACCTCCTCGCCGAACCGCGCCGCCGTCCGCACGGCCCCGCGCCGCTTCGGGTCGATGATCGCGCCCGCGTGGTCGCGCTGCGGCGCCAGCGGGCCCATCAGCCATGTCTCCCACCGCGCCCGCCGCGCCTGGCTCATCTGCAGCCGGATCTCCTCCGACACCACCGTGCCCAGCCGCCCGCCGCGCACCCGCTCCGCCTTTTCCAGGCTCGCCTCGCGCTGCTTCGCACGCCGCGCCACCTGCTTCTCCGCCTGCGCCGTCCGGCGAGCAAGCTTCAACATGGTGCGAAAATCGAGAAAATCGAGAAAATCGAGAAAATCGAGGAGGGGGGCGCTGGTGAAACCGAGGAGGTCGACGAAAACGACGACGACGCCGCGAAACACGCGCTGTCAAGTGCTGGCAGAATGTGTCCGACCAGTCCGTGGATATCCTCTCGCTCGGGCGCTCCAATGACCGCGGCAGACTCAATGGCGAGGCGTATCGTCCTGCTCCGGCCGTGGTGGTTCGGCTGCGGGAGAGAGCTCCATGATTTTTTTCGCATGCCGGAACGTATTTGTTCCCTGCCGAAGGATGTATGGATCACGTGACCCATCCTCGCATGAGCGTGACGTGTTCACCGCCATAAGCGCTAACCGCAAACACCTCTGTTCTCGTCTGGCCTCTTCTTCTCCGTCACTGTGACACCAGCCTGCCAAGTCCTGGGCGGCGGCATGCCAGGTAGATGTGCAAAAACCATGACTGCAGGACAAGAAAACCTGCCGCAAGAACGGCCGCGACAACAGCGACAAGGCAGATTGGGCGCTCATGCTGCAGCGGCCAGGACGGACAGGCAAAGGCGCCTTTGGAGAGGCACGTGCCTATCGAGAAGCATGCGGCCTACGACGCCGTGTACTCGTACGTAGTACATATACTACGGAATACGTACGAGTAGCTGCGACGATGTACGAGGACGCATCGAATTTTCGCATCTACATTGGGTACGTCAGCGTGGAGTATGTGCATAATTGTACGGAGTAGAGTGCCTGTGGAGAGCTCGCTGTTACCTCGTAATTCCTTTACTCCAGGCGGTATATAGACCGTATTACGGCATAATTGCCCATTGTCCACTGGGCCCCCTATTCCCCACTAAAACCAAAGTCCTACGGCTGGTAGTGACAACTACGAGGCGAGTGATATGCGTACCAGACGTCTAAGCCGTCGTGCATGCCCTGAAACGAGCTGTGGTGCAGAATGCAGTAGGACTCTTTTTGTTGTTTGTTGTCTGCCAAACAGTTCGCAGCTTGGCCAACCGCCCGTCAGCATTGGCACCCTCCGGCCTGTCTGGTTCGCTCAATTCCGAGAAGAGAGACAGACGTGCCGGAAGCCGGAGGGCGAGGATTTGCATCCAGTTGTCGTACACAACTCGTGCCTCTCGCACACCTTTTGTCAGCTTGATGTCTCGGCCGTCGCACGGGTAGTCTGCTTGCCCGTTTACGGACTAGAACGGAGAACGGCGGGCGATGCGGACGATATTTGGCGATGGGCCAGCACGGTGCATACTCGTACATACGGAGTAGATAGGTAGTGGGCTAGTAGTGACCTAGCTCCTAGGTACAACTAGTAGATAGTACTCCGTAGTTGCGTAGCATCAGGTAGTAGCCCCTGGACTCGTAATCTGGCTCTATTTATATGAAGCCCGAGCCTATTTGTACAAAGTAGCTCCCGGGAGCGAGAGCGAATGGGCCCAAACGACCAAAAGACCAAAGACCAAAAGACTTAAAGGCCAACGGTGGCAGCGGCTGCCAAGGTGCGAGACAGGGATCGATACTCGTATGCACATAGCATGTCGATGTGCTGTGTTTGTGTACGTATATTCGCGCTCGAAAAGGGGCTGGATTGTGCCTGGTCCGCTGGCCGACTGAGGCAACCTGTGCAGGGACCAAGCGCGCACTCAGCCTCCCTCCGGGGCTGGGGGGTCTTTTTATAACAGGGGACAGCCAGCCAGCACCCCACGGCTCCATAGCTGGCTGTCGTACCTAGGGCAACTGCGTCGTTGTCTGTGCCTACATACGACGTACAGACGAGTTGCCACTGTGCCGTCCTCCGTACCACGAGACGTCTCCCATCTGTTCTGCGCCTTGCGGCTGCACTCGACGACTAAATCCGTCAATACATGCCGCAGATACGTGTTCTATTACGGTCTGCAACTAGCTCCGCGTAGAACTTGTCTGCTGCTGGGCTGCCTTAGCTAGTGTCTGACTCGCCGGGCTGGTGTCTCCATAGGAACCTAGCCCTTCGAAGAGTTGGGCAGACTACCACTAGCGACTGTGTCTATGTATGCACTCCGTACATATGTAGAGTATTCGGGGGCAGCGAACCGGCGATCCTTACCACTCTGTCCGCGCTGTATTAAACCATTGCGTGGTACCCCGTGCTTGAAATTACGCGTAGTGCCGTCCAGGCAGTGCAGTGCACGGAGTACTCGTACTTGCTACGACGGATTCCGACACCTGCGGCCACTGTGATCGCTGTTGTTCGGCGTGTTTCCCCCTAAACCGCTCCCTTGCTACCGCTGTAGCAACAGCCCAAACCCTGTCGGCCCTTCAACACGCACCCAATACCTCCCCAAATCACCCCCCAGTAAACACCGCCCAGCACGCACCCAGCGCCCCCAGAACGCCCAGCACCGCCCAACACAACACCGCCCAACACAACACCGCCCAACACAACACCGCCAAACAAAACCCGCCTTCCCTCCGTTCGATGTCCTGTTGCTACTTTGCCTCCCTCCACTAGTTGCAGTTGTACTCGTACTGCACCCATCGGCTGCCGCCCACACCACCCCCCCAAGCTCTTATTTTTACTGCTGCCAGCATCTACTCCTTTTTTGCTTCCTTCCCTTTCCCCTTCCTCCATCTTCTTGTCTTTCCCTTTCTCCTTCTCCCACGAAGCATCGCCCACCCATCTCCGCCGCCTTCCGTCTACCTCTTTCCCGTCGTCTGTCGGTTCGGCCTCTTTTCCCTCTTCTTTTTTCCTACTTTTTTCCCTCTCCATCACCGGTCTTTTCGCCCGGCCCCGGTCTTTTGTCCTCTTCTATCTCTCTCTCCCTCTCTCTCTCTTTCCACCAAAACCGATACCATGGCTGAGATCCGCCGGAAGCTCGTTATCGTTGGCGATGGTGCCTGCGGAAAGACCTGTTTGTTGATGTGAGTTGTCGGCCGTCTCCCTCTGCCTCCTTTCTCTTGCCCTGCGCGGGTTGTGCTGCATTGCTCGCCGCCTCGTTTGTCGTTGGCCGCTATCTGGCAGCCGCTTTTTCTCTCCTTATACGTTGCTGTCCGCCTATTTTCTCTTCGCTACGACCGTTTGCACGTTGGTCTGGCTTGTTGATGGGCCATCGGCACTATTCCCTCCTTTTTTTCTGCTCATCCTGGCTTTCATCTCCTATTCGGATGGCTAACGTTTTGTCAGTGTGTTTTCCAAGGGCACTTTCCCTGAGGTAAGATAGCAGTTCCATCCAAAATAACCCAAAATCACCACACCCAAGAGACAAGAAAAAGAGACACAAAATGAATTCCCCTCCTCTTCCATCAACCACTGCCGATCGCTTCATCCTTCCAACCTCTCCACTCTTTTTTGTCATCCCCCGTCGCTTTCTCTCCGGCGGAAAGGCGAGCAGCGGACGGCCAGCCATAGAAGGGAACAATCGAGACATGGCGAAAGGCGTGACACCCATCGAAAACACAGCTAGCGCCTCCCCTGTCCCTGGATCCCAGAAACGGCCAAGGAAGCAGGAAAAAAAGTGAAACGTGGCATGGCCATCGATGCCACGGATGCCGATTTTGCGACCGAAAAATGGGCAGATGGACAAAATGGGCAAACGGCCAAATGGCCAAATGGCCAACGAGCAAATACTCGCTGCTCGCCCATCGCTTAGTTTGTGGTTGCACACGACCAGGCTACCTATCCGATTTCTTTGCGTCCCATTGGCTGGTTCCCCGTCTATCGCCATCATCGTAATCAGTCGCTAGCTACGTCGTCATGTCTACCGTCTCAACAGCGCCGTCTCACCTCTCGCTTTTCGCTTTTCGCATCCCACGTCCTCCATTACGCTACCCTCTGTTTTTGTCTCACTGTCCTCAACATCATCTATATTGTGCTTCTTGCTTGTTCGGCTTCTAACGCATCGCTGCTTCACAGGTCTATGTTCCCACTGTTTTCGAGAACTATGTTGCTGATGTCGAGGTCGACGGCAAGCACGTCGAGCTGGCCCTGTGGGATACGGCTGGCCAGGAGGACTACGACCGTCTGCGTCCCCTGTCCTACCCGGACTCCCACGTCATCCTGATCTGCTTCGCTGTCGACTCTCCCGACTCCCTGGACAACGTCCAGGAGAAGGTACGTCATTCGATCACTGATTCTGTCTCGCGACAGGCGCCCTTGCTAACTGCTGCTTCTCTGTTGCAGTGGATCTCTGAGGTTCTGCACTTCTGCCAGGGCCTGCCTATCATCCTGGTGGGCTGCAAGAAGGATCTCCGGTACGACCAGAAGACGATCGATGAGCTGCGTAAGACGAGCCAGAAGCCCGTCTCTCCGGAGGAGGTAAGACCGCTTGATACTGCTCACATGCTCGCATTGTGTCCCAGCCCAGCGCTAACCAATGTCCAACAGGGTGAGGAGATCCGCAAGAAGATTGGTGCCTACAAGTACCTCGAGTGCTCGGCCAAGACCAACGAGGGTGTCCGTGAGGTGTTTGAGCACGCCACGCGTGCTGCTCTGCTGTCGCGCACCCGCAGCAAGAAGAAGAAGTGCCAGATCCTGTAAATGGCTTACGGGAACTGCTAAGCCTTGCGCATCGACGACTCCGCTTGCCCCGACCATCTGGCCAGCGCCACACCGGCGTGGCTAGTCCTTCCTCGCCAATGATTTCCTTCCTCCGACTCCAGTAGCTCCGGCTTCTACTACTACCACCACACTGTAATAATTCCATACCGAGCTTTTCCCATTTTCCTTGTTTTTTTCTTTGCTCTACTTCTCGTGTCTTTTTTACCACAATAACAAAAACTGTTCTTTTACCTGGCATGGGCCGTTTGTTGCCGTGAGATACCGCCAACAGGCTAAGTCTGCCCATGTGTGTGTGCGTGTGTGTCCAGGGCCCGATGCAGTCGTCGACGGTCACGCACCTTGCTACCGCTAACGGATTGTAACGGAATTGGCTGGGGAGTTGTTTAGTTCCATTTTTGTCTCCTGCTGTAGCGGTTACGGTTGCTACTGCTGCTGCTGCGGCTTCGGTTGCATTTGCGGCTTAGACGTCCCACCCTTTCCCGCTGCCATCCTGCCGTCAAGCTTGGTCCGGCCAGTCATAATCGGCTGGTTTAGACTCTCCTGGCACCTCCACGGAGCAGTCGTCACCATTCGGAATCGCACAGCGGGAGTTGCTTGACTCTTTCGCTGTCGACTACGGAGTTGAGAGGAAGGAGAAGATGTGGAAAGGGAGCTCAATTGTTACAGTTCCTTTTTTTGCCGTTTTTATCCTCAATATCACTTTTATTTGCTGCCTTCCCGCCGCCGTTCTTCTGCTGCCACTTGAGTCTGACGTGCCTTGTTGTATTCAGACGAGAATACAGTAACTGAAAACACAAGGAAGAGTGCACGCCAAAACCGAGATACCCAATGGAGACGTGGGAGATGATTACATGACTAAGGGTAACGGAACCAACCCAACAAGCTCGGGATGATAGAGCGTGAAAGGCGAAAAGGTCATGTAATTTGGTAAAACAGTAAAAAAGGGTCGCATAGACCACGGCAGAGGCGTGGCTGAGCGTTGGAGTATGGGTGGAGTGTATCATGTAGTGTTTTTCGATCTCTTTTGTCTGCCTTGTCTGTTTCACGAGCAAGAGTATTAGGGTTTTGTTTTGTTCCTAAATCGTAATGTGTCTGACAAGTGTTGATAGTTCCTACATATATCTTACTACGTTGATAAAATTCCTCTTGTCAAAAAAACAGAGCGAACACGGTATTACGGAATGGCATACGACTGTAGTTGTTTGGTAGGCAACTGAGCAACATCAAGCATATGTATATTAGCAGCTAACAAGAGTTCGTGGTTACAAGCCCCTGATACGATGCAATAAGATCATAGGGTCAGCTTAGCCGCCTGCTATGTCGCCTCTCCTTTCTCGGGTTCCCACGCCGTTGCTTATCGCTGGTCTCACAAACTCTTTCGTGTCCTCTTTCAGGCACACATGCGCAACAAAATATATCTCTGTGCGCGCGCTCCTGTCCGGGTTGGTCATGGTACTTCCACCTTACACCGGGCAGCTCTGTTGTTGGCGATACAGCCATGGTCAGCGATGCGCAGCTCAGTAATTAGGTATTGTGCAAAGAAGAGAGCTAGACACGTACCTCACCGCAGGAGCTGCAGCTCTTGCCACCAGAGCTAATCGCCACACCGCACTTGGGGCAGTCGTTTCCGTGCATGATGATGGATGTGTTTGTGAGCGAGGGGGGAAGCGAAGAAGCGTGGAAATGGTCTCTGTGGAACAAGGCAGGTTTTTGGATGGAGCTTGGTTGGGAGGCTGTGTGTTGAGGAGAGAGAGAGAGAGGGAGAGAGAGAGAGAGGAAGCAAGAAAGCTGGTCGAAAAAAAAAAGGCGGGGAGTGAGGGGAGGGGGCCCTCTTATAGACAAAGTTCGAAATCCGTCTTATATGCCCAGCAGGCAAGCGTGCCCGAGAGATGGCCCAGATGACCATTTGGCACGCCCACGCCCTCTTTCCCTGCGAGCACGCAGTCAATACACGTAGGCTGGCAACAGCGACGAGCAGGGAGGGGGGGAGACACGCTGGGCCAATGCCAATGCTACGCTGAAGGCGATGGGGTTGGGTCACGGCAAGAGATAATCTTGCGCCCGTTCCCACCCTTCCCTCCTTCCTTCCCCCGATACACAACGGAAGACAGGGAAGGAGCCAGATGCACGTGCTCTGCCTCCTTCCTTGTCGAGAAAGGATGTGGCCGTGAGCGGCCGCCCTGGTTTTAAGGTATTTTATTTTCTTATTTATTTTATTTGCTGACTGCCCAGGCCCTTTTGTCTCAGTTGCTTCGCCTC
Source organism: Graphilbum fragrans (assembly GCA_001513895.1). Lineage (NCBI taxonomy): Eukaryota > Fungi > Ascomycota > Sordariomycetes > Ophiostomatales > Ophiostomataceae > Graphilbum > Graphilbum fragrans. The sequence goes on from LLKO01000013.1 coordinate 396,207, forward strand.
ACAGAAGGGGTCTCGTGGGCGCCTCTTGGATCGTTGCCCGATCTTTTCCCGCCATGTTCTCTCTCTCCCGCCGAGCTCGCGTTCTTCCGCCGAGAATGCAACAGTGCTAGGCATATCTCGCACGTAACTACGAGCCTGCCCAGCAGAACTACCAGCACGACAGCCGAGGGGAAGCGACACCATCTAAAGCCGTGTGCCAGAGTGTGGGGGTCTGCCTGTACCTATGTATGTACGACGTTTCCTCCTCGCGTCCTGGCGATGGATACCTGCTTCTGCCTCTGGCACATGTCGGCTCAGAGAGGGGCAACAAGTCATGGGAACTGCTTTTTGGGGGGAGAGCAGGGAGCGTGGCAGCACACCTCAGCCGTCCCGCCCGACGCCTGAGATAGCGTGAGAAGAGGGGGATAAGAACATCTGTCTGCCTGCATTGCACACCAGGTCGAGGTCTGACGGACTAGCAGATTCTAGGCTGTAAGCGGAGACAAAAGCGAACACGGATGACGGCGAATTGGCTTCGTTCTCGTTGGCTGCCTTGGTTAGTACAGTGGGCGCCACTACTGTGTGTCGGGAGCTCCGCTGCCGCGCTAGACGAGGTGCAATACTCTTTTCGGAGCGGCAGAGTCGATCTATCTCAGAGGCGATAGACGTCGAACCCTGGCTACGAGTCGCTACGGCTGACCCTGATACTGGCTCTCCCTTGTCTGCACACTACCACATGATGCAGGTGTCGTATATTGATGTGTCGTTACAAAGGTAGATGTATAATGTACAAATGACCCCCCGAAAATAAACAAATAAACAAGGACTCCCAAGATGCCGGGTCGCCGCCATGAGCCGCGGGCCGGGCTATGCTGAAACAAGGCCAGAGGATAAAGACAAAACAGAAAAGGCTGGAGTGGTAGATGCCAAGACGGTGCTGAAAGACAAGGAACAAGAATACAGAGAAACTGCAGGAGCAAGGCCGTGACCGCTTTTGGTGGTGGGGAATCTGTGCCGTAATGCCTCTCCTGTTCTAGATGAGCCCGATAGAAACCAACGCTATAGACATCCGCAACTATCGGCATTGCGCACCACCCTCGGTGCCTGTGTTGTTAGTACAGAAACAATATGTACATATAGAGAGAGAGAGAGAGAGAGAGCGTGAGGCAGGCACTCACCATGGATCATCTTGCCAATGGCCTGCAGCAGGCTGATGCCCATGACGGTGCAGCCAAAGACGGCGACGCCGGCGGCGACGTAGGTGCGCCAGCTGCGGGTGGTCAGCTTGATGTAGCAGAGCGGCGGCAGGATGTAGGCCATGGCACAGGCGCTGGTGGCGCCGACGAGCTCGAAGATGGCGCCCAGGTCGCAGGTGACGACGCTGAGGAGGGTGGCGGCGGCGACGAGGCTGGTGGTGACGATGACGTGCAGGCGCAGGTTGAAGGGGGCGCCGGGGAAGTAGTAGTTGAACATGACCTCGCGGCAGACAAAGGCCTCGAGCGGCAGCGTGGTCAGCATATTGAGGCCGAAGCAGAGGCGGGCGACGTTGACCATAGTGTTGTCGGCGGGGAAGTTGTTGAGCACGTTGCCGAGGGTGCGGTCGCCAAAGGTCAGGAAGCCGGCGAGGGCCATGACCAGGCAGGCGACCATGGACACGGCCGTGGAGAAGTGGGTGACGCGCGCGAAGCGGTCGATGGTCGGCGTCTTGAGCGAGCCGTAGATGAGGAGGGAGTTGTGGTGGCAGACGAAGGCTGCTTAGTCAGCATATAGTTCTTCCATCACGACATCATGATGCGCGTTCTGCGGGCCGCCTCACCAAATGAAATGACGCCAATGGCCTGGAAGACGCCGGTGTTGACGGTCAGCAGGGGCGCGGAGAAGGTGCCGCGCTCTGCGGCCGGGACCAGGGCGCCCTGGACGAGCACGGTGACGATGATGACGACCATGCTGACGAGGGCAAAGGTGCTCGCCTTGGCCAGCTTAGCAATGTCGCGGTAGAGGGCGAGCGGGAAGGACACGGCGGTCAGGCAGACGAGGATGACGGCGCGGCGGTCGGTGAGCAGGCCGAGCACGGGGACGCCGGGCAGGGCGGGCCACACCGCCGTCAGCACGTGCGGGATGCTGTCGCCGACGATGACGCCAAAGGCCACCATGCCGCCAAAGGCAAAGACCCACTGGGCCACGCTGATGGCCACGAGCCCCGGGCGGCCGAAGCAGCGCTCGACCGTGCCCTGGAAGCTGCTGGCGCCGCTCAGCTTGCTGTTGACCACGATCAGGCGGATGGTCCAGTCGACGGCGACGGTCAGGCCGACGAGCAGCACCACGCCCGCGACCAGGCCGGCCTGCCGCATCGCGTACGGCTGGCCGATGATGCCCGCACCGATAATGCTGTTGGCCATGTTCATAAAGGCGCTGCGCAGCCCCGACTTGGGCCGCGCGCGCTCCTGCGCCGCCCAGGCCTCGACGTCCATCGTGGTGTCGATGGCGCCGCTGCCTTCGCCGCCCCCCTGCTCGCGCGCCAGACGCACCGACGGCGCTTCGATGCTGGTGAGCAGCGGCCGGCGGCCCGTGGCCCCGTTTTCCGGCGCCGCGTGTATGTCAAAGGAGTCGTCGCTGGCGTCGCTGGCGTCGCTGGCGTCGTCGACGTCGCCGCCGGAGCTGTCGGAGCCGTGGTGCTCAGACACTTGCGGCCGCAGATCGAAGCGCACGCGGTTCGGCGTGCGCGGCGTGCGCGACGTGCGGCCGGCGCCGGCACCTCTGGTGTCGACGAGGGCCGACGGCGGCGACAGCGACGGCTGCATGCCGGGCGCCGTGGTGATCAGCGGCACCGGAGCGCGTGCGGCTCGTCGCTGGGACATGGGTATGGAGATCGGGTCGGTCGGTCCGGCGTGGACCACGAGATCGTCATCGTCGTCGTTGTCTTCGTCATCGTTATCTTCGGCAGCCAGCAAGCCGACATCTTCGTCGCGGGCACTGCTTCTGCTACTGCTGCCAACATTGGTTCCGGCGGCTCCGGCTCCGGCTCCGGCTCTGGCTCCTCCGGCCGGCAACACCTTGGCCTTGGCCATGACCCCGGGCGTGGCGTTACTCCAGTGCCTCTGCCGGGTCCAGTCAATGGTCGTAATGCCTCTCCTGTCCTGCTGCTGCTGTTCTTGCAAAGCCCTGCGTCGGTTTATCGGCGCATGTTCTCGAGGGCCGGCAGAGGTCGGAAAACATACGTGTAGCTTACGTTGTGCGAATCAACGAATCAGCGAATGAGCGAATCGGTGGCGTGGTGTAAGAACGACCTCGTATTCGACGGATAGCGAATGGCGCTTGTAGCATCCACGTTAGATCCAAAGCTGTAGGTAAGGAACGAGTCCGTGAACGAGGGCGGGGAGCACAAGAAAAAGTGTAGTGTTGCTGTTGCTGTGCGCTGTCTTTGTCGTTGTTCGTTTGCGGCCCCTGGACTTGATACAGGGGACAAATGCTAGACAAGCGCCAGCAAGGAGCAACAAGCAACGACACAGCACAACAGCAAAGCTTAAACGGTGCTGGGGCTAGCGCCGTCACGTGATACGGCTAGACGGTGTACGAGATGTACATACGTCGTATGCAGTACGAATTACCTACGCCGTAATATACTCCGAGTAGTTACTCCATATCAGTTACGCTGCTCGCCTCAGGTCATCAGACTCAATTGCTATGCCTCACTATGCTCAGCACTATATGCTCGTATATACATTAAATACTGTTACAGGTGGTAATATCAAACGTGAAAAATAGAAAGATCGCGAGCCTCAGCGCTCTCTGGGATCCGATTCGGCATCCGAATGGTCTCCTCCTCGCACACGCGAGCCTTGTTCTCGCGTGCAGCTCAGGCATCTGTGCCTTGGCCTTGGGTATCTAGCATCTCCTCTCGTCTCCTAGTTGTGGTTGTCGTGGTGGTGGTGGTGGTAGTGGTGGTAGTAGTGATGGGTGAGCTCTTAGCTCAATATGCATGTTGGTGGATGCTCATACCGCCATCGCAATGGCCGCCACAACAACACACACCATCGACACGTACTTGCTCTCCAGCTGCTCGGCCGGCGACGACGTGGTCGTGGCTTTTGGCGCTGCCGTCGAGTCGGCCATGGCGGTGGCAGACGTCTCGTGGCCGCTGAGCCCGGGGATGTCGTTGGTGGACGACCCGGACGACGCGGATCCAGACGACGCCGGTGTGGTGGTGGCACTGGCAGCCCCGGAAGACGCCGCCACGGACACTCCGGTGGTCTTGGTCGCCGTTCCGGACAGCTGCGACGACGAGGCCGTCTGAGAGCCGGAGGGCTTGCTCGCGAAGCCTATGATGGCACAGTTAGCACACAGTTTCTCCAACGAAGATGAGGCGGGCCCCCATCGCCCATATCGGCTCACCTATCCGGCTGTTGTCCACGTCAAAGACGGTGTAGACGTTCTTGATGAACAGATCGCCCAGCAGCCAGGCGCCCTCAACGACTTCGTGGCCGTAGATGTTGCTCGTGCAGCTGCCGCCGCTGTTCGACATCCAGTCGTCCGCGGCGATGCTGTACGCCACGCCCGAAAAGTACACCGTCAGCGGCCGGTTGCTCGAGCAGGGCACCGAGTACGTGGTGCCGCCGTCGCTGCTTGCCGCGCCGGGGATCTGCGCGTGCAGCGCGGCCACGTCTGCCGCGGGCCCAAAGACGTACGTGGTGCCGGTGTCGATGTAGGCCAGCCGCCCCGAGACGCCGGCTTTGGCGCCGTCGTAGCCCACGTCGTCCATCGCCACCGCCCAGTCGCCGCCGCCCTGGGACGACACCGCCGTGTACGCGATGGCGCCGGTGTGCTTGCTCGCGTCCGTGGCGCCGAACATGAGCTCGCCCGTGTTGGCGCCGCCGTCCGACGACCGCGACAGCGACACGGAAAACAGGTGGGCGCCGCGGCTGCCCGCGGCGGCCAGAAAGTTGTCCGTCACGCCCTTGCGCATGCTCATGCCCAGGATGCCGTCAAACGGAAAGTGCGTAAAGTCGGACGACGTCGTATTGGCCAGCCCAAACGACATGGACGCCGTCAGGCTCGCCAGCGCCACCGTGTCCGTGGCCAGGATGCCCGCCACCGTCCCCGAGCCGTAGGCAATCGAAAACGTCTTGGCCGCGTCGCCGCTGCGCGCCGTCTGCAGCGTCGTCGAGTCCGCCGGGCCAAACGAGTTGTGCATCGCGCACGCCGCCGACTGGCAGTCGCTGCCCATCACCCAGGTCGTGCCGGCGCCCGTGTCCAGCAGCATGTACATCGGCGTGCCCGCAGACCCAAGGCGCGCCTGCACAAAGTATGAAAAGTCCGTGCCGTCCTGGTCGATGCCCACGGCATCGGTCGCCGACGGCGTCACCGCTGTGACCACGGAAAACGTGTTGCTGCCGCGCTCCTCCAGCGGCCCCGCGGCCGCCGTGGGCACGCCGCCGTGCTTCTTGGCCAGCCGCTCAGCGGCCCTGGCGACCCGGACCTTGAGAGGGCTTGCGTCATGGGCGGACTGGATGCTGTTAGTGGATGATGTCAAGCTTGACTTGGGAAGGGGGGGACAACCCACCGAGAATCGTGTCCTCCTCCGGACCACTTTCAGACGCAGGGCCTCGTCCGCTGCAGGAACAGACCGTGCCGCCTGCCCCGAGCTCGCCGTCTGTGCATTGGCCTTGCACAGCTCGTCGTCCTCTGCACACATCCATGTTGGGAACCAAGGGAAGAAGGCCTGTGCCGCCGAGATCCAGAGCACCAGCGACAGCAGTACGGCTTGGCCCAGCATGGTGGGCAACCGAACAACAACCGTGTGCCCCCCTAAATCAGGCACACTCTCACACCCGCTGCCCGTCCTTTGTCAGGATGTCTCCGGTTTTTGTAGTCGTATGTATGTGTGCGAGTGTGTGTGTCGGTGCGCTTGTGTTGGTGTCTAGTCCTTCTACCTAACTGCGCGGCAAGGGCGTCCACTGAAGGAGTCTTGCTCGCTGGTCCAGGTCTAATTGGTGCTCGTAGTCGGCTACTGGCGACTGTGACCGGGCGGGAACGAGGGCCGAGAGTTCCAGACTGCCCGGCTCGTCATCGGAGAGCTGCAACGGCAAAGGAAAAAGGGATGAAAACAACAATTAGATATTACTGCTGCATGGGCGTTATGCAAACTAGGTGAGCGGGCGCCTGTAGAGTTGCTCGCAAGTCAATTGACTGAAAAATCCAGAAATGCTGAGTGGATTAGGCCGTATCAACCGAGTGCCCCCTCCGTCGGCAGTGTCGGTATCGGTTTGTCGTCGTCGGTGGCGGAGGAACAAACAAGCTCCACGGTGTATGCTTTTTTATGTATATATGTGCCAGACAAGAGATATAGAAAGCCGAAAATCTATACCCTCCTTCTCATGGACCAACGACATGCAAACAAAAAACAGTAAGGAAATAAAGTGCAGCGAGCAAAGCAATACGAGAAATTCAAATGCGGAGCAAAAGAGTGAGGATGAACTGCTAGAAAAGGGAACAAAAAGGAACCAAAAAAAACGAAAGACGACCGGAATGCCTCAAGAATCAAGGACAAAAAGGGAGGATGCCAAACATGCGAAGCGACGCATACACACGTAACCTGGAGAAAGGGAAAGGGAAAAGAAAGCGAGAGGGAGGAGGTCGAAGGGAGATGTGTGAGAGCAACGTGCAAAGGGAGGAGGGTCTCTCTAAGAATAAAAACACCCCCAAGCGCCTAGTTAGTGAACGGTGGTAGTAGTTGTGCAAGATAGGTGCAGAGTAGTGTTGTATACATGGCTCGTATAAACTAACATGGCCCTGGTAAAGTACCTGGAAGCAACCAAGCTAGACAAGCGGGTAGAGCTACTGGTCCGAAGTCAGGAGACAAACACAGAGAGAGAGAGAGAGACGGAGAGACAGGAACCTCTTTGCTCCGTAAACTGAGAGAGGGTACTGAGAGGTGGGGCCAGTTTCTTTTGTGTCTTTTGTCTTTCTTCTGCAGTTACGAGGCACGCACAGCGAACGAGATGAGCCAGGAGACCACAGGAATGGAGCAGTACGGCACACAAGCAAGGGCTATTTGTGTGTGTGTTTTGATTCTTTGTGTGCTTTCAGCAGAGAGGCAAGGCGTAGGAGCACTGCATACTCCGTATGCACCATACGAGCTTGTATGTGCCCCGTATGTAGCCACTCCTGCACTCGAGACAAAATGCAGATGCAAGGGGAGGGAGAACGACTGAGGCAGAGGCAAACAGCAGCCACCCGAGAAAAAAAGAGGAACCGACCAGGCTGTGGATACGGAGAGAAGAAGCACAGAAATGCTAAACTGTGGAGCTAGCTCGTAGTGCTCTTTTTCTGGGGTGGACCGCCAAGAATTGAATTGGTTGGCTGGGTTGCTTTCTGTTTCTCTGGCCAGCCCCCCTGGTGTTATTGTGGGCTTCCTCGTTGGAACTCGAGAATGTGTATGTACGTCGTAGTGTGGTGTAGTGTACAGCACGGAGTTTATCGTATGCAGGTACTCCGTGCTGATGAACGAAAGTGGGAGAATGGATGCCCCCGACGGGACTGACGAGCGCAGAGTGGAAACAGAAACAGGAACGTGGTGCCAGGAATCTCCGAACAAAGAGGAGAAGTGTATTTTCTGTCCACGAAAGACCAAGCTGCCCAGGCACAGACGATGATCACTGCAGATGGATGGAGAGGGGGACCGCACTGGCAGGGGGCAGGCGACGAGAGCGAGAGGGGAAGCCGAGAGGAGGGATCAAAGAGCAGGAGATTCGCAACGAGGAGGCGAGAGCGAAGAGGGGAAGCGGTGAGCGTGAGAGGCGGATACAACCTGTCGGGCGCCAACGGCGAGAAGGACCCCTCAGAGTGTGCTCGTTCATACGAATGTGACGCCGCAAAGCGCTGTGTACGGATGTGAGCATGTGGCCTGCCGTCCTCGTACATGAAGAAGGCTACCAACGGCTGGCCGGACGGCGCTGTTTCCGAGCATACGCGTAGTTTGGGAGTGCTCGTACTTGCACAGCGCCATCCTCCGACCTGCCGCCATGTGCGGTAACGTGCAGTAATGCCCGCCCGTTTCTGTACCGCATTCTTTATCAGCGGACCAGTATCTCCTTCTAGACGGCCAACGGCTGCACGCAGGTGTAAAAATGGGATGCAGAAAAGATAGCCGGGCAGACGAGTCTCGCACGCTCACGCGTGCTGTGGTAGTATGGTTGTATAACCTGGAAGTGGTTGCCGCTCTCAATCTAAATAAAAAGGGGGCGGTTGTCGATGTTGGTTCTTTTCTGACTGGCCTCTGGCCCCCTTTTTCTCTAACACGCCGCTTCGTCCACTGTTCGGACGCTGTTATGGGGTACAGCCCACTGTATCTTGTACGTTCTAGGCGTCTCCGCTAAAGATTCACAGGCCATTTCCGCATGTCGTCATAGGCTGTGCTGCCAGATGCGCAGGAGCAAAAGAGGATAAATCGTGGTCGCCCGAGGGGCCAATCTATCTACTCGTGGTCTAGCCGTAGCAATCTAACGCGCACCGGGCTACAAAGTGTGAAAAAAGGGCCAGGATGCGAGGAGGGTTGAATGGCTGCATACAACTACACCCTTTGGCACAATTACGGAGTAGAAAAACGGCCTAGAACCTCTTGCGCCCTCAGTCCCGCGCTTTCCGTAAATGGACCGCAGTGTCCGTAGTGTATGTTACTGAGAATCTTAAGTACCCCGTTCTACTCCGTCCAGGCTTCTGCGTGCTCCATACGAGTTTGTTGTAGTGGGCCAGCCTGCCCAAAAGAGTATGTAGCTTCACCATAAGTGAGCTGGGGGCCATGTCTGCTGGCGGCGTGACGCCTGGGTTCTCCACTGGGCGATAATAGCGTGCCTTTCTAGGCAGGGGCGCCTGTCAGATCATTTACGACGTACGACGTATTCTGTGCAACTGGTCTCTGAAGCCATTTGCATCGCCTCCGTACAAGTATCTTACAACGTATGAGTAACTGCTCCGTGCCGCGCATCGCATCGAACCCAAGAGCGTCCGGATGAGCTGCATAGCTGCAGCTGAGTCGGCAGGAGGCGCAGCACTGGGCAAGACACAAAAATGGAGTGCCGCCCTGCGCTGTTGTTTCATCTCATGGAGTGAATCTGAAGGGAAGTGCTAAAGTGCTAAAGTGCTGGAGTGCTGGATGCACACAGGCAAAGACGCATACGCATCGCCCGTCGATCGTCATTCGGCATTGCCCTCTTCTTTGCTGTGTGCCCCGAATGTTTCAAGAAACGTTGAAGGATTTGCGTTGTGCCCAGTACTTTTCATGTCGAGCTCACTTCGTGGTAGTGTACTCGTCACTACGGCTAAAATACAGCCCACTCTGCCGGCCCAGACCCTTTTGTCTCTCCCTTCATGCCACAACGCGTGGTGTCCACACTCCAGTGCGTTGCAGCGTGCAGAAAACTGCTGGTCCCTTGCTTCCACAGCCCTTGCTACCGATTGATCGTGTGCTGTTCGTGTTGAAGACTAGCACACTCGTATATAGGGCATCTTCTCGTAATGAGTGCAGCGTTTGTGCACAACGAATTGTGCGATTATACATAGTACGAGTACGTCGTACTCCGTCTTTGCCAGCCAATGAGAATACAACTACGACTGACGGATCCTTGCCCCTGTCACTGGGCCGGCGTGCGCTCGCCTCTTGCTCGCATTGGGCACAGACGGCGCACTACCTGGATCTTGCCAGGAGCAGGTAGTAGTCGTGTGTAAATAGGAAAGTGTTGTTCCGAGCACAAGGAGCACACAAGACACCACCGAATGCAACGTACAACGGGGGCGACTCCTACGCAGCCACTGATCTTTGCCCGGAAGGGTCCATCAGTCCGCTGTTGATGTCCGAGCATGCAAGTGTACGGGGTACACTATATGTGCACATTCTAAAGGGTCCTGCAGAGCACGACAACGCCTTGAAGATGGCCGAGCACTGATTTAAGCTTCTTTGCGTGGCCCTGTGCTTTACTCGGACTGCGTCCCCTCTTCGGTGAAATATGCCCCGATAGAGCTGTATGCCGAAAGTCTGTTTGATCATACTTAGTACAAGAAGAATGTTGAGGTGCGGCTGTCAGCTCTGTCCGGGAATGCGAACCGGCCGTATGAGGTTGTTGCCATGCCTTTTTGCCTTCCCGCCTTACCACCCCCCTTGCCATCATGGTGGTCCTGGGCATCTGGCATGCATCAGAGATGACGCCTGCATAGCTCTCTCGCTGCACAGGCAGAACGAACACCCATGGAATGGATGGGGGATTATGTTGTGTCTCGTTGGCGGGACGGAGCGGGACAAACGAGGGCCATTGTTTATAGAACTTGGGTATATCACATCGTTCAACGGCTTGAGATCCTTTTTTACTGCGTGTTTGTTCTTATCTCTTGTGTATTTGTCTAGAAATGCTTTTGTTTCTAGAATGGCCGTTATCTCTTGTTGTGGGAATAAAATGAGAAACCGGCAGGTGTTGCTACGTTGTGTAAAACATCATGAAATAACGCCAAAACCAAAACAAAAGAAAAAGGCATGTCTCCTCCTGCATGTACTCCGTACATACATATCCTCGCTTGATAAGAAGCAGGCCTCAGAAACATTCTGGACTGAACCCCCAGTCTCCCAGCCCCGGATGTCAGCTGTGTTCCTCGTATAACAAAACACGGCCGAGACCAGGCTATGCCCCCGCTCCAAAAAAAACATTAAAACAAACAACAAAAAAACAATCACCGACACTCCGGCTTCTTGATTCCTTGTTTATGGTTGTTTCGTGTTTGTTTATCGGCTCTTCCAGCCCAGGACGTTGAAGACGCTGGTGCGCGGGTCTTCCATGGCGCCGTCAAACACGCGCCGCCGCGAGGATTCGCTCTCGGGGGTGTGGTAGGAAGCGAAGAAGCGGTCCATGGTGTTGGACTCGGCCTTGAGTTGGCCACGGACGTAGGCCACGACGCCAGAGACGGCGCCGACAGTCACAACGGTCGGGAGGATCCTGATCGGTTAGTCATATGTGAGAATAGGGAGGTAGTGACGAATACGCACTTAGCAGAGATGGTAGACACGGCAGCAGACATGGTGAGGTGTGTGTGTGACGTATATCGAAAAGATATAAATAGAGTGATGTCAAGGCGACACGGCTTGTGGAATTGATTGTATGGAGTGTTGATTGCTTGAAGCTGATTTGCTCTGATGAACTATAAACTCGACAGCAGGTATCACCAGATGGCGTCTCGTCCCTTTATACTTGGGGGGGCGGGATGCCTTTGCTCGGTACAAAGTGACGTATTTCCTTCCTTTTCGTCTCTTTCGTCACTTTCTCACGACAAACGGCGCCAAAACATTCCCTTCGGCCAGGGCTGCCCCCAAAGGCCAGCCCATCGCATCATGGGAGACGAAGAAATCACATCGTTTGGCACAGCCCGTTCCGATGAATCGCATGTTTCGGGGGCGTCCTTTGGCTGACCAAGGCTGTCCTAGACGCTTCTGGTGGCCAGCGTTGTTCGATTGGGGGGCCTAGTCGCATGGTTTTTTCAGCTAAGTCGTCTGTAGGCTTTGTTGGGCTCAGCTGGGCCTACTAGCTAGCACCAGCAGTGGTGTGATGGAGTGGGCAGACAAACGGTGGCCAGAGCGCCCCTTCTAGGGCCCTGTAGGAGCTGTCCGCGCTGTCTCATTGGCTGGCTGGTCATCTGGGGCGACTTGATTGGCTGGATTGAGGGCACGCCGGCGTCTCCCGGCGCCCTCCGAAACGGGTGACTGGTAGGAATATTACGGAGACGCTCAAAGCTTCTTTGTACAGGTTGTCTGTGCAGACACATTTTCATACGAACAGGTCACGGGGTCATCAACTCGTTCCTGGCGAGTATCGCGCCTTGGCTTGACCATGGCCCAATAATCAAGATTGGCTGAGGCCAATGAATTTGTCCTCGTCCTCCAGCACCAGGTTTCTGGACGCGGGAAAAGACGGCACATGACAGGCCATCCATGTATATCAAACTGTCAGAGCGCGAGTACGAGTGCTCATAGTGGTATTACTATGTACAAATAAGGAAGGACAGAGCCTTGGCCGCCGTGTGCAACATGTATACGCGGGAAAGACAGATTTGCCACTCTTTGCTGCGTTTAGTGCAACCACTCTGTTCTCACTGGCTGGCTTGTTTGTCTGAATTCATGCATCCCGTTCACCTCCCGCGACAAGCATTGATGGACTCAGCGCTTGGCAGTTGTGTACTTGTCCCATTGGGGCTGGTCGGGGGACGAGCTGCTTCGGCCACCTTGTTTAGGAGCCTCGAGCACGTGAAGGCCTTTTTGCTTATGTATTAGACCGAATCTTATCTTTCTTGTTGGCCGAGGAGACATTGTATCGGATGTCATCCGACACTGTAGGAGACATTCACAAGCAAAATAATGACATATTTTGCCAAGATCGCCTTTTGCTATCCGCCTTTCGTGTCGGAGTTCAGAAGTGTAGTTGTATGGATGGAGTTGCGGGCTGTACTAATCAGCTTTTTTGATGGAGAAGCCGAGGCAAAACAGCTAACTACCCCATAGTTTCCTCTCTCTAAGCATAGCTTCCCCATACTCTATCTACCCAAGGGCTTATCTCAGATGTCAACATAAAGGCGTTGGGGACAGTCCGAGAGGCTGATTCTTTCCGATCACTATAGCTACGGATTACGGAGTACATATCGCTGGATCTTCCGTCCGGTTCCCAACCAGTTCTGCGGCTCCCTTTCCCCGTTCCCCTTTCCTCCTCCACCCCCATCCTTCATAATCATGGTCCATCAAAGCCCCTCCGTCGCGGAGGCCGTCGCACACTTCGAGCGCGTGCCATGGTGTGCAAAGATTCTGGCGGCACCTGGCGCCGTGCACTTTGTCCCCATGGCCCGGACCAACATCCCCGAAGCCGGCCTCGAAGTCTCGAAAGACCAGATCTTCCGCAAGTCGCTCAACACGCCCGACGCCGTGCCCTACATTATGGGCTTCAGCATGGACCCCGAAGCGGCTAACACGGACCCGCCCATTGCCATCCCGGCCGTCACCGTGTCGAAAAAACCACCAACGCCCTCACAGGGGCAAAACGGTCAAAACGGACGCCCCGGCCCGCGGTTCCCTATCCCGTGGGTGACGCTGCTGTGCGACCTGCAGCCGGGCGTCAACGGCTACAGCGGCTATGCGCACGGCGGGTTTATCTCCACGGTGATTGACGACTGCATGGGGTGCCTGATCTTTCGAAATTATATCCACCAGCGGGAGCAGGAGCAGAAGGCGCAGGCACAAAAAACAGCATACAGCGTCCCCTCCGGCATCCTGGACATTCCCGAGGGCACCCGCACGCTGACGGCGTCCATGTCGGTGCAGTTCAAGAGCCCGCTGGCGACACCGCGAGTCGTGCTGGCGTCGGCGTCGCTGAACCGGATCGAGGGCCGCAAGGTCTACATTGACGTGGTCGTGTACAGCGAGACGGGCCGCGTGTATGCGCAGTGCGAAGGCATGTGGGTGGTGCTGGCGGATGCGAAGATGTAGCGTGGCTGGTTTGGCGTCCGGTTTAGAATAGAGGCTCTGCCGTGGTAGACGGTTTTGTCGCGGTAGACGGTTTTGTCGTGGTGGACAGGTGCCAAGGCTGCTTTAGAGGTCGGGTATAAGGCGCAGGTGTAAATTAGGACCCAATGGCAATGTCATTCTCAGATGCAACCACCCCAGACTCTACCTCGCACCATACGTGGCACACCAGTCCCGGGCCTGCTGCAGAGTCGTCCAGTCGGCGGATGTCGGGTCGAGGCGGGACTGCAGCGTCTGGGCTGCTTCGAGCAGATGCTGCTGCTCTTTGGGAGCGTCTGCCGGAGACGCGCTCGCCAGCGCCGCCATGGCCGACCGCAGAAACACCCACACAGACTCGCCGGTCCAGGATAAACTCGTGGCGAGCTTCTCCACCTCGGCGAGCGTGTCATGAACCAAAGCAGCGGCTGCGTCGGTGTCTGCCTGTGAGGGGGAGGCGGAGGCAGCCGCTATTTTCGTAGGCAGCCACCGCACCAAGAGAAACTGCAGAAACGACCAGCCCGAGGTGTCTTGGTGGTGCCGGAAGCACCAGTCACGCACAGCCTGGATGGCGGGTGTGATGGTGGCCCATGTGGCAGACGACGGAGTGCAGGACGAGCTGGCTGTCTCTGGTGTGGCAGCTGTACGAGGGACGAGGAGGCGGTCGTGGTGAAGCACCAGCCACCGTGCGTGGTCCCAGGCGTAGTAGTTGCGGGGATGCCTCACCCCGGCCACCATGACGACGTCTGTGAGGCCTTCCAGTAAGCTGTGGGCCGGTTTCGCTTCTGGAAACGACAACGTTTGTGCAAGCAGCCACCGTCGGTGATTCCACAGCGTGGGCGATTTGGTGTGCCGGTGTAAGTGGCTCGTGAGTAGGCTGTCGAGAAAATGCAGCTCCGATGCCACTATAGACGATACTGACGATGCTGCATAAGCAGGCACTTCGCCTGCTGCCCGGAAGCGAGCTTGGATGACCCGCTTCCGTGTATTGGCGGCTGTCAGGTGTTCGGGGTCCATGAGGAGGAGGACGGTGGACGCGGCCATGGCAGAGGCAGCATTCGCCGCCGCTACTTTCCCGTGCTCGCCCAGAAGCCCTGCGAGGAGCTTCCGGGCCACGAGGAATGCCTGCACGAGCACGAGCTTCGGGATGCCGAGAGCCGGCCCATCTCGCAGGAAAAAGGTGCCGGCTGGTAGTGGGGGATGTTCGCGGCATAAAAATTCGATCTCAAAACGTTCTGACGTATCTGGCTCGCTCAAGACGGCTGCAATGGCCTGGAACGCCGCCTGTGGGTCTCCTTTCTGGAGGGCAGCCGCCGTCTCCTTGTCGAGAGCCCGGGACATGGTTGAGTGCAGTCGGTTCGGAGGACTTGTGCGGAGGACTGTGTAAGAAGAGTCGGTACTCCGTATGAGGTTGAGCTATAGCGGGCAACGGTGTGTGATAGTGGGAGAGTGGGGCTCCATGCGCTAAACAGCGCGACAGGTTCCAGGTCGGCCACTATGACATATCGCCGCTAGAGCCTCTCGATAATGCCTTATGTAAATCCATTTCACAGGTGTCATTTTTGTGCGGTCTCGCTGCGCGCCCTCTTCTTCTCCCACGGCACCCTTCGATACGGCGACCCGACCGCACCACGACACATCGGCCGAGGCACTGCAGCGTTTAGAGAGACGTATTCTTTCCCGCCCTATTCGGCATCTCGGCATTTCGGCCTGCTTCTTCCCCAGGGACAGAGGCCTGACGAAACAGCACACAAATCGGAGTTCTACATTTGCCATATCCCTCGACTCGTGCAGCCAATATGCCTTCTCTACTCGTCGTGGTCTTCCTGGTCGAGCTGGCCATCCAGATTGTCAATTCGCTCGGGGCCGCCGCCATTTCCAACGCAGTACGTTTGTTCCATCTCCCCGACTTCTGTCGTCTGCCCCGTCTATCTCTTTCTGTCTTCTGTCTGTCTTCTGTCTTCTCTTTCTGTCTTCTCTTTCTCTCCCCTCGCTCTGCCCTTTCGCTGACCACCAGCTATGGAACCTCTATAACTACATCCCGTCGAAGCGCACGGCGCTCATCGCCGAACAGCGCAAGCAGCAGGCCGAGTACCTCAAGACGCGCACCGAGCTCAACGCCACCAGCAGCCAGGACGAGTTTGCCAAGTGGGCGCGGCTGCGGCGGCAGCACGACAAGCAGCTCGAGCAGCTGGAAAAGACGAGTACGTCTCCTATTTTGCTTCTTCCCCGCTCCCTTTCGGCTGCTTTGTCTTCTCGCTGTCCTTGACTCCTTCTGACAACCCAGAATCTACGCTCGACGCCGACCGCCGCAAGTTCGACACGCTCGTCAACACCGTCCGCCTCGTCTTCACCCGCGGCCTGCAGTACTTTCTGCCGTTCTGGTATGCGCGTGCGCCCATGTTCTGGCTGCCGCACGGCTGGTTCCCGGGCTATGCCGAGTGGCTGCTGGCTTTCCCACGGGCTCCGCGCGGCAGCGTGAGCATCGCCTCGTGGCAGCTGGCCTGCACCGGCGTCCTGGTGCTGCTGCGGGATACGCTGACGGCGCTGGTGGCGCTGGTGGTGCAGTGGCAGCAGAAGCAGACGCAGACGCAGACACAAAAGAGCGCGAAAGCGGCCAAGCAAAAGGAGGCACCAGTGGCCGCGGACACGACTGCGAGCGAGAGCAAGAAGGAGCTGTAGGCGGACACTGGCATAGGAGGGAAAACAGGAATTGGGTACGGCATGACGGGGGAAACACTGAAATACGAGTACTGAATGATTGGCTTTCTGCGGCAAACGTACGGACTCAGGCTTGGCACCTCTCTTAGATGCGGATGACTGTGAATATAGACACGCAGTTTCCATCATTTTACAGCGAGGACACGATCTGAAAAAGGTCAAGGTGGGAATAGACCAGACCGAGGACTGCCGGCATACACGCGCAACAAAGACACAGGCTTTCTACTGGGAATGATCTGTCTCTCATCTATTTGACGCAGGTAGACTCCAAAGTGCATTGAAGGGAGGTTCTGCAACACGAAGTGAGATGACTCTTGGCAGAGTAACTTTGGCTTGCTCTGGGCAACACATTGACTCTGTCGGCCACGGAGGAGAGAAAGACCGACAAAGCTTCGATAGTGCCACGCCTGCGTTGAGCAGGAAAAGGGAAGAGGATAATGGAGAGACAAAGGAAAAGTCGGCAGACAGCGGAGGCATGCAGAGATAGACAAATGCAAATACGACAAACCTTTGAATGCATCGTGGCCCGTATCATGTAGGTATCACAATGGTTTTCTCTGGTGCTCTGTCGTCTGCCGCCGCTACGGCTGGTCTTGCGCCGCAAAGGGCTCTGGGACTGGAGATGGATGAGGTGGGAAAGAAGAGTTTTGGCAGCACAATTTTTTTCACCAGAGATTTAAATACCCCAGGTCTCCACAAAAGAGAACCTAATAAAACAATCACGTGATGACGTGGCTGGTGTAATTAATCCGCAGTCCAAGGCCACCCTAATCGACGCTGTAATCTGACAAGAGGAAGAAGAAGCTGGGCGATTTGGGCCACTATCACTTACAAGCCAAGACCCCGCGAAGTTTATCAGGAAGGACGCAGTGAGAGGGAGAAAGGAGTTCTCGGAGAATGGCGATGCCGTGGTGGACAGCGGCTTCTGATTGGACGAGAGACGCTAACGCACGGACCAAGGTACGAGACGACGCGACTAATTATGCTGTGCAGTGCCCATGCTGTTCCTTCCAGCTAGCAGAGCACCAACAGCGAGATGGCAATGTGTCCGGAAGGTGGCGGCGCTAAACCTAGAACGACGAGCACTACATAGACATTTACATCTCGACGTCATTTGGTGTTTGTGTCCTTTTCTTCATTCGCTCTTTTTGTTGCTTTCCGTGTTCCCGTGTTCTTCTACGGCCGGTCATGTTATTGCGTTCCGAGTAGACTGGAAGTGGCGTCGAATCCGTCTTTTTAGCCGATCACGATATCACGAAACTCGGCGTCGCCATGGCCATTTCTTGGGGGAGGTGAGTGACGGGAGGGAGAAGAGAAGACGGAAAGGGAAACGGTCTGCCGATGGGCCTTGTTCCGGAGGCTGACGTACAGCATTCGCTCCCTGCTGCTCTTCTTCGGGCCGATGCTGCTGCCGCGCGCCATCGGCTACTTCCGGCGTCTCAAAGCCGACGTGGCGCGCCACCGGGCCCAGCTCGCCGTCCAGACGCCGCAGCAGCGGGCGCTCCTGGGGGTGCGCGGCCTGTCGCTGCGGCCGGCGCTGGTGCTCGTGGTTGTCTTTGCGTCGGCGCTGGCGTGGCTCTACGCGGCCGTCTCTGCCGAGCCCAACGTGTTTGCGCTGACGCAGTCGCGGCTGCAGACGTCCAACGACGTGCTCTTTACGCGGCTCGCCGGTGTGCGGCGCGGCGATAGCAGCGGCGGGCGCGCGTCGCCGCTGGCCGCCGACGAGGCCCTCCGTGGCCGCATCGCCAGCCTGGAGTCGCGGCTGCTGTATCTGCAGTTCGGCCCCGACGTCATGACGGACTGTGCGTTTTGCGCCAGCCTCGGCGTCGACAGCGGCAAGACGAGCGCCAGCGGCACCACCTACTTTTTCTACGCGCTGCCCGACCTCGTGGCGCCGCACCTCGGCCACCTCGTGCTGATTGCGCTGGCGACGTCGCCGCTGGTGCTCCTGGGCCGCCGCGGCGCCGCCTCTGCGTCTGCGCCGACGTCGGCCGCGGCGGCCGACAGCGACCTGCGCTACGACGTGCTCGCCAACGCCATCCGCCGCTGGCGCACGCCGGCGTCGGTGCTCGCGCTGGCGCTGGCGGCCGCCGACCTGTACGCCGTGGCCACGCACGACCGCCAGGCGGCGAATGCAGCGGTCGTGCGCCACGGCGGCGGCGGCGCGCAGATCTACGCGTTCTACTGGGCGATGCGGCTGTACCGCGGCCTCGCCGGCGCGCTGCTGCTCTCGGCGCTCGGCGGCGTGCTCTGGATGGCGGTGACGGGCCGCGGCACCAGCGGTGGCAGTCTGGCGGCAGTGGCGCTGTTTGGCAACCCCAGCCGGGCCGTGCCGCCGGTGCAGCGCGTGGCGGCCGTGACCAAGGCGCTGGGGGCGATCCGCAGCAAGCTGAACGCGGGCGCGATTGTCAAGAACACGGCGCTGCGGGACGGCGAGCTGCGCGGGCGCCTGCAGGCGTACTGGGCGCGCGAGGTGATGGTGATGGCGGAGGCGATGGAGGAGCGCGAGGTCGTCGAAGGCGTCAACGACGCGCTGCAGAACCGGATCAACATGGACAAGATATCGCGGGATGCCGAGCTGTATGCGGGGACGGTGGTGCCGGCGTTAGCGCAGGCGGTGGGAGGAGGAGGAGGAGGAAGCAAGCCAAAAGAGGCATAACTTAGAAGTACCTGCTTGGCTGGATTTACGTGTACGGCCGTGGGCGTGGCTATATCGAAGAATACAGCCAACTCTAAGACGAATGCGACGAGAATAAACTCAATAAAAAAGGGGCGCCGCTGCAACAACAATAGCAAAATTGTATATCCTGTTCTCCTTCGCTTTATTTTTACATACATTGCCATCAGGCCGTGTCCCCATGGAAAGAAAGTTTATGACAAAAAGAAGCGAGCCGTGTGGCTCGGCATGCGAATGCGAATGCGCAGCAAATCCAGTCCTACCCTACCCCCGTGGTAAGCTGCCTTTGCGCGAGGGCGGTGCCGACGACTCGGACGCCGCCTCTTCGACGCTGCGCTCCAGGAAGCCGGCCCATAGATCGGCCAGGGACTCGCGGCCCGGCGCCGGCTCCGAGAAGAACTCGGTGTTGAGCGACGGCGTGCTGGGCGTGCGGTTGAAGGGCGATGTCGGCAGACGGAGGCTGCCGCCCGAAGTGCCTGGCCGCGCGAGGCCGGCCTTTTCCTTCTGCTCTTCGGTCCAGTTGAGCACGCCGGCAATAACCTGCAGGATCTGGAACTTTTTCGGGTCGGAGCGGTCGAGCGCGAGGAACTGGAGGAAGTGGTTGGTGACGACTTGTCTAGGGGGGTTAGTAGGGAGAGAGAGAAAGAGGGAAAGGAGAGGGGAGGATAGAGGCATACCTGTCCACGTTCTCTTCGGGCTTGTTCTTCTTGATGTACCGCAGCGCCTTGGTCAGGTGGTCGTTGAGCACAATCGACTCGTGCCGCAGCTTGCCAATCAGCAGGTTCTTCTCCTTGACCTCGCGCTCAAACGGCGCCGTCCGCTCCACCTCGGCCTGCAGCGCCTCCGTCTTGGCCACGGCCGCTTCGGCGGCCGCTTCGGCCTGCTGCGCCCGCGTTTTGGCGGCCTCCAGCTGTGCCTCCGACGACTCCACCATGTCGCGCAGCTCGCGTTTGCGCGCTTCCTGGATCTCCTGCAGCGCCCGCTGTAGGCTGTCGACGGCTTGGGCCTGGCTGTCGCGCTCGTCGGCGGCCCGCTCGGCCTGTTCGCGCGCCGCGGCCAGCTGCTCTTCGAGATCCGCGGCCTTGTCCGTCAGGCTCTCGCGCACCGACCGCTCCTCCATGGCAATCACCTCCCACTCGCCCATGGCGTTGGTCGTCGACTCGAGCTCGTCGCGCAGCTGCTGCAGCTGCCGCTGCAGCTGCCGCTGCAGCTCCTCCTTTTCGCGCTGCCAGTTCTGCTGCGACAGCTGCGCCCGCCCACGCAGCGCCGTCTGCTCCTTTTCGGCCGCCGCCAGCTCCGCCCGCAGCTGCTGGAGCGCGCCCTCGGCCTCTTCGGCCGTGGCTTCCGCTGCGCTGCCGCCCTGTCGCAGCTGCTCATTCTGGGCCTCGAGCTCTTCGATGCGGTAGTTGGCCTCCTCGAGCTCCTTTCGGTCGCGCTTGAGCCGCTCGCCCAGCGTCTCCTTGATCTTCTCCACCCGGCCCAGCAGGTTTTCGTACTGGGTTTCCGCATGTTCTCGGCCCGCCTCGCTCTCCTCGAGCTCTGTTCGTAGCTGCTCTGCCTCGTCCTTGTGTGTGCTTTGCTGCTTCTGCAGCTGCTCGACCTGCTGCCGTAGCCGGTCTACTTCCGCCTGGAGTTCGTTTTGGCCGGTTTGGCCATTTTGCCTGTCCTGGCCATTTTGGCCATCTTGGTCTTTCGTCATCGTGCTGCGTCGACTCTGCACGGGGGGCTCTTTTCTGTTGGCCGCCTCTTCGCTCGTCTCCGCCTCGTCTGCTTTGTCTTCGTCGTCGGCTGTGTCTTCGACCGTATTCTCGGCTCCGTCGCCTTCCGCGTTCCCTCCTGGTGCTACAGCGTGTCCGTTGGCTGTTGCAGCGTGCGGAACATGCCCGTTTCCGTTTGTCTCGGCTTTGTTCGAGGGGGGCGTCTGTTCTTTCTGTTCTCACATCGTCAGCAACCGCTCCTTGTCCGTTCCTCCGCCTCAACATCCGCAACTCACCAAAGGCGCGTCAACGGCTAGCTCATCCGGCATCTCGGCGTCGTCATGGCTCGTTCCATTTCTCGTGTCGGCGTCGGGGGGCCCAGTAGGGGTCGAGGCCTCGGTGGGCGACGGTAATGCGTTGACCGCAGAGCTGGTGGCAGTATGGTTGGTGGCAGCGCTGGCGGCAGCAGTGGCTTTGGCAGCCGCCGACTTTTTCTTCTTGTTCTTCTTTTTGGAGCCTGGGCGTGTGAGTAAGTGTGAGCAGAGCGGCTGTCAATGAGGCAGACACAGGCAGAGGCAGCACTGCCACAAATGCAGATCGTAGCCGTGCTAGCAACGGGAGCCACGGCTACACTGTAGGGTTACAGCAACAACTGGGTGGACAACGAACCTCCTCCGCCTTGACTGTTGGCTGGTGTGCTATCGTTTGGGGGCTGTGGTTGTGGTGATTGTTGTGATTGTGGTTTTGGTGGTGGTGGCGCCTCCGATGCCATCACGGTCTTGTGTGGGAGTGGCTCTCCTTTTTTATTGGGGGAGCAGCGTAGCGGCGCGAGGACGGCGGACACCTGTTAATCGAATAGGACAACGGAGCACGGTGAGGGCAGCATCAGCAGCGAGCTTCGTGTGGTTGAGCAGCAGTCGGCGACCCGCATTGGCTGGTTCTGGCCGTGGTTTTACTGACAAAAGGCGATTGCGATTGGCTCCCTGTAGCGGTTCTCGCGTCGTATTTTGCGCTGTTCCAGTGGGGGGTGCTAACCGTATAGTTGAAATTGGCTGGCCGGGGGAGAGCGTGATGTAGTATGTCTCGTAGAGTCTGGGTGCGGTTGGGTGTGTGTGTGTGTGTTCTTGGTGACGGATAATCCGAAAATGAAGCCAAAGTAGGGATCGTGACGTTCTTTGTCAAAATTGGGAAGAGGGCCAACCAAGCGAGACAGGAAGCCACGAAGGGCTCAGTTGGGCCCACGCGGTTTCCTTGTTTCTCCCCCCCTCCGCCCTTGGCTGCTGTGTATTGCGTTCCGTATTCCTTTTTCAGGGCAGCACTCCCCCCAATGGCCACTAAAGCCGAAGGAGATCCAGCGCAGTTTACGGCGCGCAAGCTAGCCGCACATAGCTGTACATAAGCCGCCCACAGGGGGTGCGGAAATCTTACGTCTGCCGCTGTAGCAGGAAAAGACAGGTCTCATCCTTGGGGCATTATCAGGGCTGATCTTCTACTTGGGTCTCCGTTAGCTGCGCTGCTCAGCGCAACAGCTGGGCCAACAGATAAATGCGAGGGCAACCCCCCAGAACGGCCAATACGCCAATGAGCCAAAAAGCAAAAAAGCCAAAAAAGCCACATGGGGGCCTCGTAATGAAAACGGCAGTCGGGCCAGCCGTCCTCGAAGCTCCGAAGGCGTCTTCGTATATGCAGCCAAGTCTGGTGCTATAGGCGTTTACGGGGACCGATAAGATAAAGTACGGGTACCTGTCTCGCCAGGCCGCGTGAGCTATCAGTGAGCATTACGAGTACTTGTCCAAAACGAAGCTCGCCCCACTCTGCGTCCGTACTTAATTTTTTTCGCTCTGCATTTTTTTGTCGGCCCTATTTTTTCTCTCTTTCTACCACAACTTTGTCCAGCCCAGCCAGAGCCCGCGCGCCGCCCGTTTCTCTCGCAGAAGCTGGCGTCGTGCGGTTTTCTGGCGGAACCGATGCCTGGAGGCTTTCTCACACCCCCAGGCGTTGTGCGGACGAAGTGAGAGAAAACTACCCTTTATAATCCCGGGGCTGTCCCAGAAGGCTGATTTTTCGGTCTTCTTCTGCAGACGTTCTGGGTTCGCTTTGGGCGGACATGCTTCCTTGCGTACACATGCCACTCTACATTCCACACTCGCCTCAAAAAATGCACGCGTTGTCTTGGTGACATCCACATCAGAGGGCTGTGTGCGTCGTAGTCTCGTAGTATGCCAATGCCATGTGCACTTTGACCGGGCCAAGTCTATTATGCGTACGCGATGCGTTGACGACAAAAGAGCAAAAAATACACACAAGGAATACAGGAAACGCCGGCCAAATACTCTATCCTAGTCACGAGAACTTTTGTAGTGCCCACCACCTCACGCCTTGCTCTTCTTGGCCTTCTTGGCCTTGGTCTTTTTGGGCGGTGCTGCCTCTGCCTCCGCGGGAGCCTCCTCGATGACGGGGGCCGTGGTCTCCGCCTCGGCCGCGATCGTCTTCGGCGCGTCTGTCACCTCCGCCACCTCTGCTGCCTCCACTGCCTCCACTGCCTCCACTGCCTCCACCGCTTCAATCGCGTCCACGCCGGCCAGCGCCGGCGCCTCGTAGGCGTACTCGCCAGCGGCACCCAGCAGCCCCTCCAGCTTGGCCGCGCGGTCAGCGCGGCGCTTGGCCTCGCGGCCGATCTTGCGGGTCCAGTCGGCCTCCGACTTGGGCTGCTCCAGCTGGCGGCCGGCCATTTTGTTCCAGGGCACGGCCTTGAAGCGGCGGTTGGCGCCCTTGAAGAGGTTGGGCGGGACGCTCTCGGCGGCGACGACGCGGCAGCGCAGCAGGTGGCCGAAGAGCAGGTAGTTGTCCATGGTCTTGGCGACGATGGCGGCGACGTCCGGGTCGGCAAACTCGACAAAGGCGTAGTGCTTGCTGGCGCCGGTGCGCTTGTTGCGCGAGAGCCGCAGGCGGCGGATGTCGCCAAACTGGGCAAAGTAGCTGCGCATCTCGTGCTCGAAGAAGCCGTGCGGGATGCGGCCGATGTAGACGACGGCGCCAGGAATGGCGGGGTCCGCGGCGGTGACGGCGACCGCTGCTTTGCTGGCCGCTTCCGTCTTTTCGGTCTTTCCGGTCTTCTCTGTCTTCTCCGTCTTCCCTGCTTTCTTCGTCACGGCGTGGGCCTTTTTCGCCGCCGCTGCTGGCACCTTGCCCACGTCCTGGCCCGGCTGGAACAGCGAAGCACCGCCCTGCTCGGCATCATCGCTCTCGTCGCCGCCGTCCAGGTCTTTCGCCAGAGCCGTGGCCGCGTCGTCGTTCTCCTTGTACTCGTCCTCATTGTCCTCCTCGGCAGCCTCGACAGGCTCGGCAGCCTCCTCCTTCTCCTCCTTCGCTGCCTTCTTCGCTGCCTTCTTCTTCTCTGCTGCGGGGGCCTTCTTGGGCTTGTCGGCCACCGGCTTCTGCTTCTTCACAGCCTGGGGCGAGGCATCCTCGGCCGCTGTGAATGTCAGCATTTCTGCTTGTATCCTAGTACAGAAAACTCAAACACGCAGACTCACCTTTCCGCTTCGACGTTTGCTTGTCCGAGATGCGGCTCGATTTCCGTGCCGCCACCGGCTCCGCTGCCACCTTGGCCTTCCCGCCCTTCGCTTTGACAGTGCCTGAAGTCGCCATTGTGTGTGTTGTGCAATGGCAATGGGATCGATACGTGCGTCTTGTGTAGGCTCTCAGTCGCTCTGGCTCGCTGGCTGCTAGAGACGGCGCGCCAAGTACTAAATTTTTTTTGGTTTTCTGCCGCCAAATGAAGGCGGTGAAGTCAAGGCGCTAAATGCTATCCACTCGCCTGGAGGTCTATGTAAGTCGAGTACGGCGCCACTGTAAATATCCCCATCATACGCAGTAGATACAACACACCTCATCCCAGCAGCGACAACCGCGCAAACGCGGCAATCACTGGCGGCACATCCTCGGCAGGCTTGCCCACTGCATCCTGCGCCCCATTCACAGCATCCAAATCGCCACCCTCGATTTCTGGCGACCGACCTAACTGTTGTCCTCCTCCCCCTCCTCCTCCTCCTCCTCTTCCTCCCCCCTCTACCTGCCACACCTCGCCAATGGCCGCCTGGCACGCTTCCACCAGCTCGGCCATGAGCGCCTCGATCGCGCGCGCGCGCTCCGCCATGTTGCGCCGCACCAGCGCCGCCGTCAGCCGCACAATCTCTGGGCGCGCGCGCTCGACGCGCTCGACTAGCCGCTGCACGCTGTTGACCAGGTACGCCTGCTCGTAGACGGTGCCTTTGCGGCCGCGCGCGCGCTTCTTTTCCTCGCGCTTCTTGCGGCTGCGCTGCTGCGCCGAGCGCTTGGAGTCGCCGCTGGCCAGCGTCTGGCCGGTTTGGCCGGTGCGGCCGGTGCCGGCGGTGCCGGTGCTGTACCGCGTAAACAGGCTGGCCCCCGTGCTCAGCCGCGAGCTGGCCGCCACGGACACGTCGTCCGGCACGTCGTCGCCGCCGAGGCGCTCGCCCTCGTAGAAGCCCAGGGGGTCGTCGATGGCGCGCTGGCGCAGCTCGAGGATGCGCGGGACCTGGGCCTTGAGCTGGGCGCGGCAGTCGGCCAGCAGCTCCGTCGACGATGACACGGCTTCGGCGAGGCCGGCGTCGACGGCGGAGTCCAGCAGGTCGGCGCGGCCGCGCACCAGGGCCACGCGCATGGCCTCGGCGAACGCGTAGCCCTTGCACAGGTAGCGCACCGCGGTAGTGACGGCCTCGTCCGTGGCTTCCGCGCTGGCGTCCGATCCGCCCGCTAGATACTCCAGCTGCAGACTGGCCGCGGCTGGGTACTCGCGCGCCTCGTACAGCGCCTCGGACAGCGTCGTGGCCAGCCCGCGCAGCGCTGCGGCCGACAGCCCCGGCTGCTGGCTCTGGGCCGCCACCAGACACTCGCGCCAGCTCGACACGCCGGCCGACTGGTAGCAGCTCGTGGCCTTGGCGAACTGGCCGAGCGAGTCGTAGGCCAGCGCCGCCTCGCGGAACTTGGACTGCGACACCAGATGGCTGGCGTACAGCTCCGTGACCACCGCCAGCCGCTTGGCGTCGTAGCGGTAGAGGCCCAGGGCCGGCTGGTAGAGGCGGTGCTGGGCCGTGTAGTCCAGCAGCTGGTCAAAGGCGTCCAGCGCGTGCAGCTGGCCGAGGGCCTTTTCGTGCCGGCCGAGGTGGTCGTCGATGGCGAAGCGGCGCCGCAGCTCCGCCATCTCGTGCAGCGTGCGGATAAAGGGGATGTACTCCCGCGGGTCCATCTGCGACTTCTGCGCCACCTGCATCGTCAGGTCGAGGTGGTAGAGGCCGAGCGCGTGGTCGTAGAGCCGCTTGACGTCGACCAGGAAGCAAATGTGCTCAATGGCCCGCTCTGCCAGCACCGTGTCTTCCTTGAGAAGCTGCGCCACCACCAGCAGGCCGTCGTCAATGGCCGGCGGATTCTTGCACACGTGGGCGGTGATGATGTTCTGCAGCTGGTGCGCGGCTGTCTTGCGTGCGGCGAGGCCCTTGAGCACGGCATCGCACACGGTATTGACCTTGGATGACGATGAGGGGCGCGGGGCCGCTGTCGAGGCTGCGGCGAGGCCTGGAGCTGCGGCTGCCTTTTTTGTGTCTTTGTACATGGTCTGCGACACGTCCTCCTCTCTGTGATGATTAGACGGAGCCTCCAAAGTCGCGCAAGAATAGGCCTGAACATACCGCAAAGACGAGAGAAAAAGATCAATATAGGCCACATCCTTGAGCTGGTCCAGAAACAGACCGACGTGGGACAGAAACTGCTCCGGCTTGTGGTCGTAAAGAATGTTCATATCGACGCGTTGTGTGCGACACACTGCAAACGCACTGCCATAATCCAGCGCATCCACCAGCTTCCGTATGCCGGCGACCACCATGGCACGCGGGAAGATCGTTTCCAGGTTGCCGCGGGGCATCTGCAGAACGACGCTCATGTTGGACGGCACGGCCGTAACCAGCCGAGCACCGCGTTCAATGCTGCGGCATCTCTCGTCCACCTCGGGATCGTCAAGAGGCACTTCGAGGTCTGATCGTTAGCTCGAGATCTTATACAGTAATACACACACAAACAAGAGACAGCAATCATACCATGCACGTCCATCAAGTGGACAAACTTGAGCAGGTGGTTAGCTGTGGTGAAGATGAGATGGTCCGGCGTCACCACAAACGACGTGCAGTTCTTGACCAGCTGCCGCTCGTTGGCATACAGGTGCCCGTTTCTTGACAGCCCAATGGCCATTGCCTGGCCGTCCTGGCCGGTCTCGACAATCTCTACCCAGGGGAGCAAGCTGGGCAGCTGGAGAGACGACGAGCCATAGCCATAGGGCGCGACGTCCTCAACTTGTTCAGGGGACAGCTGCCCTGTGCTGCTTTGAATAAATAGGCGGCTGGGTGTCTGGCTCGATGCTACGAGGATCGATCCACGCTTCACTTCGTCTGTGCTGGCAACCTCAACGGTTCCCGTGTCGAGAGACACAGCGTAGGTTGATTTCGCGAGCTTGTCGCCCCGACCTAGAACAGTCAGGCTACTCTCATCGGGAAAGCATATTTGCAGAGGAATCTCTGCCTTTGCGTCCGCAGCAGCTGTAAACGCCAGCGAGGCAGCCAGCTTCGGCACCGGAGCACGCTTTCCCGTGGCTGGCCATGGCCACGAGAACACACTAATGCCAGAGGTGTGCAGCACGGCAAAGGCAGAGTCTCCCGGAGCAAATGCCAAATCCACGACGCTGGATGGCAGAGGCAGTTCGAACAGCCCCATAGGCGGCGGAATGTTGGAGGCCCGGAACGGCGTCAGCAGCACCGTTTGGCCATCTACAACTGCCACAGAGCCGTGGTCGAGAGGAGCCTGTGCTTGGCCGCGGGCCAGCGAAGAAATGTACTCGGCATTCACCAAGCCGTCTGTTTGTTAGCAAGGGCGACTAGTAATAGATCAGGTGGAATCAAAGTTGAAAGACATTGCGAGAATCAAAGGCAAATTCAGATCGTCTGTAAAACAGGGAAAAAAGAAGAGAAAAAAAATAACAAATTAGAGCAGCCAGCCAAAATCACAAGACCTACCGCTCGCCGTCATCAGCAGACGCAACGGCTTTTCCGGATGCCACACCGCCAGCGGCTTCCGCGGCCGCGTGGCCACCTCTTGCTTCAAGTACCAGTGGTAGTTGCCCATGGTCCAGAACTGGATGGCCGTCGTGTAGAGCACGGCCAGCACGGTCGAGTCCGGATTCCACTCGAGGCCCACGGGCGCATCGTTGTCCGCCGTCTCCGGCCGCTTGGGTGGCCGCAGCGCAAACTCGCCGTGCCGCAGCCCGTTGCGCTCGAAAAAGACCACCTGGTACGCCTCGCCGGACGCCTTCCGCTGCACCGTCGCCATCAAATTCCCCGACGGCCGCCAGCTCAGGCTGCTCTCGAGGCCGTCCACGGGCTCCGACGCGCTGTCCAGCACGCCCTCGCGGTTGAACACGCGGACCACCCGCCGGCGGTCGACCGCCGGCGTCGGGGTGCTGTCCGGGATGATGTCTTCGACAGCGCTGACGGCCACAAACTCGCCGTCGCCGCGCCAGCTGATCGAGACCTTGCCTTGTGGGCTTGTCACGTCCGCCGGCGAGAGCACGCCGGCATCGATGATCTCCGGGATCGTGGGGTCGCGCATCGCCTTGGCGGCGCCGCGGCCGCGGAACTGCGTCTCTTTCTTGCCCCAGCCCACGGAGACGTGCTTCGAAGCGGCCAGGTCCTCCGGCGCCAACGGCGTCTCGCCGATCGTGTCGAGGCCGCGGCTCATGAGCAGCAGCGACCGCCCCGTGGTCACCAGCGCCAGCACCTCCTCGTCCGGCGACCAGCGCGCGGCGGCAATGCCGGGCTCCACAGACCCGACGATTTCAATGTGCGCGTCGCCGGCTCCGGCGTTCTCCTCGTTCGCCTCCGCCGTCTGCACCAGCACAATGTCGCCGCCCGCCAGCACCACGCAGACGGCGCCCTGGTCGGCAAAGTACTGCAGGCTGACGATGCGGTCCACGGGCAGCTGGTCCGGAATCGGGCTCTCGGCCCCCCACGAGGCCAGCCGTCGGGGTTTTCTGTATTGTTAGACACGTGCCTCGGACGCCGTGGAGATGGGTGGCCTACACATCTGGATTGCTGTGGACACGGACGAGCCGCACCTCGGGGTCCGCTGCGGTCGGCCCGTAGGCAGCCACTACCTCGTCGCAGCCGGCATCCCAGCACACAGCCGACACGTCGGCCGCCTCTGGGAACACATCGTAGGCAACGGCGCGCAGATTCCTCATGGCGAGGGGCGCAAGACAACCTCAAGCCGCTCCGACAAGGTCTAGTGTGTGAGGCGCAGCCTCGGTGCGAAAGGAAAATGACAGAAAATACAGAGAAGAGTCTAGTAGCCGGCTTCTTAGACGCTACCTGCTCGGCTGAAACATGGATGGTGTCGACGCCAGAAAAGCAGAGCCTGATAAAGATTTTTTGGGCCGTTTTTTCTTGACGTTCAACTTTCTTAGCTTCGTTGCCTATTCTGGCGATGTCCCAGCACTGGTGACACGGGCACTGTGCGGGTGCCCCGCGCATAGCGCATTTTCTCAGGTAAGCAGCGCACCACACAGTGCTGTAAAGAGGAGCTGTAGCATTGTGCACAGTACATGGCTTCCTACAGCGACTTTCCTTCGATGCGACAGAAACCTGCCTGTTCGAGGAATCGCTCCCAATACGGGACGCGATGTGACGGAGTCTGAAAGAGGCAGATCCTCGGCAAGAGAGCAAGCGCCTCTGCAAAATGGGCGCGGGAGTGCAGCTGCTAGGGCAAGTGTCGTATGTGGCCACCGAGAAGCGAAGCAAGCGTCTTCTTGAACGCTATACAGAGTCTGCTTATAGCCATTGGGTGCTCATAGTTCTGGAAACTACTCGTAAACGAGTCCAAGGAATGGAGCTCCCAAATGCAAGCGTAACACTCTGCATTGGGCGGACCAGTATTTTGGTACTTCCACTTCCTCGAAGAGTCCACACAGCCGTCAAGGCACTGCTCCGTTCACTAAAGGAAATCAAGACACAGCCAACCTAGCTTTGGTCATTCAGCAAGGACAGCGATACCTGTATGTAAAGCTACCAGTCCCAATCAACTGCTCGTCCGGTCGGCAAATGCCGCCCAAGGTCGGGCGGTGTTAGTTAGCTGTTGTCTCTGTTGTCTTGTCGCACAGTCACTGTCTTGCACTCTTGGGCACCTCTTTGTCCTGATAGATTACGGCCTTTCTTTTGTCTGTCGTTTCTGTCACTACAGAGCACATAGGACCTACAGTGTTGCAATATGACGAGTAGTTTTGTTTTTATGCAGCTCACCCCAGCTTTTGGGCGGCGTCCCAAGGCAAGCGCGTCCCCGCGCCTTCCAGGTTTTTAGCATTCCTCGGCACGCCGCCGTATGTGCGCGCACACCACCTCGACACAATCCACTTATTCTCCGCGTTATAGGCGCCCTTTCGCCTCTGCCTTTTGTCATTTTGCCCATTCAGTTTTCGCCC
Organism: Graphilbum fragrans; assembly: GCA_001513895.1. NCBI lineage: Eukaryota > Fungi > Ascomycota > Sordariomycetes > Ophiostomatales > Ophiostomataceae > Graphilbum > Graphilbum fragrans. The sequence continues at coordinate 426,341 of LLKO01000013.1, forward strand.
TCACTACCCCAACCCCAACCGAACCTCAACAAATTCTCTTCTCCTCTCTCTCCCCTCCCCTCCCATTCGTTCCTATTCGTTGTCCCTCCACCCCTCTCGCTCATCCTCTGTTCCTTGCTGCACCCGCTTCCTCGTGCTTTACTATATCATTGTTCTTTTCTGCGAAGCAACAAGAACAGGGGAGAGCTGAAAGGAGGCGCATCCAACTTTATATAGCCTTCTCGCCACTTTCTCGCTTCATCTCCTCCCTACTCTGTACCCCTTTTTTTTGTCACTGCCCCGGCCGTTTCTTGCATTCAAAGGATCCCCTGTCTCCATTGGCGCCCCCCTTTGTCGTGGTGCCTTTTTGTGCCCCCGCTCGCTTTTTTGTTTAGCTACGTCGTACTATTAGCTACTGTCGTTACTTTGATACCACGACAGCATCGCCATGGACCTTCCTTACAGCCAGCAGCAGGGAGTTCGCCGCAAGAACCGCTCTGCTGGCAACCTGCAGCACCTGTCTCTGGCGCCTCTCACGACACGGCTGCCGCTGCGCGACTTGAACGATAGTGCCGGCGATGGCGGCCATCTTCACCGAGACCAGGACTACTTCACTTCGCGGCCGGTCACTAGCTCCTATCTCCAGGGCAAGTCGGCACCGACTACGCCTCGTCTGTTTTCCCAGTCGCCGCCGCTGCCACCGACGTTGCTATCGATGGGCTCTGGCGTGAACCGCTCACGGTCTCATGATGGCAGCAGACGGCGGCGACACAATCAGCACCAGCACCAGCATCAACATCAGCATCAACAAACCCATCCGAGGCCGCAGCTGACGTCAGCCTCGGCGTCGACCACGGCATTGCCTACCCTGCGCTCTGCTCATAAGGCGAGTGCCAGCCACGGCCACATCGGACCGTCTGCGCGCGGCCATGCTACCGGCGCTGCGTCTGCCATGCTGCCCAAGAGCCGATCTACGACACATCTGCTGTCCCACCACGACATGGGTGCCTCTTCCGCTTCCTCGTCGACCCGGCGTCTCCGCAGAGCAGCCCACGACGATGCCAATGGCCACAACGGGGCAGCCGCCTCCTCGAGCGACTGGCTCTTCCGCGCCGGCGCTCTCATGACCAACGAGACCCGCGAGTCCAAGGGCCAGAGCTGGCTGACGGCGCGTGCCAGCTCGACCAACTTGACGGGACAGCGAGATGCTGCTGAACAGGAAGCCGCCGATGCTGCCTTTGAGCGAGAACTGGCCCGCTCGCGTGAGCGGCAGAGCCACAGCCGTCGCGGCAGTGAGCAGTACCAATACGACGAGGCCGGCGACAGCGGCGGCGGCACTCTCTCGCCGGGCCTGCTGGCCGGCAGCCGTGGCGGCAGCCGTGGAGGGAGCCGCATTGGCAGCCGCGCGGGCAGTTTGGCGAACAGCCGGGTGAGCAGCCGGGTGCAGCTATTCTCGCCCTTGGACCACCACCACCAACACCACACCTACGACAGCGCCGACTTCGCGGCCGAGGAAGACGGCATGGACGGCGAGCCCGATTTTGTCGGCCTGGACGCCAAGCTGGAGGCCATGGACCTGGCTACGACGAGCCAGGAGGACGAGGACCACGTCCGGCGCCTTGTGAAGCGCGGGAAGGCGGGCGGTGTGATGGGATCGTGGCTGGGCAACGTGTTTAGCTGGCCGTTGTTTGCGGTCGACGAGGACGAGGACGATGGGGGCGACGAGGACGGCGAGGGCGACGAAGACGGCGACGACGAGGACGGCGAGGACGACAGTGCGCAAGGCGACGATTGGGAGTCAGCTGAGTTCGATGAGGCAGCCGACAAGACACACGGCGATGGCCGTCCACCAAAGCCACGAGCCACGGGCCGACGGCCACGAGCGATGTCGCGGACGTCGTCGGGCATGGCGCACTTTGAGGGCGTGACCAATGTCGCCGAGGAAAGGGTGCCGCCGCCGCCGGCAGAGAACGAGGGCAGCTGGCAGGATGCGGCATGGCTGCTGAGCGTGGCGTCCAAGGTGATTTTGTAATGAGCATATATACATGGGGGCGTCAGCCTATGGGAAGCGCGAAGACGACAGCATCTTACCGCAGTATATTCGTTTGTCTCGTCTCCATCGTAGCCGGTGTGAACGGATCGAACTTCTGCCAGAATGCAACAGTGGTCTGCTTGGTTGGGGCTGCCGATGGAAGAGCCTGGTTCAGTGCTGCGTGGTAGACGCGAGACAGTTCTTGTTCAGCTTCCACATCGCCGTCGTTACTCCACGTGATCGTAGCATTGTGATCCAACCTTCCGCTTTGGGGGCACACAATCGGTCCCGGACACATCCCGCATCTGAACAAAGTGGGCTTTTTCCTCTCTTATCATCCGTTTTGTTTCTCTCCCGTATGATGTGCGAATCCGCGTGCATGTGCCGAAGCGGAAAAGCAGCTCTTGTGAGGGCTCTGTGACACACACGCTGGTGCTAGCCTCCGTCTTCTCCGTCTTTCTACTGCCTTTCTCGCCCTTCTCTCGTTCTCGTTCACGCCGCGTGCCACCCCCATGCTTCTAACGTGGGTGAGGACTTGGTTGTAAGGAGAAGGTGCTCCAGCGGTGACCAACCTGGCCTATCCTTACGACCCCCATCTCGCCTGCACCACAGTGCCGCTCACCGCCAATATGGCTTGTGCGAGGGGTGCGAGCATGCATGGGTGGGGGCTTTTCTTATTTCCCTCCTCACGATACTAGGTGGGCCGAATGGGCGGCGCTGAGACGAAGCAACGCTGGAATGAAAATATGTCCTCGTGAGCTGCCCCTCCCCCTTCTTCTTTTTTTTTTCTTTTTTTTCTTGCCTGCTTTCTACTCCGTCGGTATGCCCTTCTCGCTGGACTTCCTTTGGCTGCTCGTTGTCTTTGGCACCCTTTAGCCCGCCCCAAGAGTCTGGTCCTCGGGCCGTGATAGGTTCGGTCAAATCCGGACGTGCCCACCACCACAAGCCGCTCCTAGTAGGAGGTAGAAGGTGGGAGGAGGGGTAACACAAGAGCACATACTCGTACAGGTAGCCCATGACGAAAAATAGAAGGGGAAGAAAAGGGGAAAAAAAACACTGTTGCCCGGAGCGGGAGATGTTGTGTCGCTGCCAAATCAGGTTAAAGGACCCATGTGTCACCCCCCCTCTTCCCTCCCCTCCTCCCCTTGAACCTCCGACAAAAACCTGTTTTTCTTTTCTTGTTGCTGTTGCTGCTATGCTGGCTTGCGTTGTTGCTTGTCTTGCGAGCTGAGGGAAACAAGCAAGAAGGAGATGGAAGCAGCAGAAGAGACGCTGCCGTGCCATGGCCGAGCCCGCTCTCCGAGAGGTGGCCTGTTTTTTTCACCGCCTGTACGTCCGCCCAGCCCACTTACATGCATTATTGCATGTCCGCCCGGTTCTCTTTTTGCTGATCTCCATACTAAGGGGGGACGGGGGCCCTCCCCAATTGCAACTGACCCCGACGACGTCACCGAGAAATACGGGGGGGAAGTTGACTCGCAGAGCCCAAACAGCAAAAGAAGAACGAATCGGACGTTCGAAGCACTCGTAGTAGAGAGGCAAGCGACCACAGGCCATAGGCCAAGGATCTCGTCGACAGCGATAGTTGGAAATCTGCTAGGTCCGTCTTGCCTAGCCGTCATATGTCATCTGGGCCACTGTGCTTGTGGATGTGACTGGTCGCAACTTCACTGACACGAAGGCGTGTACAGCACAGCAAGTGCGAGAGCTGTTTTATCTCACGCGTACACAGTTTCGCATGCCATGCATCCTGTATGCCTAGCAGCGCTCTACCACGGGTCCAGTTCGGCAGGCATGCATAAATGACTCTGTGCCGTGATATAAAATGAAAAGGGAAGAGAATGACAGTCTGGCTTCTGGGAATTACGCCCCCGGGTGCATCCGGCTGCCCAAAGAAGGCAAAATGCCTCGGGATGTTATTTGCTCAACGTGTCTGTCCCGCAAAATAAAATAAATTGATCAAAGTCACTCATACGGAACATTCGCAATGCAGTTGTACCTGGAGAGGGACCACATGAGCAATCAGCGAAAGTGGAGGGTGGCGCGCTTTCTCTCTCCCTCTTCCCCTATCCTAATTCCAGTGAGGCTTGGGACTGGGGAGGATGCAGAGGGAATTGGAGACAGATGAATTTGTCCGAAGGAAGTCCCGAGATGAGCGATCGAGGACATGCCTCAAAAACGGAGAAAACGAGGCAAATTGGCTGTTTTTGGCTGTTTTTGGCTCCCATTGGCTGCGGCCAAGTTTCCTGTTCTACATGCTCACAAGTCGGTGGTACAATGAGCAACCAGATGCTTTTTGGCCTGTTGTCATGGTAGTGGGAGAGAACGTAACATCGCTAAACTTTGGAGAGCTGACCGACACGGAGGCGACGGAGAGCAGAAGGGGGGAAAAGGGAGGCTGACAATCAAATCAGGCAAAGGGGGTCACTTTATAGAGTAACTTCGTACAGTGGTGGTGCCACGACAACCCTCCTTGATCTCCCCAATTTTTATGCCCCCGTTTCCTGTAACTACGACTACCCATCTCGCATTCACCTGCATTTACATACGTAGCTATGCAGATGGGTAGGTAGGTAGGCCGGCTCGTAGGCAGCTCTAGCCAATGCAGCAGTCGGCCATTCCGGTTCCGCTTGGGCACATTGATTGCTCATTGGGGAGAGGATCCCGAACGTGAGAGGGGCCATAATTTTTTTTGAAAAAAAAGGAGACGACGTATATACGCGGGGTATTAGAGTGATTCTGCCGTATTCCGCATTCTGCATTTCACGTCTCCTATTTCGCATCCTACATTATCGCTATCCCTTTTTCGGTAGGTATGGGGGGGCGTGAGAGGTTCTTATCGTTTCAATCTCGCGGTTTTGGCCCTCGGTACGTCTTCAGGTCGTCTTTCTGCAGGGATCGCTTCTCCGTAGGCGCCGACAGTTGACCCATTCATTACGGAGTATGGCGGCCCATAGTCAACGTACACTACTCCGTACAAGACTCGATTGACGGCCCTTCTCCCCTCCTAAAGCCCCCTGTAGGGCTCTGATGGAGCAGGGGGCACACCTCGGCCAGAGGCAGGAAACAGTGGTAGTATTGTGCCAATAGAAGTCGACACGACGAGGCTTGGCATTTGTCCAAGCGGTGCCGACTTCCGGATGGCAATGTGTGGCTAGCACTGTATATGGCAGCAGAGCGAGGGGTCCCGAGAAGCCAGGACCAAAATTCAGGTGCCTGGAGTTGCAAAGCACAGCAGGACAACCGGACTGGCGAGAGAGAGCAAAGAGGGCAAAATGGGCCTGTGGGTGAAAGACGGCGGGCTGCTGCTAACGAGAGCCAAAGAAGCAACCGTCCGGTGTCGAACCGCAGCTGTGGGCTGTTGGGCTGCGGCACCGTGTGTGTGTATGTATATGTGTGCGTGTGGAGGCTAGTCGTGCGTACGACTAGTTGTATGTAGAGCGTTTTATGGGCGGGTATAGTGCGAAAAGGAAAAGGCTGGGAATATTGGCTGTGGCGAGCCGCCACGTGCAATATTGCAGTGCGGAAACGAAATGCCGCATAACGAGTACGTACAAAAAATTGAAATAAAAAGGGTGCGTGGCTCCGGTTGGCCTTCTGCATCAGGGATGAATGGTCTGCTTGCGTGATGTGAATGGCAGGTAGGGGCGATACGGGCATCGAATACGGAGTACAGACACCGCTTTTGCACAAAGGCCGTGGATGTTTGGAGTCAAGTTGGACAGTTGGGGAGTTGGACGACGGTGGCCGTTTTCTGCGATGACGGCTGATTGGTACGGCGGTGGATAAGGTGGGGTTCATCCCCGACCAGCTGGACGTGTAAGCATAGTGTGGAACTGACAAGGGCGCTTGGCGGCCTGGCAGCAGGTGGTTATGACGTCGGAGGGGTGTATTTGAGAGCGCTGGGGCCGATGGACGGTGTGTGCAGAGTCCCGCTTACCGAAATCGCCTTGGTGCGGGTTGGCTGTTCCCGCACGGTTTGCTGCCTTTTCACACTGAGCTCAGTGACCAGAATCAACACCCACAAATTCGCTATTGGCCGTGTGGGATGCACCACAGCGAGCCTGCTGTGCCGGGCGAGCCCATAACCTAGCGATAGATAACACAGAGCACAATGAACGCTTGTTGGGATCTAGTTTTTTAAGCGGCTGCCGCCCCAATCGCCAACGGTTAGGTTATTTTGCACGGCCGCCAAATGTACATACGGAGTGTATTGTTCGTTTTCTTTGTTGTGGCGGATGCTATTTTGTGATCCTGTTGCAAAAGCCGCCGGCTGACAGAGCAGAGAGGCTGACCGTGTGCCCAGCCCGTGGCTTCGGAAGAGACGGTCATGGACACCTGTTCCACAGCATATTTACTCCGCAGTCTTTCGTTGTCGCTTGTAGGTGCTTTCAAGTCGTGCTCGGTTTGCCCCTGCGCCCGCCCGACTCTGTCCGCTGGATTTTTGCCGGCGGAAAAAGGCAGCACCCAGTAGGGCGCACACCAGTGAGCTTTGGGTCGGCTGAGCCGTGTGATGGACGGGAGAACATCGTGGGCTGCGTACTCGCCATGGCAAGAATAGGGTCTCGGACAGGTATGTGGTACCGAACCGGTTGGTAAAAAGCACCAAAACGCAATCATGCATAATACATGGTGCTTAGCTTCCAGCGGTCATAGAATAAAAAGCGGAGTCCTGGAGCGTTTAATCAAAGCATCCCCTGAGTCCTCGTAGTTTTTGTCAAGGCGCTGTAGCGGCATTGTTGTGCCCCTCTTGCTCTGTGTGATTTTGTGTTGGTTGCTCGTTCTCACGACTGCGAGGAAGAGTCGCGTCTGCCGTGGCCAGGCTGCCGGCTCTGTGCGCGCACTGTTGGGCTAGGGTCGTTCCTTCTGCGGGAAGCAAGACATTGCGTCATAGAGCAGCCAGGCACCGCTGTCGCATAGCTGTGTCCCGCGGCGCCATAGGCCACTTCTGGCTTACGCAGCACCGAGGGGGTAGCGCCTTCCTGTTGCGTTGTTGCAGTGTCGTGTGATGGGAGTGAAAGGCAACACCAGTCACCAGAATACCAGTCAGACACATATCTTACACAGTAGAGGCAGAGACGAAGCGGCGCACTGCCGACCGTCACAGGTTCGTTGGCTGCCGGTTCGAACTGCAACTCCGGTGCACTTGGAGGATTTGTTCCACGTTCTAGGGCGGCTGTCACACTTTATCGGCGGAAGTGGGTGGGAGGCGGCAGTGGCTACGGCGAATAGTCGTAGTCGTAGAATCATGCACCCAGGGTGACAAACACTTATAAGTATGCCTGCAAGCGGTCAAACCGGAAGGTGCTGCCCAGTTGTTGCCTTCTAGTGTTCCTTGATGCCGAATGTGCGTCCCCTGGAAGGAAGGAGCTGCTGTCAACCACTGCCAGAAATGGCCGTTCACTAACGACAATTAACCCATTGTCGTAACGTGGCCCAACACCTGCTATGTCGTATGGCTGCAGCGCCGTCCAGCGCCGACCCCTCCTCCATCACACGCACTATCACACTGTGCTCTATAATCGTGCATTGGCGCCAGCGGAGATTTGGGGGTGCCCTCATGCTGGAGGCCCCATAATATCCTCGCTAGTGAGGTTAGCGTGGGCAGTCGTGGAAGGGGGAAGAAACGCCATAGGACGCTATAGGACGCCAGGACGAGTCTACAGGGGGGGGTTGGCTGTGCTGGTCGTGCTGGACGTGGTGGAAAACTTTCCGCCCGCCGTTGCCCTTTCCCTAAACCAGACCAACACCAGGGAAAGGCTTAAATTATCAGAACCTCATTTCAGCTCTTGCCCCAACACCCTGCTCGCCCGAAAACCCTACCGGTCTCTTTTTGGCTCCTCCCACCGCTCCTTTTTTCTTTCTCTTCCCCTTCTCTTCCCCGCGGCCTTTCTGCATCTCGGCCTTTGACTAGAGCGTTGTCTGACCTACACGTTGTTCCCTTGTCCTGTCTTTCGACTTGTGGTTCTTTCTTTCTTGGACCATTGCTCTCCTCTTGGTCGCCTCTTCACGCCGCCTCGTGCTTCATTGCGGCTCCCACCAAAGAGAAAACAACAGCTCGGGATTCCAGGCCCCAGCCTTCTCCACTGCCGGTTTCTGCCAAGGCCAGCATTTTAAGCAGCCGGTGCTGGTCTTCGATAACAGCGTTGGTGGCCGCGCATCGCAGAGGGGCAGTTTATTATTAAGACGACAAAGTGGGCTTCATCGCCTGGCCAGAAACTACTAGGTCTAAGAACTAAGAAAAAAAACTACCACAAAACAGCCCCGACACAGACACTTTGCAATCCTGCTGCTCCTGCTGCTCCTGCTGCTCCTGCTATTCCTTCTATTTCTGCCGCTGGTCGTTGTCACTGCTTTCCGCCTCGGCCACCTGATCGAAAGAGAACGGGCATCTTCTCTCGGCATATATACGCATCTTCCGCTCCTTTTACTCCGTACCCTTCTCTGTTGTCTTTTTTCCCCGCCAGCCGACTACGCATATTTCGACTCAGCTGTGCACCCGCCACGCCACGCCACACCACGAGTCTCTCTGCTACGCATACTCTCTCTCCCCTACTCGAGCTCCCCTGTGCTCTCCAGCGTCGGCCAGTTTGCCAAAGGTGAGTCAATTTGCTACGAAGAAAGCGGACATCTTCTTGGGGCCATGCATGTTTCTCTCTCCCTAATACTGAAATCACTCCCCTCTTTTCCCATTTATATCTCCCCCCTATGCACATATTACCCTCGCTTGCTCGTTATTTTGTGTTTCTATGCTCCTTTCAGCTGTGCTTCGCGTTCTGCCGGCTCTTATGAAAGCGCCGGGAATCAAATGCTTGAGCACGGCAACATTCCGAAAATGGAACAAGGACCTCCTCTCTCCCAGTTCTTCCAGCCTACCGACTCCAGTTCCTTCACAGCTGGCGCACTACCCACTATCCCTTCTACCCATTCGTTATACCGTACGCGTTTTCTTCCCGTAGAAACGGGCCAAGAGCGCGCGGGGTCTGCTCTGCTGCTCTGCTGCTCTGCTGCTCTGCTCGCTATTGCTCGCTATTGCTAGCTATTGCTCCCCCTCCTCCTCTTCGCTCGACGGCCCACCGACAGGGGCACGTTAGCAAGTGCGCCTCTCTGGTCCGCGGGTTCTCCCGGCGGCTACAAGGCATCCCCTTCTGTTGAACTAGCCTCTACTGCTGGTCTTTATTCTGTTGTTTCTCATCCCATCTTCGGTGCTTTTTTTCCTCTCATCTGCGGGTAGAACCACCCCTCCTACGTTGCAACTCTCCTGCAACTCTGCTGCGGCAGTCATCACCCCCCTCCTCACCCCCTGTTCTCGTTTTTTGCGCTTGAAGTCTGCTTGCGTGGTTTGTTTTTACTCGCCCGTTTGTTTTTCACCCCCTCCGCCCCTCCCAATCTGCGTCTTGCCCTCCTGCATTCTACGCCCTGCAACCTGCATCCTGTGCCCGGCACTTTAGTCTCCAGCGTCCATATCCGTAACCCAGAATACTCCATCCTGTTTCCTAGGATTCGATCCTGATCCTGATCGCTTGCCCATTGCCCAAATCGACATTTTAGGATTCTCTTCGCAGGAACCACACGAATAACTGACCCTCGAAATATTAACAGTACAAGCATTTCGCTTGGAAAACTCTCTCGCCATGGCGCTCGACCTAGGAGACCACATCGACGATGCCGCCTTTTCACAGATCCTAGAGCTGGACGAGAGCCCACAGAATCGTGACTTCAGCCGAACACTTGTATACGACTACTTCACGCAGGCCAAGGACACCTTTGAAAAGATGGACATCGCGCTGTAAGCTCTTTCCGCTCGCCTTTCGGATTCGTTTTCTTTGCCTCGGCTCTTACCGATGTTGCTATTTGTGATTGCTTTGCTGATTGTATTACGCGTTGAAGAAGCGAAAAAGACCTGGGCACACTTTCTGACTTGGGCCACTTCCTCAAGGGTTCATCAGCTGCGCTAGGCTTCTCCAAGGTGAGAGAGCACTGCCAGGCCATCCAGCAATATGGAAAGAAAATGTCTCTCGACGGAACGGCCGAACCAGATGAAGAGGTCTGCCTTAAGCGTATAACAGACGCGCTCGGGGCGGCCAAGTCGAACATGGCCATCATTGAAGTGAAGATGGACGAGTTTTTTGGCTAAGTCGACGGTTAACCTGTCGACTTATCTCTATTTCTTTCGCTTTTTTTTTCGCCCTATCTTCGTTGTTCCAACCTTGTCGTCCCTGCCCGAAGCACCTCTCGAATGTATCGCCACCTTTTCGATCCGTTCGTGCGGCATGGCACGGCCTGCCATGATATATATAGTCTGCTCTCAGTCATTGTTTGATTGTTTGGTCGGTAACGCATTAGAAACGACGGCTTGCCTCCCTTCTCTCTGATTCGGCGTGTCTAGAGGCGCGTGTCGCTGTACTACTCGGCAGGGTACTGTTGTTATTTCTGGTTTCTGTTCTCTTTCTTTCTAATTCTTGTCATGCTTTCGTTCACAAGACTCTTGCGCATTTACCCTTTTTTCTCGTTTGCCATTCTTTACATTTTTTTAACTTCTATTTCCCCTCTCCCCATTATTTTCTTGTTTTGTTTTGACTTATTGCGTTTGTTTGTTATTCTTGAATTTGCTAGGCATCCGAAGATGTGCGGGCCGGGTACTCACACCCCTAGGCTTCCATCTATCTCGACAAACGCTCAAGACGAAACGCTTCCGTGTTTGTGGAGACTGGGTGATGGCAAAGGGAAAGAGGGAAGCAGTTGCTCAAAAGTAACTCGAAACGAACTCATGACTATTTCAGGGGGAAATGGACGTTGATGCCTCTCGTTTTTAATGGACTGGGACCGGCCAGACCGGAGGGAGCAGATGAGCGTCCTATTTTCATGGGGGGCTGCCGTCCAAACATTTGGTTAATGGCTGCGGCAATAGGGCACTAAGGCACCTTCTGTGGGAGTCGTCCGTTTAAAGAGGAGGCGCAGAAAGACTGGGTGCATGATGGATGTGTATCTGTCACCTGACGTCTATTTGATCTGAGCAAGAGGACGGCGCAGAGGAGGACGACAACTCCTTTCCCCGAGCATGGTTCAATGCGACGGGGAGCCACCAAGGAGGCCGGGGTGGTGAAAGCCAGGCTATATAGTGGAGGAATGGATGGCCAGAAATCTCACTCGAATTGTTTACTCATACGTGCGCTTCGAATATTTGCCGTCTCTGCTTGATTTGCTCGTCTCCGCCTACGAACCGTACGAGGCATTATACAGTTACTCGTACCATACCCGCCCGACACAAGATGCTGCGAGATTCATAAAAACCCAGCAGGTAAGCCTACCATGGCAATTATCTGGTAGCATTGTCTCATTACTGTGTACTGTTTCCGTACTGTGGCTTCGCTATGAAGTATAACATACAAAGATGAAATCGGCAAAATATTCAGGTGATGTCATACACATACATTACATCTCGGCTTCTCTGTCTCGTCGGTGTCGTAAACATATCGGTAGTTTTCCCCTCTCCCTCGGCCTCGTCCTCATCTTTGGCCGGATCCTTGTGTCCATCTCCGTCCTCGGCTTCGGCTTCGGTCACCCAGCAGACGGCCGTGGCGTCGGGGCAATCACTTCTTCGAGGGAAAACTCGTCGAATGCAAAGCAGTAGCCGTCGCCATCACTGCCCCCCGCGCCGCCGTCGTCGTCATCACCGTCTCGTGCGACGTTGGCTGCATGTGCCGCTAGGGCAGCGTCGCGGCGCGCTTGTTCCCGGCGGCCCTGGTAGACCGTGCCGTCTTCGTCGCCGTCTTGGCCGTCTGCTGCGCCACATCCTCGGCCACCACCGCCCAACCAGTCCGTCGTCTCCTGGTAGCGCGTCTTAAACGCTGCCTCAAGCGAGTGCCCCTGCAGCGGCTGGCGGCATGCGCGGCACATGTTGTTGCGCTGCTGGCAGCACTCGTCCTTGGCCAGCAGGGGCCCCGTGGGGTCACCCTCGCGGTGGGCGACGTCTTCGAAGAGGCCGGAGGCGGCATAGTGCGGGCCCTGGACGGCGCCGATGGTGGGATCCGGGTCGACGACGAGGATGCCAGCGCGCAACAGGGCGCGGGAGGTGGGGATGCCGAGGCCGGCGGTGTCGTGGTTGACGCCGAGGTTGAAGCGGAGGTGGGGGTCGTTGTCGGCGTTGTCGGCGCCCAAGGCTGGGTCTGGCTCCGCGTGTACAGGCGAGGCGGAGGTCGTGGCAGCCTCTCGGGTGCCAGGGTCTGTCTGCGTGCGTTTCCAGGCAAAGCTGGGAAGCTCACGGGTTGTGGCGCGGGCTCCAGAGGGACCATCGTCGGGCACCTCCTGGCCTTCGTCGTCGTCGTCCACGCCGCCGCTGGCAGCGAATAGGAAAATATGGCTGGAGGCGTCGCCGACGACGAGGCGGGAGCGGTCGGGCGAGAAGGCGCCAAACGAGACCAGGCTGCTGCACTGGTGGAGCACGCGGACAAACGGGCCGCGGCGGTGGCTGCGGCTGCGGACGTTCCAGACCTTGACGAGGCCGTCGGAGGAGCCGGTGTAGAGGCGATCCGGGGTGCTGCCCCAGGCCACGAACTTGACGCCGGTGTCCTCGACGGAGGTCTGGTTACCGCCCTGTTGCTCCATCATGTCTAATGGTTAGTGGGGAGACAAGGAACAGAGAGAGAGAGGCAGAGGGACAGAGAGACAGAGACGGAGACGGAGACGGAGACAGAGACAGAGACAGAGACAGAGACAGAGACAGAGACAGAGACAGAGACAGAGACAGAGATAAACGTACCGCCGTGCGCAAGATCGTGGATCGGCTTGTCGCCGCGGGCCATGTCCCAGACGTACGTGTGGCCATCGGTGCAGCCGGCCGCGATGTACATAAAGTGGTAGGTGGTCGGCATCAGGGCGAGCTCGTTGATGTCTTCGGCGCAGCAGTCGAGCACCTGGACCTCGGTGTAGGCGCGGCCCTGGAACTCCTTGTTCTCGGACGGGCGGAAAATGCGGATCTGCGTGCGCACATGGTCCTGCCAGCCGGACAGGCGCACCGGCGACGTGGCCGCAGCAAAGCACACCTGCGTCGGGTGCCAGGCCACCTCGAAGACGTTTTGCGTCGTGCCGCCCACGATGCGCCAGCGCTCGCCCGTGCGGCCGTCCCACAGACAGAGCTCGCCCGAGTTGCGGCGGTCCTCGGGGATGTCCTCGTCGCGGGCGTCGAGGCCGATGCCGCGCGGCGAGTAGCCCGCGAGCAGCAGATGCCGCGCGGCGTCGCAGCGGCCCCAGCGCACCGCCGCCGGGAAGTAGGCCCAGCGGTCGGTGACGATCGGGCGGCCCTCGGCGTCGACCGTGCCCAAGCACGACAGCGAGCGGTAGACGACGCGGTCCGCGGCCCAGTGCGCGGGCGCCTGCGCGTTCGCGGGAGAGCCGGCGTCGGATCCCAGCAGCCGGTACACGCGGACGGCAGCGACCGACACGTCGGCCGCCGTGGCCACGAGGCCCTCGGGGTGCCCGGAGGCGACGACGAAGTTGACCTTGCCCTCGTGCGGCCAGGTGGCCAGCAGCGTCATGTCGGCGCCGTCGGGGTGGACGTGCCAGACCTTGACGGTGGCGTCGAAGCTGGAGGTGAAGGCAAGGCCGAGGCTGGCGTCGAAGTCGGAGGAGACGACGGAGGTGTAGAGTTCGCGGTCAGGGGCCAGGCGGCGGGGGTCGCCGGCCGCGGCCGCGGCCGCAGACGCAGACGCAGGCGCAGATGCGGACGCAGCCACAGACGATCGGGCCATGCAGTGGTCGCGGAACCCTTTGAGCGAGCCGGTCGCCGCGGAGCCCAGCACCAGGTTGTTCTCGCGGTTGTAGGCCTCGTTGCGCCGGTCCATGTGGACGGTGGCGCCGCAGAGAAAGGTGGATGGCGACGTCCACGAAATCGTGGTGATGTCGCCCGACAGCGAGTCGCCTTGCATGACCGGCTGCAGGTCGTCCTCGTGGAAGCGCCGCAGCGCGTTGGTCACATTGCTGGCGGCGCCGCCTCGGCCGCGTCCCGCCACACTGCGCTGGCCGGCCATCTCGCGCGCCAGCAGCAACAGGCTCAGCTGCGACGAGCGGGCCAGCACGGCCTTCTCGCGGGCGTCGCAGCGTTCGAGAACGAGAGCCGAGGCAGTCAGAGACGACGACGACGGCAAATGCGACCGCCGTGCCTGCAGTTCGTGAACAAACGCGGCCACGTCGGCCGTGGAGCGGCCCGCGAACAGCGTGCCAGCTCGGGCCAGGATGGGGTCCAGCTCCTCTGGCCAAGACCGCCCCAGTTTGCGCAGCAGCCGGCCGAGTTCTTTGACCATGGCGGCCGCCGGGTCCGGCCCCACAAGGCCGAGCTCCTTTTTGGGGATGCCGCCGCCGCGGACCAGCACGCGGTTCTGCACGATTTGCAGCAGCCACTGGATCTCGTCCGGCGTGAAGTCCACGTGGACGACGGCCTGCTGCGGCCCCGAGCTGTCCTGGAACAGCAGCGTGCGCCGCAGCCAGTCGGCATCGCTGGCGGCCATCAGCTTGTATCTCGTGGCGGGATCGAGATACGGCCGATGCCGTAGTGTGGAAAACCGCTGGACTACGAGCGCCGGCTGCGGAGAATAATGCGGGCGAATCGGGGGGGCATAAAGCACAGGGAGGCGGGGGCGTGGAGAATGTGCCGGAGTGGGTGCCGGGGTGTGTTGTGCTGGTGTGGTGGTAGTGGGAGAGGGGGCAGAAGGCTGCGGTGGAGCTTGATGAGGGAGTGATGGGACGGGAGGGTGCTGGGTGGCGGGCTGCTGCACCGGCCTCTGTTGGATGTGCTGGATGGCAATTTGCTGATCAGGCTTGTGCTGGGTGGGAGGGTGCTGAATCGGGGTTTGTTGAGCAGGCCTCTGCTGGCTGGGATTCTGCTGTGCGTCATCGCTAAATATATCGGACGGTGTCGCCGTCGTTGCATCGTCGACGTCTTCTGGTGATAGTTCTGGACCGAGCTAAAGCCAGAGTAGAACAGCAAGTAGAGCGACGTGTTAGTCAGATCTGTGTCGGCAAAGCAAAGAGAACGAATGGCAATGACATGGTAAAACCATGACCAGGTTATACGATCAGGCGGCAAATCAAGGTTGAGGCGATAACCCAAGATCGAGAAGCCAGCCAAGATCAAGTAAATGAAATCAATCCAACGCACTTTGAACTGGGCCGGCACAAAAGGGACGGCGTGCAGCTGCAGCTTCTGCTTTGCGGCCTGTTGTGATGGTGAATGCCCATTGGGCAGCTGGGAGCCGCCTGCTTGTATAGCGATCCTAGCCGTTGCGGCTGCGGAGGTGTTGTGCAGACGAGGGCTCTGAAGGACGTAGAAAGGCAACGCGCGACACGGCTGTGTAAGCAATCCGCAGGAGACCAAGCAAGAACAAGAAGAAATCAGGATATAGAGAAGATAAAAAAGCGGCGAAACAATGCAGACGACATGAAATAGACCAACGGTGAATGCAGTCTGACAACAGAGTAAACAGCGAATGACACCCCACATAATACGAACCTGGGCTTTCTCTCCGTTCACGGCCGGTCGCGGTGGCTGGCTTTGGGGAGCGTCGTTGGTGTCTTCGTCGTCGCTGTCGTCTAGAACCAGTACAACAAGTCCGCCTTCGACGGTCGATTTGAACAACGTAGTCGGCTTGGTTGCGGCCGAAAGACCCGGAGTTTGACCTGAAATGGGACCCGGATTTAGACCCGGTATGGACCCCGGTATAGGACCCGGAACGGGCCCCGGAAAGGGCCCCGCAATGGGACCCGGCGTCGGAGTCGGAGTCAACGCCGCCGGACCTAAAATCGGCATCGGAGCTCCTGTTGGTATCTCGGAAGACGGCCAGGCCGGCTGGGAATAAAAACCGGCGGTAGGTGTGTCAACAGCCCCGAATCCCACATTCGGAAACCCGGAAAACGACTGGGACACTCCGGAGACCGCTCCGGCCGCAGAATCCATTCCGGTCGGCACCGCAGACCCACTTCGCCCGATCGGGGGCGGCGAGATTCTGCCAAAGGCGAGAAACGTGTTGGTTTGAATCGGTGCGCCCGGCACCGGCGCCGACGGCAAAAACGAATGGACGCCATGGGAGGTATGCACGCCATTTAGGCCATGTAGACCATGCAGGCCATTTGGCGTATTCGGCGCATTCAGGCCGTTTGGCGCATCGTCGGCCACACCTCCGTGCCAGGTCTTTTGCCGCTTGGCCGGCGGATTGACCTCCATGCAACAAAGAGGCTCGTAAAAAAAGGCACCCCAAGACTCTCGTAGGCAGCCACCGGCCGCGGACAGCGCGTTTTGTGGCTACTCCTCGCCTTGTGTGTCGTGCATCGATTCAAGTGCACGAAATCGGCTGGTCCTCTTGCTTCACGACGCCCGGATCAACTCGGTGGAGAGCGTTTCGCGCGTCTGCACACAAACCGTTCGCCCCCTTTTTAGGCTCCGAGAGTTTAAAAGTGACATCGCGGTGATAGGTCAGGCGTTTCAAAGGTAGCTGAAATAAGTTTAAAGTGGGCCCGCTGGATGATTAATGATCCGTGCCGTTATTACCTTTGTTGTGGTAAATAAGCAGTCTTTTTTAAAGTCATTTAAAGATTTTAAAAGGCGGTTTTTAGAGCTTAAACGGCCGAAATAAACATGCAAACAAGTGTCAAGAAATAGCCCAGGCCAGGCGGGTCTAACAACCCTATTTTAAAGCGAAAGGCCCAAGTGGCGGTATACAGCGATTCCGCGGTGAACGCGGTGCAGTGGCAGCTAGTGTACTGTTTGTAAACCACTAAACAAGACTAGCTTCACAGCGTTGTGGCAAGTTTAAAAAAGCGAGATGGTACAAACTAAAGGGCAAAGTGTACATGTCTTTTACTTTTACTTAAAAAAAGTACATGGACGATGGCTTGCACTTCTAGAGCACGGACTTGATCCAATACCGTGCACTCTTCATGCCGCTCGTGGCCGGTTGGCTGCAGAACTGTGCCCCAGGCAACCTGCCGGAAACCAATAGGAACCAGAACGCTAGTGCATCGGGCGGTAGCAGTTAGGCATTAAGGTACATGCCAATGTTGCGTTGGGTACAGTCTGTTGTTAGTGCTGGCCGTGGATGTCTCAGTGTCACAGGTTGTGTGCAGGCTACGTATGGCAAAACGGGTACAACGGTTATTCCATCCCTGCACGCACATCATGTTGCACCAGTTCATGATTTATCTCGTATCCATTTGGCAACCAGCTATGATTGAAGAGCGTAAATAAACTTTCCTTGGGCGGTGCAAGGCGGTTTGGTGACTATTTAAAGTAAAAAGGTGCAAAAAATGCCAAAAAGGTCAAAAACAGGGACCTTACTTTATCACTTGATCGAGCTCTCTGTCTTGGGTGAAATTGTTTCCATCATTTCTATCTAATTGATCATGCATTCAATGCCTGCTGCCTTGTTTGTTGCAGATGCGAGCAACAACTCGTACGTCGTACCCAACTCTGAAACGGGAGGCCGTGTCACCTCTCTATTGGGGCCTCCCCAAGCAGCAGCACGAATGCCATGGGTCGTATACATGGCTTTATTCTGGCCCCTATCTACACCATAACTCCTGCACGATGAAGAAGACCGTCCCGTTCTCCGGCGCAACGTCATATCTTACAGCATAGCCTTGTGGGGCGACTTGGCCTTGACTTCGGCGTACATGGCGTCGATCTGCTCGCGGAAGGCCTTGGCGCTCTGGGGGCGCTTCAATTTGAGGCTGATTGATTTGTTAGCGGAGGCAGTGGGACGGCTAGGCGACGGCGAAAACAGGACAGAATGACTCACGTTGGCGTCAGCAGCTCGTTCTCGATGGTGAACGGCTCGACGTCGAGGTAGCAGTTGCGGATGCGCTCGAAGCTGTTGAAGCGGTGCTTCTTGCCGATGGCGTCCATCTGGGCGCGGACGGCGTCCTTGACGCGGGGGTCGCGGGCGGCGGCGACGAGGGCGGCGGTGTCGGCGGCGGCGACGGGCCGCTGCAGGATCTTGGCGGCGAAGGGGGCAAAGTGCTCGGGCTCGACGCCGAAGACGGCGACGAGGCAGGCCTCGGCGGGGTCGCCGTGGACGAAGGCGGTGGCGATGAGGTTGGAGGCGCCGATGTAGACGTTCTCGATGCGCTCGGGGGAGACGTACTCGCCCTGGGCGAGCTTGAGGACGTTCTTCTTGCGGTCGATGATGCGGAAGCGGCCAAGGGGGTCGACCTCGACGATGTCGCCGCTGTGGAACCAGCCGCCGGCGTCGGGGGCGTCGATGGTGGCGGCGGTCTCGTCGGGGTTGCGGTAGTACTGGTGGAAGACGATGGGCCCGCGCATCAGCAGCTCGCCGCGGGGGTGCGGCTTGTCGTCGGCGGTGTACTCGAGGTCGGGCACGGACTCGATGCAGAACTCGACGCCGGGCTGCGGGGCGCCGATGTTGCCGACGCTGAAGTCGCCGCGCATCTGCACGCAGCCGACGGCGCAGGTCTCGGTCATGCCGTAGCCCTGGAAGAAGTGGAGGCCGAGGGCGGCGCGCAGAAACGTCTGCACCTCGGGGTCGAGCTGGGCGCTGCCGGACACGGCGGTCACGGCGCGGTCGAGGCCGACGGCGCGGCGCAGCTTCGGCGTCCAGATGCGGTCGTACAGCGGGTGCCAGTTGGACGCCTGGCCGGGCGGCAGGCGGTTGCGCGCCAGCTTGGCCGCCAGCGCGCGCCGCGACAGCGCGCCGCGGAAGCCGTCGGCCTCGACGGTCGCGTCGCGGAGGCCCGAGTGGAAGCGGTTGTACAGCCGCGGCACCGAGAAGAACCCCGTGGGCTTGAGGATCTTGAGGTCGTCGCCCAGCGCCGCCACGTCGCCGTGGAAGTAGCCGATGCGCCCGCCCTCGCACAGCGCACACCAGTCCGCCATGCGCCCGTAGATGTGCGCCAGCGGCAGGTACGAGATGTGCGTGTCCGTCGGGCTCATGAACCCCGACGTGCGCGCGCTGCTCGTCGCCGCCACCATGTTGCCGTGCGTCAGCACCACGCCCTTGGGCGCCCCCGTCGTGCCCGACGTGTAGTTGATCGTCGTCACGTCCTCCCGGCCCGGCGCCCGCATCGGCCGCCCGCTGCGCGCGCCCATGGCCTCCACCTCGCCCATCGACAGGATGCGGATGCCGCTCTCGGCCGCCACCTCCGCCAGAAGCGCCGCCTTCGAGAGCCCCGACGGCTCGCCCGCGTCCAGCGCGTCGATCGACACGATCAGCTTGAGCGTCGGCACGCGCGGCGCCAGCTTCAGCAGCGCCGGGATGTGCGGCAGCGACGTCACCACGCACACCAGCTGGCTGTGGTTGATAATGTACTCCGTGGTGTCGGGGCCGAGCGTCTCGTACAGCGAGACGGCCCACAGCGACTGCGAGATGGCGGCCAGATCTGCGGCGATTAGCATGTGATTGGCTCGTGCCCAAGCGAAACGGCAGGCCGCCGACTTGGGCTCAGGGGCCAAGGGAGACCTCCTTGCCCGGGCGAAAGCCGACGGGGGCTCAGGGAAGCGACAGCACCAAGGGAGAGGCCGCCGACTTGGACGGGAAGAAACGGCCGCTGCCACACCACCACCACTCACCCGTAATCTGCCACTCCGGCCGGTTCTGGCACCACAGCCCGACGCCGTACTTGTCCGCCGTCACGCCGGCCTGCTTGTGGATCTCCACCAGCCCGGCGCCGAAGTTCTTGCGCCGCTCGGCCACCTCGCCGTACGTCAGCCACTCGAACCGCGGCTCCCACGTCTTCGTCGCCGCGTTCCACGGCCGCCACCCCAGGCACTGGTGCTTGCTGCGGTTCTGGGCCGAGCTCTCAAACGCATCGTGCAGCGTGCGCACCGCCGGGTCCAGCGTCTCCAGCAGCGGCTGGTCGCGGAACCGCCAGTGCCGGTACACCGCCGACCGCCCGGGCGTTTCGCTGCCCGGCACGACCACGCCATAAGGCGCCCCGGGCGGCGGTGGCGGCGAGATCTTGGCCACGGCCGCAGCAGCGTCGGCGGGGGCCATGATGGGGATAAGGTGGAAGGGAAAGGCGAAAGGCGAAAGGCGAGGAGGCGGAGGAGGACGAGAAAGGGACGAGCAAGGACAAAGGCTTGGGCGAAGAGCAAGTTCTGTGTCGTGATTCGTCGCCAGAGAAAGGTGAAACGGAGATCAGGAACAGGGGCGGGTCGAATAAGACATGTACGTCCAATGCCAAAACAAGAAGAATCCAAACAATCCAATCAAGCCGGAATCCAGAAAAAGGGAAGAGATAAAACTTGTACGTCGTCGGTAGCGAAGAAACGAGGAGACAGGTCCGGGTCTGGGGGAAGGTAGAAAAAGGGGGGGCTCTGTGTACAAATACAAGAGCGGACAACACAGATCGTTGGCTGCTTTCGAGTCTACGAATACGAGTACAAGCATATGCCACCTACCAAGCACACGAAAACACACGAAAGTCCCGGGCCCTCGCCAAATTGGACCACATGTGCGCCCCGGGCCTTGTGCGCAACCAACCAGGACGACGCGCTTTTCCCCGGAGAAGGGACGTCATGAGGTCCCTCTTTGCCACACTGCAAAGCCATGGTCGTTCGTGTGCACTATGTACGGAGCACGGCGGACCTACCTATCAAACCAACGGGCTGCCATTGGCCCACCCGCGTCTGGCCAGACAAAAAAAAAAAGGAAAAAGCTCGCAGTAGCTCGCCGTATCCACAGGCTGGGGTAGGCGTCGGAGGGTACGACGTATGGAGTAATCGTACAGACACAGGAGTCGCCGTACCGTACACTACAGACTCTTCTCTGCATGCAGATGAGCGCTACCGTATAGAGTGATGACAGAGGCTAACGCGATGGAGCCGACCCCAAAAGTGCGGAGTGGGGAGCCAGCCAGCACTGATATAGCATTCCGAGGCCCTCGGTAACTACGAGGACAAGCTGCTTACCAGCCCCGCGCATCCGTACGGCGTGCCAAGCGGCCCATCGTCGTGCTGTGTCGTGTCCTGCGTCTGCGAGTACGTCGTACGGACGACAGCCACGGCACGACAAAGGACTCCGTCCTGCCGCCACAAAGCACGCACTTTCGGGTTCTTCGACGCGCACGTGCGGCCGCCTCTTTGTTGGCCCGAACCCAGCCACTCGGGATGCCCACGAGAACGCGGTTCTTTGTCGGTCGTGCTCCTGGCGTTGGGCGATGTTGGCTGACTAGGCCCTCTGCCGCAAACGAGCGTGCAAAGCAGCAGGTACACACTAAAAGGCGTCCTTAGCATGTGAGAGGGCGCGAACCCCGCAATTTTTATCCACAGCAACTCGGCGCGCCGCCCTCGTCGATTCTCCCATCCGGAGTAGGCGCCCTGATTCTCCGGGGAAAAGACATAAAGAGGGCAGTGCGGGTTTGGGGGAGACGCGCCGGCGTTCCCTTTCCCCAGGAACCGCGAGTCCCGAGCGTCCTTTTGTTTTTTCGTCCTTTCGTCTTTTCGTCTTTTCGTCTTTTCGTCTTTTCGTCTTTTCGTCTTTTCGCCTTCTCGCCTTCTCGCCTTCTGCCTTTTCGTTGTGGCGCAGCTCACGTGACCTTCTTGAGGACGCCACCGAATGTTGACAGTCAAATCAAAAACAAAAAAAAAAAAAAACGTCGATGTGGCTATCTATTTGACATTCTGGCTGAGTCTTGGGCGCCGTGCGTTCTTCAGCGACCTGGCTGGACTTTGTCAGGGGGGGATGGTCTTTGTACGAGTCTTGTAATACTCTCGCCAATGTCACGTTTCATCCTCAGGCACAAACACTGAACGCTGCTGTCGCCAAGCGCCTCAGCCAAGCATTACAGCAAGCATTATAGCAAGCATGACAGCAAGCACACAGCAAGCGTCACAACAGCATCACAGCAAGCATCACAGCCAAGCCCAAACAATGCTTGTTGCCGAGTATCATCTCAGCCAAGTCGAACACAGGACAGACAACCAGCCAAAAAGGAGCGACAAAGTCGAAAATAGAAACGCGGAGGCGGCGCGCGTTTGGGGACGTTGGGGCCGCTGTCGGCGGGTTCTGGCGCACAAGCCGCCTACAGCGTGCATCCTAGCCTGGGCTACAGCGCACACACACGATGCTGCGGCCCTGCGCCAGACGCGAGCGGGTAGAGCCTCGCTGTGACAGGTGCCAGAGACGGTGCCCATCACGACCCCGTGCGTGCGACAGCGGCCAAGACCCCCGGCACGCCTCAGCGCCCTGTCGCATGTTTCCCATGACAAACAAGAGTGGAGGCCGAACGAGAGAGAGCCGTGGCCGCCTCCAACGAGACGCCTTCCGCCAAGACCTCTTGACGCCCATTTCCGAGCGGCTCCGCCGTCTTCCTCCGCTGCCTCGTCGGGAGGCGTTGCTCGTCTTTTCTTTCTTCCTGTGCTCCTCTCGGCGCGCGTTGGGCCAATGCGTAAGACAGTGCAGGCTGCCCAAAGGCAGCTTGCGATCAGCCTGTTTCAAGCAATGGGCCGGCCACTCGTCCACCCGACAAAAACCGGTCGAGGCAGCTCGATCCTCGGAGACAGCGGCAGAGGGCGAGTACTCGCTGCGTCCCCGAGGCCGTGGTCTTGTACGATGGCAGCACATCTACTCGTATCTACGCAGCCGTCTCCACGTGACTGTCTGCCGTCTCACGTAGAACAGCGTCACAGCGCAACGCCGCATAAGTGGTCTGGACGCGCGTTGGCTGTGCCTGTCCTCCGCCCTCGTATGTTCCTATCATTGCCTGGCTCTGCAGCATGCTCGCACATGCAAGTAGTCCCTCTTTATTTCCAGTTCCGATCTGGCGAAGGAGACGGCCTGCCCAATCGCAGATACGCTGCGGCACTTTTGTCCCCGGCCCCTTTGCCATGGGCCGCGTTTCATGTTGGCGTCAGGTAGGGCGGCCGCATAATGTCGATCCGCCCCTTGTGGTTTCGCTCAATGGATTCTACACGTCCTGGTGGATGAGTGAACAGACCTTTTGCGCGTATAGTGTCTCCATACACGCACCTGCTTGCCGGCTTTCAAACCTGTTTGGAGGGTGGGGAGGTGTACATCGAGGAGAGAGCCAAGTCCGTTTCCTCCGGACGACGTATTGTTTAGCAGCCTCAGAGGCCCATGTCACAATAGCACAACAGAAACAGCAGAAACAGCAGGAACAGCAGAAAAGACGGGCTTGGACGAAGCACAAACAAAGCCAAGCCTAAGCACGGCAAATGGGAAGGAAAAGAGGCGCACTCGAAGAGGGTCTGGCTACGACCATCCGTATCATGCATGCCCAATGCAAGAGTGACCATGCACTTCGTGTATCTGAATCCAGTGCCAGCCATGGATATTTAGAGTCGCCCGGCTGGTTCAATGCAATAGATATAGCGTGGCGTGAATCTCTCGCCTCTTCTCTTCTGTCTTTGCCATCCCGTCCGTCGATTGTGCCCTTGATCTGCTCTGGTTCCGTACTTGCGACCACCCCCCTTGTCGTCCTGTTCTGTCATTCGGTGTTCTTCTTTTCTCTCTCCCCTTCCCCCCTGGCTGGCCTATCTTTTCCTGTTCTCTTTCCCTCCCTCCTTTTCTTCTCTTCTTCTTCTGTCTTAATTCATCTCCCGTCATTCTATTTCGTCTTTTGACCATTGACAACACTCCTTCTCCCTACCCTTTCTCTTCTTCGATTCAAGCGCGCTAGCTGCTGCTGTTGTATTCTTACCTAGAGTTTTTATTCCCTTCTACCTGATATCTAATCCCGCTGTTTACTATCACCACGACTCCGTCTTCAACAATACAACCCCCCGCCGTCATCATGAAGTTCAACGTGATCCCGATCCTCCGCATCAGCCAGTTCTGCGTGGCCGTGATTGTGCTGGGCCTGTCAGCATATGGTGAGTTGGCCGTCTGACGACCGATGTCATGCCCACTCGCGAAGACAACCGCTAACACCTCCCAGTCGTCAACTGGTATACCACCGACACCCTGACCAAGTCGCCGACGGAGATCAACTTCCTCGTCGCCGTGCCGCTGGTGTCGCTGCTGAGCATTGCCTACGGCGAGATCACCTCCCGCTTTATGACCAAGAGTGCGTTCCAGGGGACGGGAAAGCGAAAGACTAGAAAGCAAGCTAATCAACAGTGCACTCCGCCTATGCCGTTATTGCCCTCGACGCCATCAATGCCGTCATGTACTTTGGCGGCTTCATCGCGCTGGCCGTGTTCCTCAACGGCCTGCTCTTCTGCCGCGGCACCGTCTGCGGATCTGCGCGCGCCGACACGGCCTTTGCCGCCTTCTCCTGGCTGCTATGGACGGGGAGCGCTGCCCTGACGGCCATGGCGACCTTCAAGGTCGGCGCCGCCCGCAAGCCGAACCCGCGCACGCAGGCCATGTACGCAGCGGAAATGAAGGACGCGGCGAGCCGCGCATAGGCGCTGTGGGACAGACTCCGGCGACGCCAGCAACTCTGGCGGAGGGGCGTTTGTGCGTGAGCGTGAGCCGCCGGTGGTTGCCTGCCGCTTTGCGTCTCGTCGGGGCTCGCCCAGCCGTCTCGCGTGGCCATGGCTACCGTCATCATCACGGGAGCAGCGAGCAGCGCAAGAGGCACATATAGGATGCAAGAACGGGGGTGGACGGGGTGACGGGGCGACATGGTCAGGATGGCCGCAGCTGTGCTGGGTTACTTGACAGACCATGATGCGGACCCAGGAATTGAATGGCTGCTGTCTCATAGAAGCAGCTCGGCTGTGCCTCCATTCCTTTACGACGGATTCCTTTTGTCTTGAATGGGGTTTTTTTTGGGATAGGGTGCTTGATTCACATCCTGGAGAGGCCATGAAAATGGAACAACACCAGGACCGGCGTGCAGGAGACGAAGGATTGGGTTTGGCTTTGTCTCGTTTACTGTGGTTTTCTTTTCCTCTATGTCGTAGGGATATAAATAAAGATGCAAGTGCTTATGCGTTTCGGTCTTCTGGTGAGGCTGACGGTTGGCCGGACGAATACGAGAGCGCCGTATGGGTGAGGAACCCGAGACGTATCTGTCGTAAGTAACTCGCAAAGAGCCGCTGCCTTGTGTACAAGCCATACAGGTACAACGGCCGGTGCAACGGGCGGCAAAAGTGCGGGGTGATGCATGGGAGGCAAAGGACTAGCTGCAGGCCGTTGGGAGGCGGATGTCGGTGCCTGGGGCTTGGCCGTTTCTCCGAGCCACCGCCACGCCGTCAGGCTGGACGGAAGCGGATGGCACAAGTGACGCCCCGAGACCGCCATCGAGCTGGCCGCAGACGCCACGGATGGCTGGATATGCGAGCGACGATCCAGGCCGGACAACGTGTGCGATTTGGGCCTAATGGTGCAAGCTGAAGGAGCGCCTGCGACGTGGAAAAAGGGCTCTGCAGAGACCGCGGAAGAGGGCCAGCTGCGTCTCGGCGGACGGTGATTCGCTCATGGCGTGTGTGAGAGGGATGATGCCACCATGCGGCTGTCTTCCGCCATGACTCTGGTGCCGTGGCAGCATGGCCGTGTTGTGCTTGCGAAATCTGCCCCAGACTGTAGCGGCGCCGTCTGGTTGGCCCAAAGGGAGAGTAGTCGATGGCGTGCTCTAGCAGCACCCCACCTGGACAGCCGAATCTGGTAATGTCCCAGTGTTAGAGAGAACATCTGAGGGGTCGGAGGAGGGCCGAAACGAGCAGAGAGCGTGCGAAAAGCGCAGAGAGAAGCGAAAAGAGAGTGCAAACATGCCAATGAGTCGGAGAAACGGACTAAAAAGCCCCTAAAATATCGCGAGCGCGGGATGCCAAAAAAGAAGGAAGGAGGCACCCGGAACTCGTACCACGAACGCCCCAACGCACCTGTAAAGGTGCCCATCAGCCGCAGCATGCGACTTGTAAGCTGACCTGGTTGGGGTTCCAGGGTGCTCGTAGTCACTAGGAGCACAGCGTCAGGAACTGCTCGGTATAAATAAAGGGACCCAAAAGGGCGACGTCCCTTCCCCAAACCCAACGATTTTCCCTCTCCTGCTCTTTCCTGCTCTTTCCTGCTCTTTCCCTTGGTCCACGCCCCTCTTCTTTCTTCCCGCATATATTGCCACACACTGGATCTGCCTTGCTGATTGACCTCGAAACGTCTACGTCTTCTCACACACGTCGATTGCCCGTACACTACACACAATGGCTGAGCTCTCCCAGCACTTTGAGACCCTGCAGCTGCACGCTGGCCAGACGGTCGACCCGACGACCAAGTCGCGGGCGGTGCCCATCTACGCCACCACGGTTCGTTGCGTGTTCCCCAAGCGAGCGAGAGAGATACAGAGAGCGTCTACTAACCGACCAGAGCTTCGTGTTTGACGACTCGGCCCACGGCGCGCGGCTGTTTGGCCTGAAGCAGGAGGGCAACATCTACAGCCGCCTGCACAATGTGAGTCGGCGTGCGGCGCGGATGGCCTTTGCCCGTTTTTCATGTTTTGCTCCCACTCGCATCGGCAACGCTAACATGACAGCCCACGACGGACGTGTTTGAGAAGCGGATTGCGGCTCTCGAGGGCGGCGTGGCGGCTGTGGCGACGGCGTCGGGCCAGGCGGCGCAGTTCCTGGCGATTGCGGCGCTGGCGCAGGCGGGCGACAACATTGTGTCGACGTCGAACCTGTACGGCGGGACGTACAACCAGTTCAAGGTCAGCTTTGCGCGGTTTGGCATCACGGCGCGGTTTGTCAACGGCGACAGCCCGGAAGAGCTGGCGGCGGCCATCGACGACAAGACCAAGGCGGTGTACATCGAGAGCATTGGCAACCCGCGCTACAACGTGCCCGACTTTGCCAAGATCGCCGAGCTGGCGCACGCCAAGGGCGTGCCGGTGGTGGTGGACAACACGTTTGGCGCGGGCGGCTACTTTGTGCGGCCCATCGAGCACGGCGCCGACATCGTGGTGCACTCGGCGACCAAGTGGATCGGCGGCCACGGCACGACCATTGCGGGCGTGGTGGTCGACAGCGGCAAGTTCGACTGGGGCAAGCACGGCGCGCGCTTCCCGCAGTTCATCGAGCCGTCCGAGGGCTACCACGGCCTCAAGTTCTGGGAGACCTTTGGCCCGCTGAGCTTTGCCGTGCGCGTGCGCATCGAGCTGCTGCGCGACTTTGGCCCGGCCCTGAACCCGTTTGCCGCCCAGCAGCTGATCCTCGGCCTCGAGACCCTGAGCCTACGCGCCGAGCGCCACGCCGCCAACGCCCTGGCCCTCGCCCAGTACCTCGAGAAGAGCCCCTACGTCAGCTGGGTGTCGTACCCCGGCCTGGCGAGCCACCCGTCGTACGCGGTGGCGCAGAAGTACCTCAAGCGCGGCTCCGGCGGCGTGCTGAGCTTCGGCGTCAAGGCCGGCACCGGCGCCGCCGGCAGTGCGGTCGTCGACGGGCTCAAGATCGTGTCCAACCTGGCCAATGTGGGCGACTCCAAGTCGCTGGCCATCCACCCGTGGACGACGACGCACGAGCAGCTGAGCGACGAGGAGAAGCTGACGTCGGGCGTCACGGAGGACCTGATCCGCATTTCGGTCGGCACCGAGCACATTGACGACATCATTGCCGACTTTGAGCAGGCGCTGAAGGCGGCCGGCGAGGCGAAGGCATAGGCTGCGGCGAGGAGGCGGCTGCGACTAGGTCACAGGCCTGGGAAAGGGCCGAGATGCCGGATTCGACAGCGCCATGATTATGAGTAGGATACGAGTAGGATAAATGAAAGCATTGTGTGTGTGCGGAGCCATTGGTGTGGTGTGTTTGCAGGTGTAGAGTGTGCGCGTGGTCTTTGTAGGCTTGGAGGTAAGAAACGACGTATAGGTGCAGAGTGTTTTCAGTGTGATTGAAGTTGATAGCGTATTTTCCGTTTTCAGTGCTATGTTCGTAGGTGGTTTCTTCGTACTCACCCGTACTGCCTGCCTTATTAATACAGCCCCACTTGTGCTAGACGTGTGTCCTCATCCGTTTGACCCTTTCCCATCGACACCACATCCCGTCTTCATCAACCCCCCCTCTCCGCCCCCCACCGACACCATGCGAGCCGCCTCTGCTTTCTCGCGTCTGCTGCTGGCAGCCGCCGCCGCCGCTGCTTCTGTGGCCGCCTCTGCGTCCGCCGCGTCCGCCGCCACCACCTCCATCACCTTCCAACTGGGCGCTCCTCGGCAGCCGCAGCAGGCACAAGGATCGCAGCCGAACACGGCCGCCGACGTCCAGCCGCTGCTGGCCCAGATCCCGGCGTGGACGCACGCGACCCTCGAGGCCGGTGACGGCCGCCTGTTCGTGTCGGCACCGCTCTCGGCGGCCGGCGCCTTTGTCTTTTCGAACGTGACCGCCGGCTCCTACCTCGGCGAAGTGCACTGCGCCACCCACGCCTTTGTGCCGCTGCGCGTGGACGTCGCCGACTCGGCCGCGGAGCCCGTCGTGGCGTTCGAGACCTACCGCGGCAACGACTGGGACAACCGCGGCGAGCGGCTCGCGCTGCTGGCGCCGACGACGCTGCTGGTGCGGCCGGCGACCGCCGAGCGCAAGCCGTACTACTCTGTGCGCAGCAGCTTCGACGTGATTGGCGTCCTGCGCAGCCCCATGATCCTGCTGGGTCTGGGGAGCATGGCCCTGGTGTTTGGCATGCCGTACCTGATGGAAAACAGTGCGTCCCCGCGTCTGAATGGCGTCCCCCTATCTCACCCTCCCCTACGGTCTTGACCCCCCCCTTTGCATGACATCGATCACCCGCCCATCTGCTAACACACATTCAGTGGACCCTGAGATGAAGGCCGAATTTGAGGCGCGCCAAAAGACCGGCGGTGGGCTGCTGGGTGCCGGCGGCGCTGGCGGCGGCGGCGGCGGCCGGGCACCTCCGGGCGCGAACTTTGACATGGCGGCGTTCTTGGCCGGCAGCCCGGCGACGAAGCCGAGCAGCAGCGGTGCCAGCGGAAACGCCGGCGGAGCGGCACAGAAGAACCAGGGTGTGCGCCGGTAGGGCTGGAGGGGCAGATCAGCTTTGGCGAGGCGTCTGTGGCCATACGAAGGGGACAGGACGCAAAGTGTACGTTTGGCATCACGAGCAGGAATTGGGACACAGCATAGATTCTATAGACAACACAAGTCTGCCAACTCGTCATTTTTGCACAAAACCAGCGGCCACAAGCGCAGCAACCACAATGGCACATCACCTTCCTGGTGAACCGCATTCACATATTCTCTACCGATGTGGAAACCATGGTGCCCCAAATAGAGAAACATACACGGGAGAAAAAAAGAAACGATCATATTCGTCAAACACGTTCTGGGGCCACCCATCATAGGGTACATGGGTCCATGGGTCCATGGGCCGTCTGGCCTTGTTCTCCCTCCCTTCCCACTACCTGCGCGCGGCCCCTTAGAAATCGCCGCCGCCATCGCCGCCGTAGTCGCCGCCGCCGCCATCATCACCGCCCCAGTCGCCACCGCCGTCACCGCCTCCGTCGCCGCCGCCGTCGCCGCTGTCCAGCGCTTCGCCCAGCAGCATGCCGCCCAGCAGACC